>SIJG01000097.1:62195-269833 GCA_023374025.1 Heterodera schachtii | reverse complement strand
TGAATTCAATGTCCAAATGTGGACACTGAAATTGAGAGTTCTCTGTAACTCTTTTAATGACCCAACGGGGGTCAAATTAATGGTCTGTAAGAAAGGGCTCCTGATTGTCCCTTTTACAGATTGAGAGAAGAGCTTTTCTCTTACTCTTTATTCAATTGAACACAAATACAAATTGTGTTAAATTGGAGTGAAATCCAAAATGAAGAGATGTTCCAAGAAATGAAAAGAAGTGAGAGGAAGTGATGAGAATGAAAATGGGGCGGGCTTTTATACCCTCACAAATCAATGGGGGCGGAGCAAATCACGTGAACAACGCACACACAAAATTCGATCGATGACTCAGAGGGAAAATGAATGCAAAGGAAAAAGGATGACTCATAATTAAAGAAGCGGCCGAGAAATTTGATCAATAAATTAATGAACAAAAAGTAATTAAAGGTTTAATTAATTCATGTCGCTTTCCGCGACAAGAAGTTATGGATTCAGTTACCGCGGCACATGAAAATAAATCAAATTTAATTTATCATTTTTGTTGGCAATAACATAAAATAATGGCAATGAAAATGTTATGCTAGAATAAAAGAGAATAATTTTTTATAGAATCAAAGAGATAAATTTAAAAATTTTAAAGTTAAGAATAAATATAAATGAATTCTCGTTCAGTTAATTAAATTAAATTGAAATAAAAAAAACTATATATAGCAAGAAAAATTAGTTAAAATAGATTTTTAATAAATAAAGCTGCGGAGCAAAAATGACAGCGTAATTCTGTCTCGAGCGAAACACGAGAAATGATCCCTTGCACTGAACCAAAAATGAAAAAGTGAAAATTTATTTTAATATAAAATTGTATATTTATTTATGTTTTCATAATTGCAAAATATTTGCTTTGTTTGAACAAATTTTAATGGAAAACCAAAATGAATCCACTTATGTAATATTTTAAACGAGCTTAACATTAATTAAGAGATAATTTATAAAATAAAATTGTTTTACCTCAACACTGGATTTTAATGGGCGCCGGACTTTTCGACAGTAGGACTTTTCGACAACAAAGGACATTTCGACAGAAATATTTAAAATTTGAGAAGGGGACTTTTAGACAGTGGGCTTTTCGACAGTAAAGACTAATTAAATTTCAAATTTAGTGGTGTAAAATCGTAAAATTTTTCAAAAAAGCAACAAAACTAAGCCAAACCAATATTGAGATAAATAATTTTTAAAATCAAAAATTATTACAATGAAATAAATATTTAAGATGAATTTTTGAAAACATTTTTCATTCTTCTTGGGATTGTATTTTTGAAAATTTTAAGATCGGTTCTTTTGGGTATATTTTCTAAAAAATATGAAAAGTCCTTCTGTCGAAAAGTCCGGGAGCCAATTGAAATAGATAAAATATATTTTAAAAATTTTATATAAATTTATTTCAGGTAAGTTTAAAATTCATTTAAATATAAAATGTATATATTTGAACTTTTCTTTTATTATCATTTTAATTTAACTGTCTCTGTCTTTTATTTGCAGTAAATAGAAGCGAGGCTTTTAGATAAATGAATTATTGCTATAAAATATTAATTATATGAAAGTTAAAAATTTTTATTATTATAATTTAAATAAAAAATAATTTATTGCATTGTTTTATTGAACAGTTATTTTATGAAAGTAATTTATTCTTTTTAGTTGAGTAGTTTAGATTTATATTTTTTAACATTCTGTTTTATTTTTGTTTATTTCTTGCTGTTAAATCTTGTAATTATTCCTTTTGTACACGTTGGTTGTTTTAATGTTTTAGTTTATTAAAAAAAAATTTACTATTATAATTTTTTGATCATTATTTAATCGTCTGTTCTTTTTTTCATTTTAATCATCTAATTTCGTTAATGCCAGTAGGAGTGAGTCCAAGCTGGCCTTTGTACCAGGACTTCCATTTGTTCTTATTTATAAGAATGTTCTGATTTTGTGGTAGCGACTAAAATTATTCTATTTCTTAAAAATGTTTATATTTTGATACTAAAATCTTATTTTTCGGGCTTGGTGTTAATTAGAGCCCGTAGGGATCGGAACTCTCGCGGGATTTTTACGGGATTCCTGCTCGGGACTCCCGTCCCTCAAAAATTTGGACTCCCGATCCCGCTCCTGCTCCCGAAAATTTTACAAAAGAGTAAAAATGCACTGGTATTAATTCAGTTTTTTTTTTGGCAAAAGCCTCATTTTGGGTCAAAAAGCCTCATTTTCTTCAAAAGACGTTTAAAATGTTCAAATGTGATATTTTTGATTGTTCATGACTAATTTGAGCATTTTTTTGCTAAAATAAAGGATTTTTATGGTCCGGCGGTGCCGATAGTCGCCGCCGGGGGAAAAATTAAGAATTTTGACCATGTTTTTAGCATATTTTTATTAAAAAAAATTCTTTATTTTGCGGTTTCTATGAGGCTAAAGCCTTAGATCTGCAAACCCTGCTTAATTTTCTTAAAAAAATGGCACAAAAATTTTCAAAAATTTGTCATTTTTGGACAAAATCTGACAAAGAATTTGGAGTTTTTGGGGGGCCGGCGGTGCCGATAGGTGCCGCCGAAAAGTTTTTTGGAATTTTTAATTAATTAATATTAAGAAATTGTTCAAAATTTCATAAATTTCAACCTTCGGGGTCGGGGAGCTCGGGGACGGGGAGCAACCCTAATTTAAATTCTGTTTATTTTTTGTAATATAAATAATTGTTATTAATTTGTGAATGAAAATTTTGTTATATAATTAATTTTCAATATAATTTTGTTTCAAAATTTTTAACTCCATTCAAATTGCACAATTGGTTTTTTAACAACAATTTTTCATTTTTAACAAAAGAAATGCCTTTGAAAAATTTTATTTTAATTTGTCATTCAATATCACTTAAAAAATTTTAGCAATTTGAATAAATTTGTTATTTTTTTACATTCAATTTTAGTTTAACGCTATTAATAATAATTTCTCTTTTTTCTAACTCTTATTTTTGCTGTTTTACTTGATCTTCCCGATGAATGTTGCGTTGAAGTCTGTCTTTTCATAAGATTTTTCATTTTTGTAATTTTTATTTAGTTTTCATTTAATTTAAAAAGTAAGATAATTTATATTCCTTGACTTCAACGATGATCGAAACCAAGCCATCAAGAAATTTCGTTTTAGTTATTCTTTATGAAAGTTTCGGCGTATATTTTGGACGAATGTATAATTTTTAAAATTTATAAATTGACTTTATAAACAATTACATTAATTGTCATTCATTTTTTAAGGCTCATGAAAAATGCACTAAACAATAATTTTAGTTATCTAATTTATCTTTTTTAATTAGTCATTTCTTCAAAAGTTTTTTTTTATTTAATGTTTTTGTTCTTTTAATTTTATCTTATTAAAACGAAATTATACATTTTAATAGATTTGATTTTTTATTTTTAAAATAAAAAAAGAAATGATAATAATTAGGGATTGGATTTTTATGTTTTTGCAAATTTTTTCTGCGGCTTCGATATGACGAGAGAAACCCAAAAATCGTATTTTCTCCGAACAATTTTTGATTTAGAGAGACTTATAAAAACATAAAACCCATACTTTGGCGTATTGGCACATAAAAACAGATAGCATATATTACGGGGTTTGACACATATTTTGCACATATTTTGGCATTTTTGAGAAAATTTGCAATAAAAATACAAGAAAATTGAAAAATACACCCCCCAAAAATCTAATTTTTTTTTTGTCATTTCTAACGAATTTTCAAAATTTCTTTATTTATTTCGAATGCGAAAATACCAAATCGAATTCTTAATTGAGTCATTGGATAAATATGATTTCCTAATTATTTTTAAATATTGTAAGAATTTTTGGCAAAAGCATTTATTTATTAATTTTGTATATTTGTTTGAATCATTTGAACATTAGTGCAAATTTAATTTAATTTATTTTACTCTCTTGACTTACTGTTTGTTATTTTTACGCGTTTCGTGGTTCCCTCTTAAATTTAATAAATGAAATGTTTATATCTTTTGTCATAATGAAATTAAATAATTAATTATTAAATGGATATTTTAATAATTTCTTATTTTTTCCATTTAGTTTCAATTTGATAAGTTTTTTTTTTATTCCTAAATTTTTGTTCTATTATTTATTAATTATTTTATTAATATATTGAACATCAAAACAAAAGCAAAATTTTTTAATTCGTCCATTATATTTGAAAGAATTTTCCCATGGGCTAATTTTAAAGAGACATTCTTTTTTATTAATATTTATTTTTCTTTTTTTATTAGTTATTTTCCTCTAATTTTATGCTATGATTTCATTATAAATTGTTTTTTCTAATTTTCTTTCTGCTACTCAACCATTGTCCTATAATGTGTTTTTTATATTTATGAAATTAATAAAGTACCAAATATAATTAAGTAACACTTTTCGTTTTGGCGTGAATCAACAACGTTATAATCTTTAATTATTTTTTATGCTCAATGGTGCAATGAAACTTATGTTGGTTTTGGCGCCTTTAGCTTTTCAGTCATGAAAGCAAAAATTTAAATCATCTTAATTATGAATATATGAAAATTGCTCTTATGAGTGCATTTAATATTTTTTATTTTTAATAAGTTCGATACGTAAAATCATTTATTTACAATACTGTTTGTTGACAAAATTAATAATATTTGCTAAATGAGTTTCAAAGTATTTTTGTAAATCAAATTGAATTTATATATTTTTTTTTGGTTGAAAAGGTCGGTTTTAAGTCTTTTATGTTTAACAATAAAAAATTTGATCATTTGGTGCAATACATTAAAAAACATCTAAATGAAAATATAAAATGAGACAAATTTTAATTATAGTATTTGAAAATTAATGTTTTTCCTAATCCCTTTTTAAAATTTCTATGAACTTTTTCATTTAAATTTCAGCTGTTCTTTATGAATTATAATGACCTAATTTCTCTTAATAAAATTTTTTAGTAAAAAACTTATTTTTTTTTCACTTTTTGAATTGAATATTAGCTTATTTTTCCATACTTTGTTAATAATACATTCCTAGAAATCAAAAAAACCATCAAATCCACCCGTTTAAATTTAATTAATAAATTGTATTTAATTATAATATGATATTAATGTAAAAAATTAGTTCTTTTAATTCAGTGCTTATAATTGTTTTATTTTAATGTGTATTTATCGTTGTCTAATTATTTTCATGTTCAAGTCCATGCTTGAACATTCTCGTCGTGCACTGTTTTTAAATTAATAAATTCATATTTTTTAATTTCTCTGATTCTTATTAATTAATTAAAAATTAAATAATTTGTACTTGTTTGTTTCATTTTGTTATAATCTTTTAAAAATACTTATTTATTTTTAAAAAAATCGCTTTAATAAAATATACATTATTAAATAATTTTCGTTATTTTTTGCTTTGAATTACAATTTAATTTCATTAATATGAATTGAAAATTGATTATTTTTACAAGTTTTTTTTGGTAAAAGAGATAAAAAAGAAATTTTTGGCGACTAAGAGTGCCTCAAAAATATAATTTTTTTTTCATTTTAAGGAGTTTTAAAAAAAAGAAAATTTTATGGAGTCGAAACTAATAATTTCAATGTAATAAATAAAGTGCCAAATTAATTAACTTTCTTAATATGATTCATCGTTTTGGCTCGAACTTTAATGATTTTAAATTTTACCATTAAAATAAAGGATTACTTTTTGTATATCTTTTTTTTTGGTTTTTGTTTTAGGTTTTTTTAATCATTTTATTTTATTATTTTTATTCTTAATTTATTATAATTAATTTAATGTTCATATGAAAAAATGGAAATATCGTAAAATTACTATAATTTGGTTAATTGGATAAAATTTTTAAATTTCAATTGTTAAAAACAATTTAGCTCTTTTCAATTTTAAATAATAAGCGTAATTAGAGAATTAAAATATATGATTAACTCATCTCTTCAATAATTACTATAATTCGAACTAAAATTGAGAAAACAATAAACTCTTAAAACATTTAAAAACCAAAAAACTATGAATAAAAAATACAAAATGAACGTGGGAGCCTACAAAAAAAAATTATTTTATATGGGGCAGCAATTTATAAGAATATTATATATAATGCACACAATATAATAAAAAAAAATTATATTCTTTTAAGTCTTAAATTTAATCGAAATCAATTAAAAAGTAAAGTGAAGATCTTTAGCAGCACTTGGGATACTCGATCCAGTTTTAAGAACCATACCGTTTCGATTAAAGGGCCTTACCCACAACGCTGTAAAAATTATATATCTTTGTTCTCAAATAAAATTTCAAAGATAATAGAAAAAGAAAAGAAGGTGTAGCTGTTATTACACAATGATTTGATTGAAAGCCGTGTGAATAAAAGATAAAATTTAATCAAAAAATAAAAATGAATTAAAAACACTTGAATTAACAAACTTAAAAATTACGTCGCATTGACACAAGAAATGACATATAAATAAATAAAATTTAATAATATAAAATATTCTTATTTTAAGAAAACGAAATAATATTTAAAAAACAGATAAAATTGAAAAAGTGAGCAATTGTTTTTACAGTGAGCTACACATTATTATTTAAAGAAAAGTTGCCTTCATTCTGTGAAAACTTATAGACATAGATATATAAAATTAAGCATCTTTTTTAAAATAATTACAAAACTAATATTTGAACGAAACAAATCAAAACTTAAAAAAGGATTTGTTCCTAACTGTTTCAAATACCATTTAACTCTTTTCATCAAAAATTTTCAAATTTTCAAATATTCATGATTATATATTATAAATCCCAGAATAATATTTACAAAAATTGAATTTGATAAAAAACGATTAAAAACATTATTTTGAAAATAAATAATATAAAATATAGAAAAATTAAATAAATCTAAAACACTTGGTTAAAAGACTATTAAAAATTACTATAACAGCTAAATTAGAATTAAGAAACAAAGGCATTCTCCATATTATGATTTTAATGAATTGCTAAATATATAAATTAGTATGAATTTGTTTGAAGCTTAAAATATTTTACAATTCATAAGTCGTTTCAATTATATTTTTAAAATCCTAATTAAAAATAATAATTTTATATTAAAGTCTTCTATAAATTTTTAAAAAATTTGATTCTTTATATTAATTTCTCGCGAAGAATTTTTATCAAATAAATATTCTGTTTTAAAAATTTTATAAAAATAGCATTCTTATTATTCAAATTATCTATTTTAACCTTAATATATGATACTTTAATATTGTACTTCATTCAAAATATTTTAAACTCAATGCATGTTAATATTTCTTCCGATTGTATTATTTTGACTAAATAAATATTCGGAAAATTATTATATTTAGATGGTTTTATTTTACTATGTTGTCTACTGTTCTTAATTTTTTATATAATGCCTGCGGCCACACGGCTCGTTCACTCCTAAAAGAATTCTATGTATCTCAACACTAACTTACGTAGTCCAAGATCAAATAAATTTTTGTTTTTTTTTCTCATTCTCAGGATACCATGGTTTTTTTTCTATTTTGCTTATGATGCTTGTATTTTAAGTGCTAAGATTTTTAATAATTTTTGATATTAGCATTCGGAAATTTATAAACTTTTTAGGTGTTTTGGCCCGTAGATATTCGTGCGGGTTTGATTATTTAATTTTGAATATTAAATTCATTAATTTCAATAGAAATTTTAATTTTTATTGTATTATTAAGGTATTTATTTTTTGTTATTTTATTATTAAAATTTTATTTTATTGTATTCGTTTTTCAAATTATGTTTAACCCAAATTAAAATTTTCATTTATTTTCGTTTTATGTTATTGTCATAATATTTCGAGATATGATATTCTTTTTTTATTCTTGCACAAATGATTTGCATTCATCGACGCTGTGCCATTGATGGGTTTTTAAAGAGTGTCTTTATTCAAAAACCAAATATATTTTCATATTAATCATATATAATAAATTTCGTATAATTAAAAATATTTTATTAGATATTTGATATATAGTTAATTCCTATTATCTTTCCTCATTAAATAAATATCGTATCCTTTTTTTAATCTGATTAAATTATATTAATTAAATAAATGCTTATTACTTTTATTAATTTTTAATCCCATGTTGAATTTATTCGATAAATTCTCATTCTTTATAACTTTAGAGTTTTACGACCTCATTATCTATCATTTTCATTTTTATTTATCATTAATTTTTAAAATAAAATAGTATTAATTTATTTTTAAACATAATTTTTTATAATTTTATTTTTAATGTTTAAAAGTTTTATAAGATTTATTATTTAAAAAAAAAACTCTTAAAATTGGATTTCTCATGTAAATATTTTTTCAAACAAACTTCTTAAAAATATTTATTTTTTTCGCATATAATTTGCTTTGATATTGCTTTTCTATTAACTTATTTTAAAAAAAGAATATGATCGGCATTATCAGAAATCAAAAATATGATGATATAAAATGAAAAGGAAAAGGAAACTACAACCTTTAATCGAAATTTTATTTATGAGAATAAATATACTTTTAAAGTTATCATCCAAAAATAAATTTTATAAAAGATAATGAATAAAAATAATTAAAAAATCCAAATAAAGATTTTAATTGAATTTATATAACCTAAATCGAAAGGCAGGAAAGATAGGAAATTATAGCTGAGAATATAAAACAAGTTTTCATAAAACAAACTGCTTTAATAAATCATTTTGCCACATCGAAACCGTAACAACCCTCTTAATTTCTTTCTAATAATAATACAAAATAAATTTGATGGAGCGTATTAATAAAGTAGCTATTAAACTTCTAAATATATTAGAATTTTACATTTAATACGAGCCAATAAAAAAAATTAAACTTTTTTATTAGAAAATAAAAGATAAATCATACTCTTCATTTATTAATTTTTTGGAGTTTGACAAGGTTCATTTTATTTTTAAAATATTATATTTTTAAGAATTTAAATTTAAGTGATAAAATTTAGCAATTAGATAAAGTTTAATGTTATTGCTGCACTTTTAACTATACAATTAAATATATTGAAATTATAATCACTGCAAAATTAAAATAGTTATTAAATATAAAATTTTTAAATTTATTTTCTAATTATATGTTAATTAGTTAATAGAAATATTTTTTATAAATGAATTATTTTTATTGTTAAAATTTTAGGGCATCGTTATTTACTTAAGTTAAAAATGGTCAATTTTATTTCCGAATCACAAAACAATTAGTTCAAATAGTTTTAACGATTATTGGATAAAAAATACAATGAAAGTTCTAATTGGGAGCTGTTGTTTTTATATTAATTGATTGTCATTTTTATTTTTGTACTGTTGTATATATGTAAATAATTAATCTTAACGAAATAAAGAGAAATTAAAATAAAATAATTTTTAATGAGAAAACGTGGCTATATTATATAAATTATTTATTTCAATTTACTGAGTAAAATCATTAATAAATAAACATGATGATCACGAAAAATTATCATGAATTTTAATTAAATTTGAAAAATTCTTGCAAATAATTATTTTGAAATATGTCTAAGAGATTTAGTAATGATTTTTAATTTATTTTTTCTTTCTACAATATGTTAATCATTAGAAAAAAAGTTTAAAATTAAAATGTAAATCAAAAAAACATAATTTAATTTCACAAACAACATATATATTTCTAAAATACAAAAAAAAAAAATTAAATTAATAAACTAAATGCGGAGAATTAATTTAAGAATAATAAATAAAAAAAATAATAATCGTTCAAATAAAGAATTGAATATAATGAGGTAAAAAATTTACTGAATAATTTAACTAATATTAATAATAGCAAAGGCGAAAATGTCGCGCATTATTCTAAATAAAAAAATGCTTGATTTATCAATACATGAATTTTGTAAATAAACTAAGCCTAAAAATTTAATTATTCAAATGAAATAATTCAAATATATAAGATAATTTAAACTACTGAATGAAGATATCAATAAATATAAGAGATTAGTTCAGGGTTATATTCAAAAAAGTGTAACTGAAAAATATATTCACACAGATTATTGAACAAATAATTCAAATGAATAATTAAATTCATTAAAATATTTTCCTTACTTATTAATAATTCCAAATGTTTTTTAAGATTATCAAAGTTATTTAAAGTAAATAAAATTTTACATAAAGGGGTTCAATAAATTTAATCTATAAATTTTTAAAAAAATTTTCAATTATTTTAATTAATTATTTAATGTTAACTTTTTCGTTGTTTTTTATTTGAAAAAGTTAAAATAAAACTCAACCCAAAAAATAAAAACCATTTAATTCAATTTGACATTTGTTATTATTGAGTTTCACAAATATGAAACAAAAAAGCTACTGTAATATAAATATAGTGAATGGATAATATCAGAGGATTGCTACGGTATTAAGCTAATTTTGATAACTTAAAAACAATCAGAAATCACAAAACTAAAAAACATACAAATAAAAATAAAACAAAAGAATATTATAAAACACAATATATTTAAAAAGTTATGTATAAATTGACGAAAATTTTAAATTTCAAATATAATATCAATTCGATCCTTTTTTAATCATCTTAATTTATCAAGTCTAAGCCATTCAAAATCTTATAGCCGTCAACTTTTTATACGTGTGATCAGATTTAAGTTAAAGCTCATTGAACAAAAAATGAGCTGACGAGAGAAAGTATTTTAAAATTAGTATTTAAAAAGAATAAATTAAAAAATATAATATTTTAATAAGTAATTCTGATTTCAAGTTTTTATGAACTTTTCTTGAGGCGACTGAGACAAGTGATAAAATTTTAATTTTTGGCTTAAGAACATGCAGCAAATAATATAAGAAATAAAAATTTAAAATTAAACTTTTCTTAATTCTCTTATTGCTTAATTTTTATATAATCTTCAGACAAATGTTTCTTAGTTCATAAATATACATCAAAAAGAATAATAGAAAAAATATTATTGAATCGATGAATCGAAGATATATTTATATATTTTGCAGTTAAAAGTAAATATACATGAATGTTTATTAAGATTAAAATTTTCTGCAAATTTTTAAAAATTAATTTATTTTTAAAGTGAAAAAAGTAAAACTAATGGAAAATTGTTATTAAAATTAATATTAATTTCTAAAATTAAAATTAAAGTTGAAATGAATAAATGTGCAATATTTTAACGAAAAAAAGAAATTTATAACGAATTAAAAAATAATTTATATTAAACATATAAACAAATTCGAAAAACATTTTTCTTTTTTAGTTAATGAACAAAAAAAATTCATTGTCTTGCTAATAATTAGCTTAACCACAACACATAATTCATTATTAAATGTCAAATGTAAGAAAAAAAAAACTCAAAAAGAATTGAGCATGGTGAAAAACCCAAATTGGTAACTTTTAAACAATGTGACTATTGTAATCTATAAGAATATAAAAGTTACTACAAATTAATATTAAACAAATGTTTTGAAAAGAATATTTAAGAACACATTAAAACTAATTTTTTAGAAAAAAGTAAAAACCAAATGCAAAAAGAAAATGCTTTAGTTAATTGAAATTTTGAATTAGAAACATTGGAAACTATAAAATTTACTGATAAAAAATGTTTACATATTCAGATTTAATCACATACATATTTTATACATTTTTCTAAATTTTCTTAAAGTATAAGAAGTTAAACTAAAAACCATTTGATCAGATAATTTTAAAATAACTATATGATAATAAATAACAAAAAACAAATAGAAAATTTTACCTTTATAAAAAAATAAAGAAAACTTTTTTAAACTATGATTAAATGAAAATAATTTTACTAATCAAAAGTATTTCCTAGTAGACCAGATAGTGCCGGTAACTTCTTATTTTTCAAGAGTTTAATAGAAAATTAATCTAAATACATATTCGACTGACTAAAAACAATTTAATGAATATATTAATAAAAATAAAAATTTTAGAAAACGCCAAAACAAATTTAAAATAAATTGGAAATAAAATAAAATACTTGCGCCAATTATAACAAGAGTGTTCCAGGTGGGAAATATTGACCAATGAATTGAGAAAATAAAAATATTATACTGTAATACAATGAACCCAAAGAACATTAAGTCATAATTTTTCAAGGCGGTTCCTAATATTAAATGAATGATCGACTGATAGGCATATTAATATTGATTTACAATTTAACAACATATTAATTTTAGATTTAAAAGAGAAGAAATAAAATGGATTATTAAATAAAAAATCGAATCCGAATCCTGAGGAAAACAGCACGACAGGACATGAATATAGATTAGGCAACGATAATTTATAATAAAATAAAAACTACAATATACTGAAACATTTTAAATAAGACCCATTTTAAACAAATATATTTTTTTATTAAAAGAAAATATTTATTCACAATTAGTAATTAATATAATTGAAATGCTCAATAAAAGTTAATTAAAAATATAATGATTTCAAATATAAAAATTGAAGAACAAAACTCAATATCAGCAAATTTTTAATCAATTGACTAAATTAAATATTCTTAAAAGATTTGGCACATTATTAAGAGATTTAAATAACAAAATATAAATTCTATTATTTCGAAAAAAAATTTCACTAACATGAAAATAATCAGATAATATAAAATTTGGACATTTATGATTTTTTTTTTTAAATTTTCGGCTTTTGTATTTGTACAAAATTTTTGATTTTTAAAGGCTGTATCTTTCGGATTTCTTGTCCAAATGCTGCCAAAATATGACATATATATATATAATTTAAGAAAACCCGTATATGTTAACGAAGTGGCAAGTGTCTGCGCAAGAAGTGAAAATAAAATGATTTGTGATTTTGTTGAATAAAACAAATACCAATTTAATCTACTAAGAACTCAATTTTTTAATATTTTTTGTTTCTGCTGCTTAGGAATATTAAAATATTGAGACTCAATTTAAATAAATTAAATTTGTGCATTAATATAATCATTAAAAAAATTGTTTAAAATTCACCAGCGTCACGAAGTGATACAGGATCATGCAGCTTGAGAAAATGAGAAAAAATATGGATTGAAAATATTTATATTAATTCAAATATTAAATTTCATCCATATTTAATATGAAAACAATTTTTAATTCTGATTGAGAAGAAGGAATTGAACTAAATGGTCATTTATAAATATGAATTTATTAATATGTTTATGAATTAAATCAATTTTGAAAGATATGATAACAAAGCAAGTAATTAATAATTATTTAAAAAAATGCAAAATAATTTTTTTTTATACATTTAGTTATTTAATGTTTTAAACGTCACCAACAACTAGATGATAAATGAAACGCAGAAAGAACCAAGAGATTTATTTAAAATAGCTATTAAATGAATGAAAAATGAATTAAAAAAAGACAAAGTGTTGTAACTAATTATTTAGTTGCGAAATATAAATTCAATAGTATTCAAAATATTTAAAAAAAAGGAAGGTAAAATATATGATTCATTATTCTTGAGTATACAAATAAACCTTAAAAGAAAAAGAGATTTGTTAAATTAATAATTTTAATAATTTTATGATGTATTATTTCTCAATTCACAATAAAATAAAAAATAACAGTAAATATAATTTCGGAAGGGATAATTATTTAAACAATTGAGTAAATTTTTGATTTTTCTAAATTATTACCTATTAAGATAACAATAATAAATATAAAACGGTTATTATTAGAAAAAATGATTAAAATAAAACTTCATTTCCATGAAATACCCATAATAAATAGTTTAAAAAGCAAAAATTTTATAAGATAAATCTAAAAGATTCGCACAGCATTAATAAATGATATAATAATATGCAATTTTCACATTATTAAGAGATTTAAATAAATAAAATTAAAATTTTTGTTTTTATAAAAATCCTTTATTACATTTAAAATAAAAAAATATGTAATTCACAATCTAAAAATGGAAATGCATTACATTTTTATAACCAAAGACAGCAGTAAATAAGTGATATAAATTAAAACCCTGATCAATAGTTAATTAAAATTACTAATGATTAAAAATTTTAAAAAATTTTCAACAAAAATATAAAAATAATCATCATGTTTCTAAGTAAAATGAGTAATATAATATGTCCAATAAAAAGTTAGAAAAAATCAAAATAATCATGGAAAAACAAAAATTGACTTAAAATTAATAATTAAGATAGGATTATTAAATCTAAATATTTATTACAGAAAAATTGAACGAAATAACTTTTTTTTTATATGAAATGTTGAAATACAATTCCAAGAATTAGTTGTTTATTATATGAATAAAAAATTAAGACAAAATTTAAATCGTAAGATTTTGTTATAAAAAAATAAAATTTCTAACATTAGCAAAGCAAACAATTAAATCAAATTTTAGTAATTTATTCGTTGGAATTTTTAAAATATTTACAAAAATATAATGAAAAGCCAAACAACAAAAAATGATAACTATCAATTTATAAAACGGAGTTGCATTATATTTATATAAACAAACACATTATTAAATTCAAAAATTTTAGCAATTTTCAAAAAATTAAAAGTAAAATCATATTTATTGTTAAAAACTTATTGAAAATATATTTTAATAGTTTTATTTATTAAATACATAAACACAAATAAAAAAAAACTCTTGAAAATGATTAAGGGCGCTAAATTATTTTTTCATTGCAAGTCGTGCCTTTTTGCTCTTTTGCAATATTATAATTTGTTTATTCTTAATAAAAAAAATATATTTTATTCACTTTTTAAATATAAATACAACTACAAGGTCTAAAATTCAATGTTTGGTTAGATTTTAAAAAAATCTGTACAGAAAATGCGATCGAAATTCTTAAATGAATTGAAGAAATTAAATTTTTTATTTTAAAATATTAATATTTATTTTTAAACCAATGTTACACAAATTCATAAAAATAAGTCAGAAAATTTAATTACAAACCAAATTCATTTTTTAAATTGAAATAATAATATCAATATGATAATTATAGCTGGAGTTGGCCAATTAGAAGCGAGGAAAACAGATAAAAATGTTGCTCGATACCAAGAATTTTATATAAAAAATAAAAATCTTATTTTGTTATTTTTTAATTTTAGTTAAATACATTTTACTTTTTATGTAAATTTATTAAAGTTAATTCGTAAAAATTAATAAAATTTAAAAATTGGTTTAAAGACAGTATTTCTATAAAATTTATCGAAAAAATGATGGAATTTAATTTCATTCACAATTCAAAGCAATCCTAAAATCCTTGAGGATTGTTAATTAATTAACAAATCTTCAATAATTACAAAAGAACAAATATTAATTTTTAAGCTTAATAATAATTAAAAAAAAATTCCTTATAAAAATAGAAGACAAATTGATCGAATTAAATTTTTTCATTTTTAAACTATTGATGATATATGAATTCAATAAAAGTTTGAATAAGTAATCTAAAACAAAAATTCGTTTTATATTAAATTAAATAATAAAATTTCGAATATGATATTTTGTTTGGGAAAACAAACATTAAAATGATTTTTAACAAAATTACATTATAGGCCCTTAAAGTATCAATATACGAAAAATTAATAAGTATATAAAAATTCTATTTTCTTTAATTATTGACATCAATGTATATCTTTTATCTCATTGCTAACACAAATAACAACAAGATAATATAGAAATGCCAATAAAACTGTACTATATAAATATTAACCTAAAAAATGAAAGAAATTTATAGATTAAAGTTTATCAAATTAAAATAAAGAAAAATATTAAAAAATAAAATATTTTTTGGGTTCCATTTTTGATAGGTTTTATTAATTTTAAAGTTCGAGTAGGATGGGCACTGCAAATATTCACAAGAGACAAATATAAATAATTAAAAAAAAGTTGTTGAAAAAAATAACATTAATTTAATCTTATAAAATTTACTGGTAAGAGACGGAGAGACCATAGGCAGGTGTAGAGGACGAGGTAATCAAGTAAAAATTAAAAACAAATATAAAAATATATTAATATAACAAAAAATAGTTAAAGCGATTAAAAAATTATTGGCAATAAACTTTCATAATGATAAATTTTTTTTTAATTAAATAAATCATATGCCTCGAATATAAGTATTTGGAAAAAATAAAAAACAATTCTAAGAAAATCAAATACTATTTTAATGATTAGGAAATTGTCGGGAAATTCAATCAAATTAATAACATTTATGCAAAAAATTATTTGGAAAATATGTCTAAGAGAATTTGTATTCTTCCAGGACAGCATTTTAGTTTAAGTATTTGTTGTTGACGCAATACCGACAATTGGAAAAATTTTTTAATAGCAGTTGATTAATAAAATTAAATAAAGTGAAAAAACTTTTTTCCAAAATATTTAATTTCTAACAAAGAAAATAACTTAACAAAATGAATTTAAATGATTTTGAAAATTTTCATATGCGAAAATTAATTAAACTTTATTATTTTTTTTCGGCGAACTAAAAATGATGAAATGTGAAATTCAAAAAAAATTTATACATAATCAAAGGCATTATACTATTCTAAAGAATATTTTTAAATTATTCTATTTAAAAATGTTATTATTCATTTTTTATTTTTTGCATTTTTGTGCGAAATAAAATTTTAAATAATAAATGTATCTGGAGACTAAGTTTTACTTGCATATCATTCAATTTAAAAAGATTATATTATTCTCATTTTCGGAAAGTAAAGCAATTATATATTAAAAAGTTTTTGACATAAATTTAAATTTAAAAAATCAGTAAAAACAATGATAAAAAATAAAATAAAATAAATGAATTTAATAACGCTTAATCTAAATTTTACAAATAAACACTTTTTGTGTGTCATATATTCAAAATTTTAATCAGTTATCTAAATATTATAATTATAGACGTGTGAAGGGGAGAAAATTACTAGAACTGTACTATGCCAAGAAAATTTAAAATATACAATTATAATCTAAGAAAATTTTTTAATATAAACATTAAAATCTAAGAAAAATCTTGAATAATATGAAATGATAATGTTTCGAAAGTCTTAACTCAATTATTATAAGAATATAATGAAATTCAGCAATAAGTAAATTATGAAAAAATTATGATAAATAATTAATTTATGAATTTAATTTAAATTTAATATGAATAGTTTTTATAAATAAAATTAAAATATTTTCACATAATATTTACATTGAAAAAAAGAATTGAATTTTATACAGTTCTTCTCTGTTCCATTCATTAATGATTTACTTCTGCTGAGTTAAAAAGAAAATAAATACAAAAAGTAAAATATTATTATGTATTCTTTTTCTTTTAAATATTATTGAGAATATTATTTTTTGAAAACAAAATAAAAAACATTTACGCAAACTTAAACTTTTAAATGTTAAAAACCGTTATCAGATTAAAATTCGAAGGTGATAAACAGAGTATTTTAAGAAAATAGTTTTAATAAAATGTGTTAAAACATTTACTTAAATCTGAGATTTAGGCAGGATGAATTAAATATTTTAAGAACTAAATACAAAGCTATTTATTAATTTTAAGTTTGTGCATAATGTAAAGAATATCATGAGAAATAGGAAAATTAATGAATGTTCAAAAATTTTTTTTTAAATAAATGAACATTCAAAAAATAAGTTGCTTACGCTACGAGGATGACTTTTATGCCTGCTTTTATTAATTGGCAATCAACCGGCAATATGGCAAATAGGGGTTCGTAAAATGCCACCTAATTATTAGTGATGCTCGAGACCGATAATTTCCCGATATTCTAGGCCGTGACTTAACCCCGAGACCGAATACCCGTAGACCAAAAAATAAAATTCACATTTAATTAAATTAATAAAAAAAAATTTTGTTGAGTCTAAAAAGTAAAATTTATTAATCTACTAAAAAAATGCAAATAAAAATTTTGTGTTTTTTATAATTAAAAAAAAAGAATTAGCATTTTATACATGTAATAATCAAATTATACAATTTAAGAATCAAAAAAATAAACAAAAGATTTTACACAAACAAAATTTAAATATTTTAACGAAAAATTAATATTATAATTATAGACGTGTGAAGGGGAGAAAATTACTCGAATTGTACTATCCCAAGAAAATTTAAAAATATACAATTTTAATCTAAGAAACATTTAATATTATGTAAATTATGAAAAATTTTTATGATAAAATAATTAATTCATAAATTTATTCATTAAATTTAATTTAGAATAGTTTTTATAAAAAAATTAAATTAAAATATTTTCTCACAGTTCTAAAATTGCCAAAATAGAAAGTTTTTAGGATTAAAAAACCACAAAATAGTTATTAAAAATGGGAAATAATTTCTAAGAATATTAAAAATAAAAAATAAATTTCTCTTTAATTAATAATTATTAACAATAAAAATTTATAAATAAAGCGTTTGTTAAAAAACCTAAGTCATAAACAAAGAAAATTTAATGAAACAAGAATTAAAATTGAATCAAAATTCAACCATTGCATAAATAAACTTTTCTAAATTCCCAAATTTGCAAAAAAAAAAAATTCACTGATTCTAAGCCTGTACAAAAATGCCAACTTCCAATCTTGAGCTCGGCATTATAGATCTTGCCAATTTGCATGTAGGTGGTCTCCATACATATAAACAATATTTCCTAATGTGTTAGTTTTCACAAATTCGCTCAAAATCTACCCTGATTCCCTGCGTATCTCTCTAGGCCGGATTCTGAAAAACTTTGCAAAATTTAAAGAAGCATGATATCCCTTTTTAGACTACTTCCCGAACCCGGACCCGAATCTATCTTTTATCATTTGAAAGAGCAGAGTCTGTAGATGTGCAGAATACCATTGGTTTTCCCATTTGAATAAATTTAAGCATAGTTATGATGGTTTGTTTACAAGCAAAAAAAAACAAATTTAATATAATT
Organism: Heterodera schachtii; assembly: GCA_023374025.1. Classification (NCBI taxonomy): domain Eukaryota; kingdom Metazoa; phylum Nematoda; class Chromadorea; order Rhabditida; family Heteroderidae; genus Heterodera; species Heterodera schachtii. The sequence goes on along the minus strand of SIJG01000097.1, from coordinate 250,879 downwards.
TTATTAGATGAATATTTTTTGAAAATGAATTTAAAATGAATTAATATTGTTTTTATATTCGATTAAATGAGTACTAAAAAATTTAAATAGTTAATTTTTATAATGAATGTCTTCTTAATTTCATTATAATAATTAATTTAAAGAAAAAAATTTCTCAAGTACTTTTTTAAATATTGAAATTTTTAAGAATAAAAAATTATTGAATTTTTTTATCTTAATTTTCTATCGAATCTATACAAAAATTACTTTATTCTTTAAATTATTTTAATTTTTAAGGGTTATAATCTTATAATTCTTTTTACAATAAAATTTACACTAGACTAATAAATAGGATCTACAGAACCTTAAACGTCGCTTTAAAAAAAAACCACAACGAACCGACGAGAGAAAGAAATAAGAAAATATTATAGAATCAAAGATAAAAAATATTAAATTCATATTGAATAGCAAATCTAATAATTCAAAGTTTCACAATCTCAGCTTTAAAAATTGACATTGATGCTTAGATATTTACATTATTTGAACAGCAAAATTAATAAATAAAATTAATGGAAAAAATTATGAAAATCGTTTTAAATAATATTTTAGAACAAAAGTATAAGTCTTAGACGAAGCGAAGCACAACTAATAATTATTGACCATGAAACAAAAATAATAATAGTTTGTAAAAAAATAAATTAATATAACTTATATAATATCTATTAATCATATCCGATGTATCAAAAAAATATTTTAAAATCAAATTGCAGTAAAATACAATTAAAACTAAGAATATAAATAATATTACGAATCCATTTTAAAAGGAATGTCAAAAAGCGTTCATGGTGCACGATAGGAAAAATATTTCTAAAATTAATTAAGAAAAATAACAGTTTTTGTTTAACCCAAAGTGATATAATTGAAAAATGTGAAGCTTTACTATAATTTAATAATTTGATTATCTTAAAAACTTCTTACAATTAACTGTATAGTACATTAAAATATAATAAAAATAATAAGCAGTATGGAGATGTCAAGTCTGCGACTGATACAATTTCTAAAATTGATACGTAAATTAAAATATTAAAACTAATTTAATTTAATAAAAAGACTAGCATTTGGGAAAAAAGAATTATAATTAACATCGTGGTGATTTTGAAAGCATAATTTAATAAATTTACATTTCTATGAAAATAAAGAGGTGAACATAATATTAAAATTAAAAATTTACTGACGAGGCACCGAAATTTAAAAAAAAGAATCTATTAACAAAACAAAAATGAGAGAGAAAAAGAACATAACATTATCCAGTGCAAGAATCGCAAAAGTATAAACAATATTCAATATTTAAAAAAAATTTTCTTAGTTGTTAAATTCAAACTATATTTTATTAATTAATCAATTTAAATTTGTAAAAACTTAAACACAACGAATATTTTGAAACGAAAATAACGGAGAACGGTACACGTGATAAATAAATTAAAATTTGATTATAATTATACAAAATAATTTTTAAGAGACAAATAAAAGGGACCTTTAAAAATAATAGAAAATATTAGTTTAAAATTATTAAAAATTGTTACATTAAAATATATTATGAATGCTTATTAAATCAGAATCTAATTATCAGAACTAAAAAGTCTAAATGTCTTTATGCAAGTGATACAATAAAGAATTAAATTCGAATGATAAAGAACTGACAAAATAAGTGATTATAACTTATTTTTTGAAATCCTACATGTGTTGCTACTGAGAATGATAATCTAAGGACACGTCTTATTTCGAATGTTATAAAAAAAAATTATAAACACCATATTTACAATATCGAATAAATGTAATAAATGAAAAATAGGAAACTGAATTAATGATAAATATGTTACTTTTTTAAATAAAGCCACATTGAAAAAATAAAAATATACATCTTAATTCATCTTTATTGAAAAGCAAAAATTAAATTACAAGCGGATGTACAGAAAGATATAAGTTAAAAATTATATTAAATATTAAAACTAATCAAAATTTACAAAGAATGGCTTGACAATATTTTAAACGAAAAGATAAATATATATGTAACAATAAATAAAAAAATTATTTAAATTGAAATTTCCAAAAAACTTTAAAACTTTATACGGTAATAAATTATCCAAATAATAATTTGATATTATTTTATTGATTTATCAAATAGAAATACAGCAAAACTCAAAAAAATAAACAAAAGCATGTAGCATAAAAGTGACCGTAATACTCAAATGATTGTGAATTATAAATTAAAACAAAATTGAGAATTTATTTTAAAGAGTACCAAAAATTAATCGGCTAAAGACCTTGCTATAAAATAAACATTTAAACGCCTAATGTTTGAAACGTTTATTTTGATTCCATTATCTGAGTGATAACTAGGGAAGCAACTTTTAGTGACGAAAAATCCCAAAATAGTTAACTAAAATAGTGAGTAAAAATCTCAAAATAGTGAAGAAATAGTGACGAATAGTGACATGATTTTCAGCCAAAAATTGAACAAACTAATTTTTTTTAAACTAGAGCAGCTTCCAATGAGGTAACATTTCCTTTATAAAATTTTCTTAGCAAATATTTAACTTTTTAAATCAAAAATTTTGTCAAGAAAAAAAATTTGTGGGAAGAATTTTTGAGAAAATTTTTTTCATTTCATAAGAGTGTATTTTTAAAAAATCTTCGGTCGATTCTTAGGGGTGTATTTTTCTGAATTTTTTGTAGTCGATTCTTAGGGGTGCATTTTTCGTTTTTATTACATTTTTCTTAAGAATATTTTCCAAAAAATGTCAAAATAGTGAAAAAAATAGTGACAAAACTCCAAAATAGTGATTTTTAACTATTTTAGTGACGAAGATGCCAAAATAGTGATTTCTAGTAACCAATAGTTACATCAGAAATGAAAAATTTTAATGCAGAAATGCGTTTTTTGAGCTCCTTTCTTCAAAACAATTGAGCAAAAAAAAAGTTTTTTCACTAAAAGTTGCTTCCCTAGTGATAACATTTCGGAGCCCAATAAATGATTCCAAAAACAATCTGTTTTATTTTTATTGATTTTTTTTCTGTAATAAAAATGTCAAAAAGATAAACCTTAATTAATAATTAAATCATTTATTTGTCAATAAACAAAGATTATAAAATGAATATAATAAAATAAAACACTAATAAATAATTCCATTACAGAAGAACACAATATTAATGGAAACGGGACAGAAGCGTGCACCAAATCAACGAAAAGGAAAAAAGGGAACAAGAGTAAAAGGAAAATTATTTTATGCAATTCAGACTCCAAAAAAAAAGATGACAAAAAAATTATAGAATAATTCATAAGTATTTACAATTATATAATTCAAAAGATAGAAAATAATTTAAATTGAGAAAAAATAAACTGTTTAACAAAAATTTTAATTAGAAGTATTAATGAAAATATTGGGGAAAATCAGTCGCAAATCGAATTAAGAAAAAATAATTAAAGTCATAAAACACGAACTTTATGCCTTTTAAAGAATTCTTAAAAAGAAAAAAAGAAATTACACAAATATTTGGAAAAAAAACTCGAAAATCAAAACAAAAATTCACTCAAAATTTACCAATTTAAAAAACATACAAAAATATGTTGTCATATTTGTCAAATATGTTGGAAATATAAACAATTACCACTAATTGGCCACACATTTAAAAAAAAACGCAAAGAAACATGATATAAATGGGCAAATGAAGATTTAAAAAACAAAAAATGTGACCAGTTAATTAATCAAAAGACACGGGCAATAAAATGAACATTTTTTAATCTAAGGTTTAAATAGCCATTTTAAAGACAAATTAAAAAAGTTAAATGATAGAAAAAAATTTAAAAAACCTTTAGAAGTAATTATTCAAACGGATTTAATTATTTATTGTGCAACTAATTTCAAAAGTTAAATTTATAGAAAATGTTTATAAAAATATTAAAAATAAATTCGTACAATTCATGAAAAAAGTCTAATAAACTAATGGATTTAAACATTTTTATTTATTTTTTATTTAATCAACAAGAGTTTATCAATTTTATTTTTAATAATGAAAAGCTTCAACATTCGTTATATTATATAATTCATTTTTTTGGTTTAAATTTTACAAAAAAAAAAAACATTGTTTTATTTTATTAATTTGTACCGCATGTATCAAGAAAAAAAAAAGAATTTTTTATTCGTTTTTTTTCAATCAATTGCATTAATTTTAAAGTGACGTAAAATAAATAACAGCATTTAAAAATTGAAAAAGTAAGATTAATTAATATCGCTAGAAATTTTTAAAATCGAGCTGCCAATCCTACAATAGTAATTTTTTATGAAATAAAATAATTATAAATTAAAATTAAATTAAAAACTTTAAAAAAATATTGTATTAATTAAGATTACAAGTAAACCTTTTATTTACTAATTCGATATTAAACTTTTTATAAATAATGGTTGTTACGTATGTGAATTTATGGTGTATCTAATTCTACATTACATAAAATTCACTATAAAGAGAAACTAAAAATTTAAGCTTTAACTGGATAACTGAATAAAATTTAAAAAAAACAGAGTTAATATACGCACCACAATAGTAAGAATATTTTAATTAAATAAACAATTATTATTAAACTGAGAGATTGCAATAAACCGAAGCATGGAGTAGCGGCCATGATTCTAACAGCTAAAAATAATTTAATTAAATATACTTAATTTATAAAATAAAGATTACCGTAACGGATAATTCTGTATAAAATATTTAAAATTTTCAGCTGAAAATTAAATGCAAATAAAAACCCATACCAAATATTAAATTTATTATCTACAATAATAAGGATAACATTTTAAACTAAAGCAGTAATAATGAAGAAAACTTATATTTATATTTAGAAATATTTAATTTAGGGTTAAGCCCCGACCCCGAGCCCCCCGACCCCCGACCCGACCCGAGACGTTTTTTGGACCAATCCCCCGACCCGACCCCCGACATGTCGTCCCCCGAGGTCCCCGACCCCCGACTTTTTGCCCCCCGACCCCCCGACACTATTTCGGGGATTGGGGACTCCGAGCGTTTTAATTTAAAAGTTAATTCATCCAAGAAGGGGGAAAATATTGAAAATTTTTGAGATTTTGAACAAATTTTCTTAATAAAATTCATTAAAAATTACGGAAAATTTTGCGGCGGCGCCTATCGGCACCACCGGCCCCCCAAAACCATGTGCCGATCGGTAATTTTTCAAAATATGAACACCAAGGCCGAAAAATAAGATTTTAGGGAAAAAATAATAACAATTAGCAACCTTTTTCAAATCAGTAAATTTTTACAATTTATTTGATCAAAATGCTATCAATTTTAGGGCCGTGGTGCTGATAGGCACCGCCGGGAGAATTTTTTGAAAATTTGAGTTCATTTTGCCCACAGATTTCACCAAAAATGATCAATTTTTGCGAGATTTTGAGCCAAATTTTTATGAACAAATAAGCTTTTGCGAACCGGCGGTGCCGATAGGTGCCCCCGGAAAAAAATTGAAAATTGGGAGTTTTTGGTACATTTTTTTTACATAAAAATGGCCATTTTAAAGTTTTTTTTCTCAAAAACCAGCAAAATAAAACATTAATCAGAAAAAATTTAAAAAGTTTAGGTGATGCCTGAAAATAGGAAAATCTTAGAAATAAGGACAATTTCAGTAAATTCTGGACCAAAAAATCAAAAAAATTTTGCGGCAGACCTTAAAATTTTTTGAAAAATATTGACATTGTGCCATAAAATTTCAAAATTATAAATATATTTAAGAAATCAGAACAATTTTTGTCGCTACCCCAAAATTAGAATTCTTATAAATAAAAACAAATGGAAGCCCATGGTTTAAAGGCCAGCTTGGACTCACTCTTGCTGGCGCTAACGAAATCAGATGATTAAAGTGGAAAAAAAGAAAATTTACGATAATTTAAAAATAAAAATTGAGTTTTTCGTTAAAAAATTTCGTTGATCACTACCCGATCGGGGTCCCCGACCCCCGACAATTGAGCTCCCCCCCGACCCGACCCCCGACATGTCGCCCCCCGAGGTCCCCGGCCCCCGACTTTTTGCCCCCCGAGGGCTCGGGGCTTAACCCTAATTTAATTCACAAAAACTATTAGAACAAACTTAGATTATTTAAAATGAATTAAAACTGAAAAATCTAACAAAGAATTAACAATTTTATAGAAATTTACATATTATTTATATATTTTTCAAAATATAAAATACAAAAAATAATAAACAATAAATTTAAAAAAATGTATAAATAAGCTCGATAAACTTTATTTAAAAAATTTCCGTGTATAATAAATAGATTTCTGTCCGAAGTCGTGAAAAGAAAAAGAAAAATGTAATATTAAAAAAATCTTTTTCAATGTAAATTGAGCGAGAAAAATGAATAAATAAATATACTTGAAACACTAAAAAAATTAATTAATCTTAACTAAATATTTATGAAAAATATTAGATTTTTGAATTTTGTTTTGAACAAAATAAAGAATTTGTATGTAAAATAATTTTTTTACTATAATTAAAAAAAATATATATATATAATTTATTTATAAATGTATAGATATTTTTTTGAAAAAATGATTCTTTTTTTAATTTATTCTTGTAAAATCACAATTAATTAATTTGCTTACTTGATTATGCTATTTTAGTAAACTTTCATAGACATTTTTAAAATTAGAATAGAAAAATAAAAAATAAAAAATTAAATTATTAATAGTAAAAGATGCACATCCTAATGAAACTAGCTTAATGAATGAAAGGCATAAAAATTGAAGAAAATAATAATTAATGTTACTATTTCAAAAAACTTTTGTACATTATTTGGATTCAAAAAACCCAAAAGAAACATATAAGATTGATGGAAACACAATAAATGCTGTGGATACAATTAGAGATTTATGATTATATATTTTATTTATAAAATTTTTTTGTATTATTTTTGATATATTTTTATTTTTAGTTGGCAGTGCAAAAAATGTTTTAAAAATTAAATTTCCTTTTTTCCAATAGATCTAATACCTGCTAAAGTGAATAAATAATGAAAAACAACCTATATCCTGGGTGAGCAAAACTACGATTACGGAATGCCAGAAAAAGATTATTGAATATCAGAAAATATTTAGTTTTAATTTTTTTTAATTTTAACTTTCATTAATTCTATTTTCGAATTAAAGGTGAAACAGTACTTAATGATTATCATCTGTTAATTATATATGACATTAAATTAAATTTCGAATAAATTAATGATTTGTAATAGGAAAAATATTTTTTACTTTTTTTGTTGACAAAATATTTTCAATATTTATAATATATTTAGTATTTTATTTTAAAAATTTTGTCCATATTTTATAGATGCACTTCAATATTAAATAAGTATCAAGTAATAGATAAATTATTTTAAATATATTTGGTTTTGTGTGTAGCTATGAACTTTTATTTTCAAATTATTCCAAAAATTATATTGAATTTAGTGGTCAATTGAATGAGGTAAATAATTATCTTTAAATTTAAATTTAAATCAATTATTGGTCAACAAATTTTAAAGTAATAATTTATCTTTACATAATTCTGAGAGGCATTTGGTTTGTCGTTATGAGAATAAAAACAAAACAAATACATAATAACTTTAAAAATAAAGAAACAATCTATTTATTAAATAATATTTAAATTTTTTAAATATATTTTAAATAATTCAAATATAGCGAGTCGTCAATCACTCATCAATGAATATTGTAAATAAATAAATCACAGAATTTAAACCATCTTGCAATCAAGCATAAAAAAGCAATTACGACAAATGATTTTAATTAACATAGGTATTTGCTTATGTTTGACCGATAGATTAAAAGATAAATAGTTTTAGTTAAATTAATTATTGTAATACCAAAATTAACACAGAAATTAAAAAAAAAAAGAATTTTATTTACATTTTAAAATTAATTCGAGTCATTATACTGGCTAATCACTGACATCTCTCCAAATTTGTGCCATATTGTTCAAGAAAAGAATTATTTTTTAATTATGTAGTCCGTTTTTAATAATTTTGTTATTTGGGATTGGTTTTATGTTAATGCCTAAAAATTATTTTTTGGGCTTTTCAACATGAAAAAAGAATGTTTTTAATGTAAAAATTAAATAATTAATTCATCAAATAAAAAAGAAAATAAAAATAAAAGGACCATATTTATACCTTTGGATAATTAATAATAATAAACAAATGTATTTAGTTAAAAAAAAAGAATATAAAATATAGCCAAACAAAATGTTTAAAAGAATCTCTAATCGCCTGAAGATCAGTGACAGTACGAGATAATCAAGAAAAACAACAAAGAAATATTATTGAAAAAAATTTAATAAGAAAATTTTGTTCATCATCAATTCAACAAAATCATACAATTATTCCGCATGAGAAATATAAAAAGTGAAATTCTTTAAATCTTTTAAAAACTTATTGCAATTATTAAAATGAATACAATTGAGCCTTTAATATAAAAACATATACTTATTTGTGGTGATTAATTGTTCAAACATATAAATGCAAAAAAATAAATGTGCTAAAAAGAGATAAACTCTTAGGTTATTATTTTTGAATGTTTAACTCCAAAAATCCGCTTTTTAAAAATACTATTAAAAATTATTTAAATATAATAGTTTATATTAAAAAAAAACAAAAAGTAAATAATAAACCAAAAATGCGTAACTTTTAATTAATTTTTTGAATATAGATAATTAAATAAATATTTTAATGTCTAATTCATGATTATATATCATTTTCGTTCAGAGAATCACTAAGTCAGTAAAAATATTATTCCAAAGAACAAGAATTTAAAATATACATCGAATAACAAATGATAAGATAATTTTTAAAGAAAATAAAAAATTTATGATTTAATAAATTAAAATAATATAAATAACTAACTTAAAATATTGCCAAAATCTATATTATTTTAATATTTATTAGCAAATAAACGGAATTTTTTTCTTATCAAAATATATATAAATTAAAATAAATAATATTAATTAACGAAATTTGTAAATAAAATGAAAAAAACTTGTGTAAAAAATGCTCATCGCTTCGTAATTTTTACCAATTGCCGTGTTTAGCATTAAATGTGTATAAATGCATACACTTATTTAAAAACATAGTAAATAATCTTTTAGTATATATGAAATTATTTAATATTTTATACACTAAGAAAAAACATTAAATTTAAAAAATTGGAAAATATAGACGGGTAAAATTTTTTATTTCATTGCTAATTTATGGTTTTAAACAAAAACTTATAAAAATAATGAAATAAAAATTTATACAATAAGAAGATAGACTTATATGTATGAAAACTCAATTAATTTATTGATAAAATCAATAGCAATTAAATAAAAAATCCATGCCATTCCAGCTACTAATTCTTATGGGGTCTATGGAAAGAATGTAATAAATGATCTGATTTATACTCTTGCATTCGGTCCTTCCAACCAAGAAAAATTAATTGATGCTTCATTATAACACTTTTTTTTAAATTTAAAATGGTTAAAAAATTATATGTTTTTAAATTTTTTGTTATAAATAATTAAATATAAATCATTTTTCAATTTTAATGATAAGAAACAGTGTAATAATTTAATAAAGGAAATATAAAGTAATTTAACAATTTTACCTTATTCACAATTAAATTATTATTAAAAATGGTGAGATTACAACTGACGCGTTTTATGGAGTGGGCGCCATTATTCGAACAGTTAAAAACTATATGAAATAATTTTATAATAAACAAAAAATTAAACATTGATAACTAATTGATCTTTATTCAACAAAATAAATAATTTAAATTCTTATGGTTGAAGATTTTGTTATCAATTTTTTTAATATAAAAATGATAGGAAATAACTTAATAATTTATAATAAATTAACCAAAATAATGATAAAAGAACTCTTACTTAATTAAAGTGCTGTGACGTTAGTCAAAAACCATCAAAATGGGCATTAGTCAAAAACCATCAAATGAAGAGATTTTTTGATATAAAGTTATGGCCAAAAATGTTAAAAAAACTTGATTTTCTGAGCTTCTCAGGTCATAACTTTTTTGTAACTTAATGAATTTTTTTGAAATTTTGAAAGATAATAGAAAACCCTTAGAGCTATCGAAAAATATTAAGATTTTAAAATTTGGTTCATCTTAGGCCAAATTATGAATAATTTTCTGTCAAAAATTTTCCATTTGATGGTTTTTGACTAACGTCCCATCACCCTTAATTAATCAATATAGAGTATTAATTAAATATTTACAAATTTTAAACGCCACCAACCAGAAAGAATAATACCATATCTCAACGAGAAATTTATCAAAATGCTTAAATAAATAATCAATATAAAATTAATAAATTCAAGTTCACTTGAATTTAATTTATTGAAAGAAATTTATTCTCAAAAAATTAAGGAAAATAAAAATACGCAAACTTAAACATAATTGTGGCCTAATTTTGTTATAATTTCTTAAACTTACTCATAATTTTGAAATTTTATGGTATAATGTCAATATTATATCTAGAAATTTTAATGTTTGACCCAAAATTGGTCATTATTTGGACAAAAATCTATCAAAACAAGCTAATCTAAAAAAAAAAAAATTTTTTTTTCCCGACGGAGCCTATCAACACAGCCGGGCCATAAAAATGTTTTATTTTCTTAAAAATTGCTTATAATCACAAAATTAGACAATTTTTCTACAAAATATGTTAACAAATTTGACTTAAATTTTCAAAATTTTTCCCGGCGGCGCTTAACGGCTTAGCCCTACCCACCAGGGATGTTGCAAAGAGAAAAATGCAAAGCGAAAAAAGCGAAACCAAAATAAAAAGCGAAAAGGCAAAAGCGAAATGCCCAAAAAAAAGCGAAAAGCGAAAGGCGAAATTTTTTTTTTCAAAAATTAGATGAATTTGAAAGAGGTTAAATTTTTTTCTTATGCCATATAGTCAAAAAGCTTTCTATGTAGCATTTTTGCTTAAAAATATTAATTTTTCATAATTATGATTTTATTTGCTTTTTTTATTTATTTATTTTTTGTATTGAATTAATTAGAGTTGTACGGGACCGGGAAATCTTGCCAAAGCCGGGACCGGGACCTCGATTTTTGGATGAACCGGGGAACGGGACCAACAGGGAAATTTTAAAAATTCAAAAAAATTTAATTCAAAATTTAATTTATTTCAAGTGAAAATAGTAAAAATTAAATTTTTTCTTTTTATTTATTTTATAAAATAGAAAAAGCTAAATTAAATTAATGAAAATTTTTAAACAAATTTTGTTCAATTATTTCAAATAATTAATTTTTTTGAACTAAAGAATTAATTAGAAATTCAGATTTGCTTTTCACATTACTTTAAAAATGATAGGTTTTTGCGATTTTGAGAGAATTTTTTTTTAATAAGATTTACGAATTTTTGGACATGGGGATGCCGATAGGCATAAGCTGGCATGAATAGTTAATAGCAAATTTTATTTTATTTTATAAAAATTTGGTGAAAGTTAAAAAATTCAAAATTTTGTTTAAATTTTTTGCTTTTTTCCCATTAAAATACCATTGTTTATTTTAAAAACCCAATCTTTAGGGGTGTACTTTTTTTCGCTTTTTAGCCAAAAAGCAAAAAGCGAAAGCAAAACGCTCAAAAAAAGCTAAAAAGCGAAAAGGCGAAAAGCGAAACTTGCAACATCCCTGCTACCCACCCCCTCAAAATTTGAAAAAATGAAACAAAACGCTAAATAATTTAAATTTAAATTTTAAATTTACTTCTTTATTAAATTAAAAAAAATAAAGTATTTTATAAAAAGAAATTCACATAAAAGGACAATTAGAAAATATTTTAATTTAAATCGGTAAAAAAAGTAGAATTAAAATAATAAATTTTAGTAAATTTCTATTTTAAATAAATTTTCTTATTTCTTATTTTGTAAATTTATTAGTTATATACAAAAATATTCTATTTGATAATCTCTTTTTAGCTATTTATTATTGTTTTTTATATATTTTTTATTTAAGTTGTTCAACAAACGTTAGCAAAATTATGTTTATGTTTAAGATAGTTGGCTTTTATGTATTTCTGTTTGTCAATAATACTTAGTTTTTATTATTAATTTTAAAAAACATCCAAAAACAATAAAGCGAATCTAATTTTAATAATTTAAATTATTCATAAAATTTTGATAATAATTGTAGAAAATTTTATTTCCAGTTATAGAGTACTTTTTATAAAAATACATGATTTACATTGTCATAATTTTTCTTTATACCATTTATTTAATATATGTTAGTTTTATAAAAAAATTCCATTTTAAAATTTTGAATTAATATTTCTATTGATATAAAAAAAAGAAAATTTAATTAAAATTGAGTATTAATGAATAAATTGTATTGTTTTATTTTTTACATAAAAATAATTTTTTTAGCTTTATAAAATTTCATGTGTTTATTATCATTAACTTTAATTTTGATTTATTTATTTATATACTATGTTTGTTTGTTTCATTCTTATAAGACAAAAAAACACATAATTTAATATTGACTATAAAAAAAGATCCGGCAGTATGGCTTGGCACTGTCCGGAAAATGATAAATTTAAAAATCATCCATAATTTTAAAATATTTAATGATTATCTTGGATATTTAAATACAAATAAATTGTAACAAGTAAATAAATAAGAATTATTATAAAAATAGATAATAATTAAATAAACATATTTGAGTAAAAAAAAGTTTTATTGCTAAAGTATGTGCCATGATGAACTTCCGAAGTCAGTGAATCTCATCATGAAAAATATGGAATTAATTAATATAACCAAAATAAAGCAAATTTATAAAAAAAAAATAAAAGAAATGTAACAATTCGTAACTAATATAATAAAAAGACCAAGGCTTTATGATACAATAAAATCATTTAATATTTTTTTCATTTTAGAAAAATAAAATGAAAAAAGAGAATTATGGTATCAAAGAAGATAAACAAAATAAAAAAATAATAAATGCCTCCTACTTCACTTTTCCGAATAAACAACCTATACATCGTGAAATGTGTGAAAAATGCTAATGAAGTCATATAAATTTAAATTTAATGAACTAATCAAATTAAGGTCAATTCATTAAAAAATACGCAGAAATTAATTCATTTACAAAAAATAATGCAATATTTGTATTTGATATACAAATACACCTAAAAAAATACCGAAATATTTATATTTTAAGCAAAATTTTCTAAATTATTTAAAAGGTAAATATTATATTTTATATTTTAATTTTTTTTCATATTCGTTTTATATAAAAAATTTACTTTCTTTATTAATCAAATAAAAGAATTTAAAAAAATAAAAATAAATAATATAAAACTAAAATTTAAAAATGAATAAATTTTATAGTATTTATTTTTTTATTTATTTTCTTCCTGATTCTTAATTAAAAAATTTAAAAAAGCAAATGTGATTTAAGAAAATGAGACAAAAACATTATTATTTTTAAATAAAATTATATAAATAAAAATAAAAATTTAATTATTTCGGAACGCAACACTCAATAAAATACAACAAACTTTGGCCCGAACCAGTATACACGAAGTCGGTCATACGATAATGATTAATTATTAATTGAATTCAATGCTAAATTTTCAAATATTTTATTATTTCTCACGAATAACTTCAGATTATTTTATTAATTAATAATTTATCATATTTTAATTTGTTAATTTTTTTTTTCACTTCTTTTCATATAAAAAATTTACTTTCTTTATTAATCAAATAAAAAAATAAAAAAAAAATAATAAATAATATAAAACCAAAATTTAAAAATGAATAAATTTTATAGTTTTTATTTTTTTATTTATTTTCTTCTTGATTCTTAATTATAAAATTTAAAAAAGTAAATTAAACCATCAATTCAATTCGAATTTTTGCCTTTTCTGTAGAGATTATTAATAAAATTCAGTAAAAAATTGGTTAATGAAGGCCAAATTTATTAAAAATAAATTTGCGTTTCAATTATTACAAATCCCGAAAGGTTTTTAGGGGTCACCACTGATCATCCACAAATTCCGAATCTTTAACTAATTTTAAAAGAAAACAAAATTTTAAAAATTTGAGTTTTTGTCTTTTTGTTTGAGTTCGGGTTTGAGATTTGTCATAATTCTGCCAGATTCATGTTCAGCGGTCTCATTAAATCTGCGAAATTTTTTTTATAATTATTATGAAAATTGCTGTAAATGATTAACTAAATACATTTGAAAATATGTAAATTAGGTATTTTCTAGAGCCTGGAAATTACCAGAAATTATTTTGTTTTTTGATTTGCTGATTTTAACCAAATATATGTATTGCACTGATTGCTGAATGATTCATTCGAATATGACATTAAATTAAATGACAAAAAAATTTATGTACAGTAAAAACAATTCATCTAAATTTGATAAAATAAAAATTTTTAATAAATAATAAATTCATATAAAAATAATTAAAAATGAAATAAAAATTATGTTCGAAAATAAATTAATACAATCAATATTTAAAAATTAAAAATTTTTGATTCTTTGATTTAAATTAGACAGTTATAATTAGGGTTGCTCCCCTACCCGACCCCCGAAAACCAAATTTGCTAATTATTAATTAAATTACGAATACAAACACATTAAATTCATTCAAGTAGTTAATAAAAAAATATGAATAGTACAATAATAGTTTTTTTCTTGTACAAAATGATTTGAAAATAATATTATAAAATATGAGGTTTTAAATATTTATTAATTTATTATTGCAATTTAAATACAAAGCATGACAAAAAAATTTAGCTTTGCCGATTTAAAAAAAATGCTATACAATAATTAGTCAGTATAATATTAAACATAAAAAAGAATTAAAAAGGCTTACCATTTAAATGTGTTTAAAAAAAGAATCCGTGAACATGAGATTAAAATTGTAAAAAAACGAAAGACTAAGCCATATTTTATATTAAAAAAAGACTTTTCCATTAATATTAATTTAATCAGACATAAAAACTGTTTGAAATTTAAAAAAGAGTAAAAAGATAAAATAAAATAAATTATAATTATAAAATTTTATTTAATTAATAGAACGAATTTTAATTTATTTTTGCTAATTACTAAATAAATTAGTAACAAAACATAAAAATTCATATATAAATTGCTAAGCAATTTTTTTTTGCAAATCCGCGGGAACAGAACATGAAAAAAAATTAAATAATAGTTTAAATAAATTTAGCTACGATTTAATTCATAAACAATCATTTAATTAAATTTTTTTTATTTATTAAATAACTTAAAATTTATAAAAATATAAAAACTAAAAAACAATCAACTAACTTTTTAAATATATAATTAATAAATTGCTATTTCTATGAATTGTATTTACATGTACTTTGTCTAAAACCGTCATAAATTAATATTTTAAAAACAAAAAAATAAATGGAAATTTTGACCTAGTTTTAATATAAAAAGTTAAAGTAATAAATAAATAAATAAATAACAAATAAATAAATATTAAATTAGCTAATACATTTAATTAATAAACTTCTAATGTCTAAATGAAAATATGCATTAATTCTAGAATTTGAAATTTCATTCATAATTAATTTGAAAACAATTTTAGCAACAAACTTTTTCTTCATATAAAAATAATTAGCTTCATAAGACTTAAATTTCTTGTTTATCTGCTTGCATCTGAGATCAATTCATAGATTTTTCATTTTTTCTAATTTTTATTTTTTTAATTGAGCATTTAAAAAAATTAGTAATTAAATAATATAGCATTATAGAAAAATATAATTAAAAAATTAAAAGTTTTGCAACAGATATTTTTACTGATAACTACTAACATCAAAAACTGTTATTTAAAAATAATTTAATATTTTATTTATACACATTGTATTTTATTTTATAGAAATAGTTTTATTGAATTTAAATAACAATATGAATTATTATTTCAATATTTATAAAATTTATTAAAAATGCAAAGAAATATATTTAATAAAAAATTAATATTATATAGTATTAAAAAATTCGAGAAGATAATATACATGGTAAAATATTAATTTAACAATTTATTGTAATTTTATAATCATAAAATTTAAACTTTTAATCAATAAAAAGAATTAAAATTGGCAGTGGAACCCGCGACCTTGTCTATGTTCGCTGCACAAGTTGATTAAACAAAATTTTAAAGTGAAACATAAATCACAGATAAACATTTATATAAAAAATATTAAAAAAATAAATAAAATAACAAAATATTACTCAGTTACATAAAAATTAATTTAGCAATTATAAATTCATTATTTATTTATATATTAGTCCAAAGTACAGTAAGGTGTCATTGGCTCAACCAATCAGCGGGAAGGAGCGCTCCTTCCGATTAGGGCGGGGCTAAGTGTCTTTGAAGAAGGGGTTTCGGTGTTGCAGAAAGGCGCGCCGTTAGAAAATTGAAAAAAATGGCCCGTTTTGGCAGGTAAATTCTATCCTAAAAAATGTCAATTTTATAGTTTTGGAAGCCGGTTAATTTTCAAATAAATTCAAAAATTTTCTATTTAAAAGAAACAATCGAATTTTATTAAATTCAAAATTATTTAATTTTTAATAATTAAAGCTTAGGTTTTTGGACAATCAAATAAATAGGCACCTTCGATAATTTCGATATATTCATTAAAATTTATTACTTTATACGGTCAGAATTTTTTGACATTTTGAGAAAATTGACTTGTTATTATATTTTTTTGATTAACAAAATAAAATTTAATGTGCTAATTGAATCAATAATCTATAAATAAAAATAAATTAATTGATTTAATTTGTATTTAATTTGAAGCAACTGAGAAACTAAAAAAAAAAGCAAATTTGTTACTATAGAACCCTTTCACCTCATACCACACAACGAAACAAGAACAATCTATAAAATAGATTAAGCAACGATAAATTTACATAAAATGAAAGGCTAATAATATGCCTGAAACAAAAATACATATTAAAATATATAGAATTTCAATCAACACTATTACCATTATATGTAATTTTAATTCAGTTGAACAAAGATTTTCAAAATTATAAAATCTTCGGGCAAAAATAAATAACGAAAAATAAAATATAAAATAAATTAAAATTGAAAAATTAGATTTATAATTAAATATTGAAAAAGACAAAACAATGTATTGAACGAATTGCAAATATAAAATGTATGTTTAAAATTTAAAAAAAAAATAAATGATCATAATATAAATTTTATTTGTGATAAAAAATTATAACTATTACTAAATAAAATTGTTTAAAATTAACGCTGTAGATAAACAAATATTTTTATCTGATCCTTAATACCTTTTAATACAGCGATAGTCGAGCCCAAAAATTTTAAATGAATTTCTATTTACATTAAATATTTAATTGTACATTTAACGCTGGCGAAATGGTTGATGGTTGAAAAACAGTGAGAAAAGTTTTAAAAATGGAATTAATTTTTAATACAAACTAATTTAGCATTTATTATAATTACAAAATTTGAAATTTAAGCTAAATGATCCAAAAAATTTCTATTGCAATAAATTGAATTAATGTTTTTTATTTGTTTTTATAAATAAATAAAAATGATTTTAAAATATATAACACTTAATTATTTATTTTTTTGTAAGAAATGTGCGACAGAAATAAAATAAATCTCCAAACGATCTTTTATTAATTACTTATAAAATTTATTTAGTCAGTTTTATCAATTTAAAAACTATATAAATTCATAAATTTTCGGTTTCGCTTTTCTGGTTAATAAAAATTTTCAATATAAATTTTTAACCAACTTTTCACTAAAAACTAAAACTGAAAAATAGAAGATGTGGGGAAAAAGATGGAGTTATAATTATGAGTGTCATCTGAAAATCTTGCTAAATCAGAACGTCGTGCTCAAAAAATCAAATTTTGAGTTTTTATTAATTTATAATTTTCAATTAGATTTACTCAATTCAAACTTTATTCGTATCTCATAATATTTAGTTTAATTTACTATTAATTATTTCAGCAATAAGCGTTAATAAATATAAATCGAAGTATTTTTTTTTTGAAATGTTGATCTGATTAATAAAAATATTTTTATTAAATAAATATTTTTATGGTTTTGTCACTTTTTAAGTTTATCCAATTAAAAATTTTCATCGTTATCTCGTTTTGCCTTTAATTATGTATTATTTTTTGCTTAAAAAATGTCTAAATACATTATTATGAGTATAGCTCAATAATATACTAAAAAAATAAAAATCAATTTATTGTTATTACACTAAATTCCATCATGGATTAAAATATTAAGAATTAATTATTTAATTAAGTTCTTGCAGATTGCACAACTACATTTTGGGTTATGCATGTCTTTTTCATTTTTATTTAGAGGCTCAAATAATATTTTTTGCAATCGGATTGTATTAATTTAATTCTTAACTTTACCATATTGAAAATATACATATATGTAACTATTTAATTTTTATTTTATATATATAAAATTAAGTTTTGTAAGAAGAATTTTTAGAATGTCAACAATATGCAATAAACACTTGAATATTTAAAATTAAATGGCACATTTATAATTAATAAAGATTTAGAAATAAAAAATAAATTTATCAGTTTATTATTTTATATGAAAAATTTGTAAAAAATTTTAGTTTACAGATAATAACTTCATCCACCTTGCCAAATAAATCGGGTCAATTCTTCGTGTTCTGAAGCCATAAAAAAAAATTAATAATGATATTAGCAAAGGTTACTTTCTAATTTATTGTTCATTAATTTAAAATGCCATAAACAAAAATTACTTCCAAATTATTAACATTGATTATGTTATTATAAGTTCTCTGTATCTATTATTATTTATTTTGGTGAAAAAATATTTTAAAATATATATCATAATGTAAAAAAAAATAATAATTAAGTCATTTTAATAGCACTTTATATATTTGTTATGATTAATTTTAAATTCATTATTTCTTGTTTTTTGTTTGTTTTTATATAATTCAAAAACTTATTATGAAGTAATATTAAGCATTTCATAAAAATAAAACCTTTTTAAAAACTGACAATAATTAATTTATTAAAATATTATTGTACAAATAGTTAATGAATTAAAATATTAATTTAACATATCAAAATTCAACGAATATTTGTAAAAAAAATAATTTTCAAATACATTACATAAGGAATATAATAAATTCATAAAATTATATATTCTTTATAAATATATTTTCTAATTATAAAAATTAAAAATAATTCAGACTAAAAAATAAAACAAATATTATTTGGAATTATTTTTTTCTACAAGAAATATTAAACAAATTTACAAATGTTTATATGATGAAATTTAATAAAAAAATTATTAGAGTTTTAACAAATAAATTTTAAATTAATGTATGAAAATTTAATGTAATAAATAATAACGCTTTTGAAAAAATAAATAAATAGTAAAATGCGTAGATTTGAAAAAAAACTACTAAATTCATATTCCTATTAATTTTATTTATTATGGGATAGAAAAAAGCATTAAATAACCCAAAAAATATTTTTAACGAAAAAGAGTAAAAACAAAAATTGAAAATACTTTAAAATTTGAAATCAACAATTACAAATTAAAAAAAAAGTTTTTTCAAGAATATGTACGTCTTAGATCTTAAAAACCTAAAAACAGGCAATTAAAAGCCTCAAATTTAGGAGTGTAAAATGACACATCTATTTATAAAAGTAACAAAATTAATACAAATTTTTATTGAGATAAATATATAAAAATATATATTAGTCAATAATTTATATTGTGTAACAGTAAAAATTTAAACTTAAAAAATTTTTTATAAGCAAAAATTATTTCAGTTCTATTTAAAAACTCGAACGATCAAAAATAATTCAAAATCTGCAATTTTTAATGTTTTATTTATATGTAATAAATCAAATCTGTATTCTTGAACAAACACACGTTTTTTGGCCGCCCTTTCCAATCATTTTCCCAATCTATAGAACACCATTCAATAGAGTTTCAATAGCTCTACAATTTTATTCAGAGGAGATTTTACGCTTTTTCTTTAATAGAAATAGTTTATTGCTTTTTTGAAAAAAAACAAATTCAAAAAAAAAACCGAAATAAACCGAAAATTTTCTTCGGTTTTTTCGGTTTCGGTTTTTTCGACCCTTTTGTCCGGTCTCTAATATGTATGCTATAATTTTTTTTAAAAGAAGGTTTGGAATCTATTTTCTATAAGCACATTATTGACATTTTGCGCCTGTAAAATTATGTAAAAAGTGTAAGTAAACTGTAAAAATACCCATCCTTTTTAAATATGTTTATGTAATAATAAATGATATCTATGTTTTAAAATTTCTGAAAAATGTAAAAATTATTGAGCTTGAACCCGTATTATATTATTTATTTATCTTACTTTAATAGGTAAATAATAAATTTTTATATTTATATGAATATAAGTTAGAAAATTTTATTATATTTTATATTTCAAAGCTATGAAATGTATATTTTAAAAAAGAAATCGGAAAAGTTATTTTCTAAACACTCAGAGAATTTTCAACATGTATTAAAACATGTATAAATAATTTAAAATGAATTTATATAATTGAAATAATTAATAATTTCTGTGGATTGAAATAATAGTATTGGAAGTATTGATAATTGCATATAAAGAACTATTCACAAAAATAAATTTTCAAATAAATTGTATGCAAAATGTAATCCGCATAAGCATACTTTTAAGAACGACCAGACCCCATTTTGTTTGTCTAATTATTAATTTTTATTGATAATATTTTTGCTTTCATAGATTTTAAAAGAAATTTCTTAATTTTTCACAATATTTCCATAAGAAATTTCTTAATTTTTCACAATATTCCCATAAGAAATTTACCCCTAATTTCTTCGAGTCATCCCTACATACAATTTACTCTTTACTCACAATCAGACAAAAAACTGTGGTTGGCCATTTCACAAAAAGTGCAAATTTGGGCGCTTCACAAAAAGTGCAAATTTGCTAAATTTCAGAAAAGTAAAAACTTGTGTTTTATCTAATTTTTTTGGATAAATTTATTGAAAAGTATCAATCAATTCGTCAATTTGTTTTGTAAATTAAAAAAATTTAAAAAATAAATATTAAAAATAAAGGAAATAAACAATGCAATTTAAATTAACTTTTTTTATACCAAAATTAAAATAATAAACCAATTTCTCAACAAAACAAATTCATTCACATGCTAATTCTACCAAATATATTTATATTCAAAAAGACAAAAATGTAAAAAGGCCAAAGTTAATATTAAATAAAAGTTAAAATTTTTGTGCCCATTTTGATTTACATAAAAAATCTAAAATTATTTTTATTTACTTATATTTCAGAATTTATATGAATATAAAAAAATGGAAATAATTAAAACGGACTGACAATTATTTTTTGAATTTTCAAATTTTTTCTGTTAGAAAAAAAATTACAATCTGATCACAAAATAAAATTTTATTTAGAAGAAAAATATCACATTTTTGATACATTTAATGAAAGCATTTAATAACACTATTCCCATAAACCCTAAAAAATAGTTAAGCAAGTTAATCCACAAAAAAAATTAAAGATTTATACGATGAAAAGCTCAAAAAAAGCAATTAAACAAAAGTAAATTTTTTGGTTGAATAATAGTAAGAAGAATTAAACTCAAATAAAGGCACATTTAGAATACGCACCAGCACGATTCAGAAAGTAAAATATAAATTTTATGTATATTTATTTAATTTTAAAGTTTTTTAATTATTCTGTTTAATTAATTGATAAATTGTTACATTTAATTATTTTTTATTTATAATTTTGCATTTTTTATACGCTAGATTAATAGTTGACCATCTTCCGATATTTGTGAAATGTAACACCAACTATGACTTATATTATTTACTTGCTAGAATTTATTTATATATATAAATTTATAATCAAATGATTTTTTTATCAAAAAAAATTTTAGTTTAATTTTTATTTGCCTTATTTAATTCTAGATAATAATTTTTTAATGTGAGTTTTTATTATAATTAATTTTCGCTGCTAAATTTAATATAATTGATTTTCTTTTATGTTTTTTCATAAAAGTTTTGATTAATTGATACATAATTTAACCGCTACGGAACACCAGCTCTTCAGCATTCTAGCGAGTCCGCCCGTGAAATGGTGGCACAACGGGCATCATTCTCGCAGACGCACGTTAAAAATATTAAAACTTATATCGTTAATTATTGCAAAGTTTTTATGGAATTTTTCAAGTTTTCATATTTTTTATATGTTGCGAAAAAAGACAAAATAAAATTTATGAATTTAATTATTTTATTTTGTAAGTGAAAGTATTTAATTTATATTCTTTAATTTATTATAAATTTTTGTCTGAATTTATCGTTATTTTATAATATATTTTTGTGTTATCTTTAATAAAACTTTAATTTAGCTTTTTGTTACATTCATATTTCACTAAGTACAAAATTAGTAACAAATTTATATTTTATCTGATTTCTTTTTAAAACTCATGATGATGTCACGAGCCAGCCGCCGATGGTGATTCTGATGATACGACATAAGAACATGAAATTTATTTAATTTATTTGTTAAATTTTTTTAACCATTAGAGATGTGCCAGAGCGTTTCCTAAAAGCGCAAAATTTATTTGTATACCAAAAATACATATTAATATTCATTTTTAATATCAAATTATGAAAAGACAGTAAAACAATTTTTTTATTAAAAAGTTCATTAAATTTTATTTTTGTTGATTATGGTTAAGTTTGAACGTTTTGTTTACAATAAAGAATTATTAAATACCTTTATTTATGTAACAATATTTTATTAATCTTTATATTTAATATTAAGTGATTTGTGATGCACAATTAAATTAAAATACATTTTTTTAATCATTTGACAGTTATTTTATTCTCTATTTAAGTTTGAATATTAATTAATTTATATATATTTTTTGCCAGCAAACATTCGAGTCTTAAATTTACTCTTTTTAATAATTTATTTTCTTTTAATTATTCAATAAAAGTGTATGTGTTGTAAATTAATTTCAAAGTTCATTTTTTAAATAAAAATTTATATTTTTTATAATTTTCATTCTCGTCACGTTTAGTGATGAGATTCTATTTTCGTCTTTATTTATTTAATAAAATTTATTATTTAAAGTTAATAATAAGATTTTATTTACTAATAATTTAAAATATTTTATTTCTGATTTTATGTAAAATAATTTGTCTAATTTTTTTTTGATGATAAATTAATGTTTAGTGATTTTTTAAATTTTACTTAAAAATGAATGAAACTTTAAACATTTAAGTTAAAAATACTGTAAATTTTTATTAATTTATTTTTCTAAACAAGATTTTTATTTAATTGTTAAAAATTCTAATTTATTCTACATTTTCGTGCTTTTATTCATTATGCTTGTTTCATTGTAACTTGATTTACGTCTTTTCCTATATGAATTGCATTTTTTTCTTAAAAAAACATTTTATTTTTAAAAGGAAAAATTATTTTTTATATAAGATTTATCGACATACGAAAAATTAAAATACATCTTGTAAAAGTCTCTAAATTCTTTTATATAATTCTAATAAACTGATGAAATAATTTTTTTTTAAATTCGCAATCCGAATATAAATTTAAAAAGTTATAATTGAAAAATAAATATTAAAAATAAAAGCAAACTTTATTAAAGTAAAAAGAATACTTATTTTACTTAATTAAGAAAGGAAATATTTTTAATTGCTGATGTTTCCCAGCTAAGTATAGCAGAAAACATAAACCGAAAATTATTGTGAATGAATTTTAAATAAATACATAAAAAGGTATATTTTTTTGAGATCGGACCGGTCGGTTTTTTTTCGGTTTTTTCGATATTTTTCGATTTTCGGTTTCGGTTTTTGACAGAAAAAAACAGACCGAGAAATTTTTGAGTTTTTCGGTTTTTTCGATTTCGATTTTTTTTTTGGTTTTTTAACTGAAAAAAAACTAGCCCAAAATTTTGTAATTTTTTAGACAAAGTCTGCTAACAAATAGCAATAAAATTACAAAGAGCTGGTAATAAAATTTCAATCAGAAAAAATATTAAGCAATGATTTAATTACTTTATTATTGTTACTACATCATGTTAATTATTTAATGAAGAAAGTTTAAACAAAAACCTAATCACAAAAGATAAAAAAATTTAATTCAATTTCACAAGCAACATGTATATTTTTTTAAAACTAAATAAAAATAACAATCAAGCTCCTAATTTTTATGTGCAGAGCATAATTAAAACCAAAATTGTTTTTGAAATTTTATAAATTCAATTAACGTAACTAAATTATACCAAAAAACTAAATTTAAGCAATAAATAAATAAACAACAGAATAAAAGCCAAATGCAATAAGCAAAGTTATTTAGGTTAAATATTAAATTAAAATGAATCAAATAAAATAAAAATTTTAAAGTGTATTTCTTCGATCAGAGTTTAAAAAGAAACAAAAATAATTTAGTAAAAATTATTCTCATTTATTTTGATAACTAAAATATAGTGGAAGTGCTTTAATGAAATGGAATTCATAAAAAATGTGGGAAAAAATGACTTCCGACTTGATCAACTTCTGCGCACAGCGACTAAGAGTAAATGAAAATAATTGTACTTATAATATTGTTTACTATGCAGTAGAAGAAATGATAGCTAAAATAAAATTCGTTTCTATGTCAAGAGTTAAAAGAAAATTAATTTCTTATATTTATTAAGTCTAATAAAAACAATTGAATGAATAAATTAATAATAATAAAAAAGCAAATAAAAGTAAATGCTTTTTGGATTTCAGTCCCATTGTTCTATATTTATAATTTTCTTACAAAAAAAATAGAAGCACTAATTTAATTCATTGAAGAATTAGAATTATTTTATTTTTAATAATATATCCTTTTTTTAAATAAATTTTGAAATTATTATCATTAATTTAGCAATTAAATTATAAAAATACAATTTTTATTAATTACGTCAGCATTTCGAGAAATATCCTTCAATTATCATTTTATTTAACTCTTGAATTGTTGCAATAATTAATATTTGAATTTCAACTAAATAAAAAATGATAATGATTTAATTTTTAATTGAATAATTGTTTTTAATCCAATTATTATTATAGAGAATGTAATTAATCAAAGCAAAATTAAAATATTTAAATTTTATAAAAAACAATAATAAATTAAATTATTTGGAATAAATCGTACATAATCTTCTGAAA
Organism: Heterodera schachtii; assembly: GCA_023374025.1. Classification (NCBI taxonomy): domain Eukaryota; kingdom Metazoa; phylum Nematoda; class Chromadorea; order Rhabditida; family Heteroderidae; genus Heterodera; species Heterodera schachtii. The sequence goes on along the minus strand of SIJG01000097.1, from coordinate 225,564 downwards.
TGAAAATGCACATAAGCCAAAATCGTAAATAAAACCAAAAAAATGAATAAAAAGCTAACGCTGAATAAATATCTAATTGTAAAATATGTAAAATTAATCTATAAAGAAACATCATTATTATGAGCTCAAGAAAAAATATATTGAAAAATTTGAGACAACTGAAATTAACATTTAGTTAATCGGAATCATAATGCAAAAATAAAAAGTAAAATAATGAAAATGAACAATTTATAAAACATTATAAAAAATTGATAATAAAATCCAAGAAATAAATTTAAATTTTCTCTTTATAAATTTTATTATACATAACAAAAAATGATTAAATAATTGTCAACAACGTAAAATCCAATTCACTGTTACAGTGCGGTGCATATGTTTATGGACAAATGCTAAATTGAAAAAAATTGTTGGCCTTTTGCTTGAATGATCCTAAAACGAACGCATGTTTTGTCATTTTTTGTAGCATTTTTTATGGGCTTTCCAATGATATAAGATATTAAACAAAATATTGGCTAGTGCCCGAATTACACGTGACTTGGTGTGCCAAACCCCATTTTCAGTGGTGCATATGTTTATGGACAAAAATTTAATCTTATAAAAAACAATATTTTGAAGGCCAAAAATTCTGAAAAAATTCCTGCTAAGCTAACTTTTGATGCTGATCAAAAAAGTCTTTTACACCAACTTGATCAAATCACTGCTTCATGGTGATCTGAAAACCCAAAAATGGCTTGAAATCGGGAAAATTTTCGAAAAAAATTCCTAGGGGGTTGGGAAAATTCCCTAATGAAAATTAATAAGCCCATTGGAAAGAGCACAAAATTCTCTACAGAATTGCCTTTTGAATATTGGGTCTACGACTTATAGTCGCCGAGATATGGGCACTTCAATTTTGATGTTGATCATCTCTACTGTAAAACGCACTATTTTCTTAAGAAATACAGTACTTTTTGTAGACACCGAAATTGAAGTGCCCATACCTCAGCAGCTATAAGTCGTAGAGACTTACGGTCTTTTGCATATTGTAGAGCATTTTGTGCTCTTTCAGGTGTATATGCTGATTTTTTCCAGAAAAAATTTCCTAACCCCCTAGGAATTTTTTTCGAAAATTTTCCCGATTTCAAGCCATTTTTGGGTTTTCAGATCACCATGAAGCAGTGATCTGATCAAGTTGGTGTAAAAGACTTTTTTGATCAGCATCAAAAGTTAGCTTAGCAGGAATTTTTTCAGAATTTTTGGCCTTCAAAATATTGTTTTTTATAAGATTAAATTTTTGTCCATAAACATATGCACCACTGAAAATGGGGTTTGGCACACCAAGTCACGTGTAATTCGGGCACTAGCCAATATTTTGTTTAATATCTTATATCATTGGAAAGCCCATAAAAAATGCTACAAAAAATGACAAAACATGCGTTCGTTTTAGGATCATTCAAGCAAAAGGCCAACAATTTTTTTCAATTTAGCATTTGTCCATAAACATATGCACCGCACTGTATTCCATTCGCAATTAGGAAATGCATCAAAATTCCTCAAACAGTGCATTAAAGCGGCACATTCGTTTTCTTGGGCATATAAATAAAATAGTTTAAATAAAAATTTTATCAGCATTTAAGATAAATTCATTTAAAATTTTTTTTAGAATATGGTGACAAACCTTAAAAAAAGTTTTAATTAAAAGTTATTGAATAAATTAATAATAATAAATAAGCTAAAAAGATATCATTTATTTTGAATGGTAAGACAATTCTAATTTACTAAATGTAAAAAAAAAACAATTTTTAAATAAAAAAGTTTTTGATCGATTGAAAATTTTTTCCATTTTATGAAAAAAATCAAATTATTGATTGTTGTAATTATGTAAAACATATAAAGTGTATATAAATGAATTGAACAATATACATAATAATAATTATTTAGATCAAAAAAAATTAAGAAAAAATGAAAACAAATAATAATGTTTTTTCAAATGGGGTAATTTTTTCATAAAATAAAAGCTTATATAGAGGCGGCTATGAATTTTTTTTTTTGTAATTCTTAATGAGATTCGTAACAAATTTTGTCCAAAAATAACTAAACTTTGAGCCAATCTTTTTTATGAAAAATAAGAATTTCTAGTCCCGTGGTGATGTGAGGTGCCGTCGGGGAAATTTTGAGAATTTTGGCCATATTTTTATCAGATTTTCAACAAAAAATTAGTAATTTTGTGGACTTTCAGAAAATTTATCGAATTTTTTACGAAAATTTGGGTGAGGTAGATCTTGAAGGAGCACCAACACAGAAAATTGAAGTTGCCAAAATACTATTTTTCCCGGACTCGCTAAGTTGGGCGCAAGCACGTTTGGGCGCCATCGGGTTTTTGGCTATAACTTTTTTTGTTTATTTTTTAACATATTTTATTGAATTAATCGTTTTTATTTACTTAATATTAATAATTATTTAAATTAATAATATTAAAAATATGAATCAATTACTATTAAAATCAAATTGAACAATAGAAAATATTTTTAAGTTATTTTCAAATCAATTAAATATCCTAGAATTCAAAGAAAAAATTTAAAAAAAAGATTGACTACACAAATAAATTTATTATATTTATTATTATTATTTAATTGTTTTATGAAATTATTTATTACTCAGAGATATTATGGCTGTTCTATGAAATAACAAAAAAAAATTAATTTAAAAAGGATTAATAAAATATGTATATTTCTATTATAAAAAAGTGATTTTTAAAAGAACTTAAATGAATAAAAAAATCCGACTACATCATAATGATGAAAATCAGTAAAATGACACATGATAATCAAAATAAAAAATGAGAAAATTAATTTTAAAAGGCAAATCTTAGCAAAAAAATTATAATCCTTAAATAGAAAAACTGGAAATATCGAATACAAAATTTACAATGATCACGAAGTCACTATCATGGTATGCAACATTTGAAATTTTAAACATTGAAAATTATTAAAAATGAAGAAGATATTATTCAGCAAATTATTAATTATTTTAACATACTGTACCAATAAAAATTAATAATATTTATGTATATTACAATCATTACGGTAAAATCGTAAAATGAATCAATTTTAATTTATTTTCAAAAAAGTTAAAAAATGTGTATATTTAAATTGATCGAAGTGATGATGAAAAAAACGGAAAGAATGGAAATTTAAATATTTTTTCCTTTTGCTTTTTTTACATTGAAATTCATTCATTTTGTTTTATTATATAATTAAGACTTGAAATATATGAAAAGTAAATACAAAAATTTAAAAGTTTTTCATTAAAATATTCATATTTTTTCCAATTTGGTCTTTTCTAAAGGAATTTTTTTAAGAATTAGACAATTTCAAATTGATTATATTTATGTCAATTTTATTACTCACTTTATTCCATGTTAGTGTTTATTTCGGGAATTCCGCTCAAAATAAAAAAAACAACATTTCTATTCATATAATAATATATAGTATAATAATGGTGATAATATTGAAGATTTAATATTTATATTTTCTAATTCAATATTTAATTTTATATTGAATAAAAATTACAATTTCGCTAATTTATATTTATTAATTGAATATTTAAAAATTTTTTTTATTTTTTCATATTTTAAAGTGTTTTATATTTTATTAGAAATATTTTTAAATTATAAATATATATTTTTAATTCTTCTTGTCTATCGTATGCTGAACGAATTGTTGTTGACGGTGGTACGTCTGTAATTTAGCTTTATGAAATAAAATTACTAAATTGTTATATTTTTATGCCATAATTTTATAATTTATTGTGGTAATTTGGAATTTAGTTGATGATATGATTTATTATGCAGCATTCGTTGTTATTTAAAGAATTTTTATATTTAATTATTTTTATGAATTAAATCAATTAAATTTAGCCTCAAGCAATCTTAATGAAAAAGATTGATTTTTACATAGTCAAGAATATGATTTTTTGATATTTCGAAGTTTTTGCCATTAGATTAACTGAAATATAATTAATGTTATGTAATAATATGTACAAAATGTTTTTATTAGCCATTCTCAATACTGAAAATGCTAATTATATATATAAATATCTTTCAATATTATTATTTTATTTTATAGTTATAGTAGACTTTTTCTCATTCATATTAAATTTTATTTTTGAATATTGTAAAAATACTAATATTATTTTCACTAAATTAATTGACAATGTTTGCAGTTGTTCATGTATATGATAATTTTGATCTATCTTTTAGGAGTTTATTTTTTAAATTATATATTATTTAGCTTCATTTATAATTGTTTGGTTTTTAAATCTAATATTTAATTTAAGAAAACAATAATTTATGCTTATTTATTTAAATTAATAAAAATTAGATTTATGTTTATTTTTTTTATTTTTCCTAATTTATCTCTTTTAAGTTTTTTGTTTTTTTTTCTTCTGTATATTGAAAATTTATTTGTGAATTTTGTTAATATTTTCTCGTCATCGTCAGCTTGCTCTTATCTGTAGTCTGGTGTACTTTTTTGTAAAAAATATTTACTATTTTATTGTTTTATGTATTATGCTGCGTTATTCAGTGCTAAATCTAATAATTCGAGATTATATTAAATGTACACTCATTGTCTTTGCTTTAATATTCTCAAAAATATTTTATCTTAACTTCATTAAATGTCTATAAAATTAATTTTATTTCAAATATAATTTTCTCGATAAATTTATATTATCTATAATCTTGTAATTGCCTCATTTCCACTGAGAAAATTTTTTTTGTCCCAAAACTTTATTTGTAAAAAAATATAATTATTATTTATTAATTTTTTGAGTTTGATATATTTATAATCCTTGCGTAATTAAATTCGACTAAATTATAGTAGCTAAGAAAATTGTTTTTGGTAATCTTTTATTTTAAATAAATATACTTTTTTATTTTGTGAAATTTATTGCCATATACAAAATTTTTACATTTAAAATTTTTGGTGCTTATGAGTTTCTTTTTGCCAATAATAATTAAATTTTTAGTTTTGAATGTTATAGTTACATTTTATAAATTAAATTTTCTTATTTGCTATAGAAGTAAAAACACTTAGAAAAATTTGCAAAAATACTTTTAAAAATTTTTTTGTAGCTTTTTAAATTCAATAATATTGACATTGGTGTGACTAGGAAATTTTATTAACTAGATGAAATTTTTTCGTTCATAATATAAAAAAAATTTTTAATTTAAAATTGCAAATTTTGTTCAATTAATTTCCCCGATCCATTTGGGTTCATGTTACTATGTTCTACTTGCAATTTTTGTGTGAACTGATTTAAATTCTCTCTTCTATAATTATAAAAATCAAAACTAAAAATAGTCGATTATGTGATAAAAATTTAAAAAATTATTAATTTTTATAAAATATTAATGTTTGTGTTCTATTTATTTGCAATTGTAAATTGATATTTAAATGAAATATTTCATCTTTTGAAAGTATTACTATCATAATTTTTTAAATTGATGTCATTAAGAATTTATTTTTTATTGATAATTTTTTAATCGGTATTATAAATGCGAAATTGAGTTTATATATAAAAATTTCGAGAAGACTGAAAAATGCCAAGAATTTTTAGAATAAGTTATCAACATTAATTTATTATTATTCTTTTTTCAAATTGACACACTAAATTAATCATAAGAATTTTGAAAATTTCTTTTTCTTATCATCGTTTTTGTCTAAGATATTTTTTTTATTTTTTATTTTCTTTTTTTTGTTGCTGATTTTATTCTCCAAATAGTCTTCACTCAACTTTATTTTATTGTGTAATTTAATAGTTTTAGTCATTATGATAATATTTTTATAAATTGGAAATAAATATTTCTTTTTCCAAAATTCTTTATTTTTTTTATCAAGAATCTACTTTAATTATTGCACCCACATTGGTTTAAATTTAAATTAAAATAAACTGCTGTTTTGCACCAAAATTTATGACTCTTCTTTTAAAATGTGAATACAAGCCGTAGTTATTTCAGACATAAATTTATATGAAATAAATTTATTAAAGAATAAATTTGATAATCCAAAACTCAAACATTTTTTTTTGCTGTGAATGAAATAAATGCAAAAAGTTTCTTTATATGAGGAAACATTTTTTTTTCATCTATGTTACTCTTATATTATTCATTTTTGTTACTTAAAAAATTATTAAAAGAAAAAATTCTTAAAGTCGACAAGGTTCTTTAAGTTCATGAATTTAATAGAATAATTACTTATATTTTGATTTTTTGGATTATCCCAAATTTCATATATTTCTTTTCCATAATATTCTATCTTTCAAATAATAAATATAAAAGAAAAACAAATAAGTTTTAATATGAAAATGCAATATTTTTTAAAACAAATTTTCTGAATTTTAGTTTTTAAATTTTAGATATTATATACAGAAACACAAAAAATCAAATGTTAATTTAAATGAAAATATTAAAAAAATAATAATTAAAATCTTTAAAACAATAGCAAGTTTATTTTATTTGATATTTAATTATTAGGTATCAAAGAGATAAAAAATATTTATTGATATAGAAACTGCCTCCGCCAGCTTGGATTTTAAAGCGCACCTAACGAGATTATGACACAAAATAGATTAGGTAGCGATCAATACAAAGAAGATAATTAAATGCTTAATAATTAATAGTTATTAATTGAGTACAATTTTAATAATTTCTATTAGCTTATGATTAAATGAAACTAATGGAGCAATTCTTTAATAAATATTTAATTTCAAGTAAAAAATAAAGTTGAAATTTATTATTTGTAAATAGAGAAAAAAAGGTTAAACAATTAACAATTATAAATTCAAATTCACTTCTTTATAAATATTTAGAAAAACAAAAAAGAAAATTATCTTAAATTAAAAAAACAAACTCATATAAAAAAAAAGAAATAACTTACAAATTACAAAATATTATATTAATTCTTTTTCTCAGAGAATTGAAATTATAAATCTAATGTAAGTAATTAAATTTTTCCATTTCTAAATGTCGAATTAATCATTTTAAATACAAGTCGAACCTTCGTGGTTCGCGTTCCACCAAATCAAACGATCCATGGACCGACATTTCGTCCATTTGCCAACTAATGCCCCTGTCCTTGGCATTGTTTGTGTTTAACGTAATAAGCACATAAAAGCTTTGACAGATGCTTCTTCTTCTCTTAAAAATTAATGGGTTTGTAAAAAGTATCGGCTCGAGACAGAAAAGTCTGAAACTCGAGACAAAAAACCCGCAAATTTGCCGACTCGAAAAAAGTTTTTTTACATATTTATTTCCATGTTTAAGGAATAGAACCAAAGACAGAACTTTCAAACCTTCTCATTTCTATATATCATTAATATCTTCAATGTTTAGGCAAACGGATGAGCTATTTATTTAATTTCTTAAAAAATTATTTAAAATATAATTTTTTTGATCAAAATGCGTAAAAACTCTGTAACCACTCTAATTTTCAAAAATTTTTTGAGAAAGCTATTGAAAAAGCTGATAGAGCTAAAAAATTATGAGGTACAATGAGGTTCAGTGGAGAACTTTTTGGTTAAATTTCTGGTTTTTATGGCAAATCATATTTATTAAAAAAATATTTGATCGCTATGAATTTAAATTGTACCCCATTAATAAGTCGCACAAATCAAAGCATTGTTTTGTCTGCTTACGCATTTGCCATCTCACACAAAATGCCGAAGTGAGCACATGGCTTGGGCTTATCAGCACACCCGCGCACTGTTTGTACAGAAACTTTTTCGTGTCCGCTGTACAATAGCGAAAGGCGCGTACAAAAACAAGCCACGGAAAACGGAGCAGATGTTCATCAACAACAGCAAGCTGTGCATGTGCAGCAACACTGCTAACAGTAGTTAGCTGATGATAAAATGCAAATTAAATTTGTTAAATAATTAAGGAAACGGATTTGTAATTAGCATGAAAAGGCATTTTTTAATTTATTTAAAGCATCAAGCCATAAGATTTTTCAAAAATGGATTAAACATTTGTTATATTAAATTTCATAAATATAATTTTCTCCAATGTTTAATTTTTTTTATGCATTTTTGCTATTTTTATTATGCACATAATTTTTGAAATTTTACTTTTTAAAATAATTATTTAGTTAATTAATTAACGTTTGGCTGCGTTTCATCCGGATCATAATAGTCGGAAGTCGCACGCACATAGAAAAAAGCATGTGAAAAAAAGAATAGAATTAAAATCATCAAAGACAATAAGAATCTAATTAGTAATTAATAACTGTCGGCATTTAATTGAAATAATTGAAAAAAAATGTAGTTAAACCTGCTTTATGTAAGAAATTCAAAAGGTCAAATAATTTGTAAATAAAAAACTGTAAAGATCAGTAAAGACCAGCAGGTGATTAAATATTACTAATAACGCCAAAATGTGTTTATTATTTTTATTTGGGCCAAACGACAGTTGGTCCAACAAATGAACAAATTAAGAAAATATTTAATTGATAGAGCGTGGGTTTTGTATACAAAATAATAATTAAAACAATATTTGTTCTCCATACATATTTGCTTTGTTATTGGCAATAATGTCAAAATAATTAGTTAATTACTTAATTAGAGGCTAATTAATAAAACGTGTTTAATTCCATTTTTTATTCAAATTCTCAATCGGTCATATCGCCGGTGATTTTTCTCTTTCTAATCAAATTGTTAAAAATTTTGACATAATTAAGCAAACGAAAAAAGAATTTTAGAATAATTTTATTTTATTAAAAATTTAATTTCTTGAAATATTAAATAACATTTTGTGATTAATCTCAAATCATTGCATTAGCATAACATTTGGCAATTTTCTCAAGCGGTGGATGGTTGGAACTGATGACTAACTCTTTTTCGACATTTTGGTTTAACAAAATGGCATTAAAAAAGACGAAAAGAGACCAGCTTTACCATTTTGTGTACACAAAAAAATGGAATACATTAATTTAATTTCAACAATTAGTATTCTTATTTTTTCTTTTTCATTGTTTGGCCCAAATTTTTATAAGCCAAGGTGATTATTATTATTATTACTATTTAATTTTACTAAATTTATCACCATAAAATTTATATTATAGTGATGCCACCGAAGAGGAATAATTGGCACTGAAATGCAGGCAGAGATGCGGAATACGGAATTTGAATTTTGTTGTGAATGACTATGATGATGAATGCCACAACAAGGGTAAAAATCATAAATTTAATCACAAATTGAAGCCGTAAAGCTGTTATAAGGGGAGGGGAGGTGAGGGAGGGTGTTATAGCCAAAAAACCGAAAAAATTAAATTAAATAGACTAAATCCGGAGCGGGATTGGCCTCGGTTTTTTTTTTATTACCGGCAGTACTCTCAACTCCGGATTCCTACCGGAAAACCGTGCCCACCCTCCCCCCCCCAAAAAAACTACAGTACCATTTTATCATCGCAAGCATTCATTAGTCATTCAATACCCACCCACATGATTATGTTAATCAGCCCATTGTGTCGCGGCATTTAAATCCTGTTTTGCCCATTTACTCAACTCATTTTCTGTCCACTGCTGCTGATCCAAAACGATGGTAAGGAATGGAATACCGTATTTCCTAAATTAGAAGCCCCCTTTTGAGGGGATTGAAAAATAAAAGCCACGGGGCTTCTATTTTAGGAAATACGGTATGTGGAAAACCGACGAAATCAGGATCAGTCAGAGGTCTGATTTAATCCAAAAAGTAAAACAAAATGAATAAATAAAATGTCAGTGGAATAAAAATAAATGATAAAATGTGTCAAAGTTTCATAAAATTCGAATAAATCAAAAATCTGATAAAATAGAGTCCATAAGCATTTTTCCCGCTCTTCTCATTAATATAATTTGTCGCCTCATTTGTCACTTTCTTTGATCACTTCGGTGCCCAGCGGTGGTTGTGCCATTGTTTGTTCTTCGACATCACACCACGCTCATCCTCCAAACCACCAAAAGAAGAGAAATTTGTTGAAGACAAATTGCTGCTGTTGTTGCGTGAGTGTGTAATGCGCATGGGACTCCCTTATGGGCGCATCAGCCGCGAATTTGGGCCGCTGACGCGCCAGCAAATGCTACATGCAATAACGGCACGCAACCCATTGGAGGCGGCGCAACAAGAAGGCCGCGAAACTCGGGAACTTTTTCGGTGGGGGGACCCATTGGGAGCCGTCCATTTTCCCACACAATTGTTTTATCCCACTGAGGGGGGACTCTGTCTGTGCACTGTCCACACTGCCCAATTTTATGGGCAGTGTGGACATGTCGGGCTATGCCGTAATTGTTTAATTTATCATTTGACCCTTTCTGAGCACCCCCAGAAATGTCCATATTGTAAAACTCTGACTAATTATTACATGGAACATTAAATTTTTCATCAATATTTTGTAATTAATTAAATTTATAAATATGTACGATTAAATTTATTTCTGGTGAAAATTGTAAAATTGGTGAGAAATGTTTATGAGGAAATTAGTGAGAAATGGGTGAGAAATGTTTATGTTGTTGTGAGAGGAAATATAGTGAGGAAGTGTTATGTAAGAGCAAATTGGTGAGAAATGTTAAAAATGATTGAGTTTGTTATTGTTAGCCTTTTCCTTTCATTCGTCTTCGCTGTCACTTTGCTCTGGTGCCGGCGCCGCTTCCAAGCAATTTTTTATAAATTCGCCCAACTGCCCAACTGCCTGGAAAAAAAAGAAGTGAAATTTAAAAATTTAATAACAAAAACTTTTTTATATTGAATATCCTCCACATTGATCGACGGAGCAAAAGAAATATTCAACTCATCAAATTTCAACACCGTCGCAGGGTCCCGGCCCAATAATTCACAAACTTAAAGAATAATTGTGAAAATTCAAAATTCAAAAAAAAATGAATGACCTTCTATAAATTTGGGACTCGCCATTATTTCTTTGGCCAAACTTTCAGGAATTGGCTCGCCAATTAATCCACGGAGAACATCGTGGACATTCGCCTTCTTTGTGAAGTCTATTGCCATTTCAAGACAATCACATGACTCGCTGGGAATCCAACACTCTTGACCCCTTGCGCCTAATTAATAATCATTATATTTACGACTCTGATATAAAATTAAAAGAGAGAGAGAGAGAAAAAGAGAGGGAACGGAATTTAAACGCTTGCGCGGAGCTATTCAGCGACAACTCGGCAACAAACATTCAAACCCCGGACTGTTTGATTATGGAGGAGCTATTCGGTGACAACTCGTCCATAATCAAACAAATAAAGACAAAAATGTGAGAAGAAATGAAAACAAAAATTTTTTTAATTCGTATCACAACCACTTACGCAACCAGTCGAGGAAATACGCTGTTTTCCCGTTCGTATGAGTATATGACGCCAACACAGCTTTCACGCGGTAACTCCTCTCGCCTTCAAGCGTTTTAATTATTGTTGGAACATTCGGGGCACTGTTGGACACGGTGATCTTAAAATTTCAAAAAAAAAAAATGAAAATTTATTGCTTTTTTAAATTTACATTTGGTCTGTTTAATTTATTGTAGTGTTTCGTTTGACGTTTTTTCCGCTCGGGTGACGCGCATGCACCTGCCACAATTTTGGGTCCGCGTGGCGCGCCTCCCGTCCGCTTGCCCATTTGACGACGCTGTTTTGCCTGATTGAAAAAAAAATGACAATTTACACCACGAAAAAAAAGGCTTTTCGTTTAAAACTCCTTCAAATTTTACCTGCACTTTCATCAGTTCTGCCTTGGTTGCACTCCTCAGCACACGGTCAGACCCGGCGTCACGCTCCGTTGTGCCACCAACACCACTGCCACTGGCAATTTGCATCTTTAATTTGGAAAAAAAATTTTTTTTTTGGTTTTACAAAACTTTAAAACCCCACCTCGGGTTCAGCTGCTGTGCCGGTGGTGCCGTTGTTCATTTCCGTAGTGCCGCCATTGTTTTGCGCCCCGCCGATGTCGGTTCCACCAAGCGCTGGGCCATCAACGACGCCGCCATCATTTTGTGCCTTTAAAATTTTTACAATTCATTAAATTCATTCCCTTCTCCACCCCCTTCTCCTCACCAACTGTTGCTGCTCAATTGCACTGTCAACGTTGTCAGCTGTCGGTTCGATTTGTTCCTTAGTCAATTGTAAAATTTATTTTCAATCTGCCGCTCCAGCTCTACCTCTTGTCCAATTTGAGGGCCCGTTCCGCCGTGCGTTGTGCCACCGATTGTTGTGCCACCGACGACGGCGCCGTCCTTTTCCACCGTTCCGTCATTGTTTTGGACCTTGCAAAAAAAAAATAAAAAATAAAGTTATTATTTTTTTTTAATTTATCTTTAAATCCCGACCCCCCGCCCTTAACCTGCTGCTGTAGAGCTGATATGGTAATGCCATCGTCCACCGCCACATTCTTGGTCGTGTCAATAATTAACTTTAACAAGAAAAAAATTAAAAGTTGGAATTTCATTAAATTTCCCCCTCCACTCACCGAATTTGTAGCGTCCAAGCTCGTGTCACTTTCTGCCACGATCAATTTGCCGGACATTTTTGAGAAAAAATTTTTTGAACCTGAAAAACACTAGAAAAATAATTAAAATTAATTCATTAAGATACCCGCCCCCCTATTTTCTGAAAAATGACGCTTATAATGCCCGCTATGCGTTCACTTGTTGGTCATCGTTTACTTTTTCTCTATCAATCTGCACTCTCTTTGTTTCTCTCTCTCTCTTTCACTCTTCCATTTTTCCTTTCACTCTAATTTTCCTCTCACACTTTTCCATTCACTCTATAACGATTTCTCGATCTCTCACCCCACACAACACCACCCAACACACAAACTCTCGCTGTCTCGCTCTCTCACTTTTCCCTTCACTCTCTTCTCTTTCTCTACCTCCCCATGCACGCGCCATTCCTCGCTGCTGCGCTGCTGACCAGCAGCCCCCCCCCCCTCCATACAACAAATCATTAATCACCCACCCCCCTCCCCGCAGAATTCCATTGGCACAAACTTTTTTGCCAAAAAAGTTTTGCCCCCCCCCCCTCCCCCCATACATCAAAAGTTTTCCATTCACTCCTGTCAAAATTTTCAAAAAGTTTGACTCCCCCCCCCCACATGCCAAAGTCTCAAAAGCGACGCCGCCTTCCCCCCGACCGTGTGCCACAGGCACACGCGCGGTAAAACCGCGCGCCGCCTCCCCCTCACTCTCGCACCCCCCTCCCTCCCGCGCGAACCCATGCCACAGGCACGGGCTCGCGCGGTAAACCCGCGCGCGGCGGCACGCCTCAAAGGCCAGCTGTCACCCAAAAAGCAATCAATCACTTTATTGCCTGCTACGATAGCTGGACACTAACTACTCACGTCTTTACTTTAATTTAATAAAATTGACTATAAATCTATAAATGATGAAGTTTAGTATTTTTATTTTTAAATTTCAAAATCATAAGCTTGCAAATTACACACAAGGATTTTGACTTAACCTTAATATATTTTTAATAAAGGTAAACATTTAATTTTATAAAAATAATTATAAAAACTATAATTTTTAAATGTAAATAATTATTATAATCAAGCAAAAAATATTCAATTATCAAAGTAACACACTTATAAATTCGCATATAACGAAAATTAAATAAACCCCTTATATAAAGAGCTAAAATAATACTAATAAATAGAACCCAAGGCATATAATTTTGTTATTTGGATATTTTTATAATTTTTTCAATTAATTTTTTAAAATCCATATTTTATGGCCATATTTCGAGATTTTATATCCATATTTTTTGCATCCCTATTAATCACATTAACAAGTTGACACCCCAACCTTTTTTTTAAACCTCGGAGCCCTTCGAATGGTCGACCACCATACCCCATTTTATGCATTCCGCCAGCTCCTAAAATTTTTTTTTATTCCGGTCTCTAATTTTAAGCAACACAAAATAAAATCGATAAATTATATAAATGAAACATAAAATATTTCAATATATTAATCTGTCTAAAGCTAGAATTGATTAAAAATATTATTATAGTTCGGAGAAACTATTAAAATTGAAATTTATTTAAATGTAGTTTGTTATTTTTTTAGCTTTTTAAATTGAATTTTATCAAAAAAAATTTAAAATTTTTCCGGTGGCGCCTATTGTCATCGTTGTACTTTTTCAATCATCATTTTTATTCTATTTTTCATGCATTTTGATTTTGTGTTCTTAGGGCATGTGGCGCGTTTTCTTATTAATTAATACATAAGTCAAATTCTTCCTTTTTTAATTAAATATTTATTTAAGTTGTAATTTTATTAAATCTTTTTTGCGTATTTTCTAAATGAATTTACGATAAATTTAGTTAGTTCATTTAATTATTTAATTTTATAGGATGTCATTAGTTTATCTTTATTTGATTAATTAGTTTTGTTTTTATAATTTTAACAAAGAAAAACTTTGAATTTGCACTCATAAAATTTTACTTTGAAACTTTTCTAATTAAAAAATATTTGTACGCGTTTTGTTTATTAAAATTTTATATGATTTATCTTTTTCTTTTTGCCATTTTTTCAATTATTTTTCACATCATTTCGCCAATTAGTTGCAACTCTTTTGTTAATACTTTTGGGATTTTTATCGCTCAAAAATCTGTTTTTTTTTAATTTTAAGAAAAAATGAAAAATATTTTTTGAAAAAGAATATATACAGAAATTACACTTTAATATCTTTTATTTTCGATAAAACAGATAATAAATTTTTGAATGATAAATTAAAAAATAACACCAAATTTTTATAAAACAAGATTTCAAACTTTAAATAAAATTTTTTGCTAAAATGAATTTATTATGAACACGTCTTTACTTTAATTTAATAAAATTGACTATAAATTTAACTAATGAAATTTAGTATTTATATTTTTAAATTTCAAATTCAGAAGTTTGCAAATTTCAGATTCCAAAAAAAAATAATTGAAAATTAAATGAATTTACTCTTTTGTTTAATATTTTTCTTATTATTTAATTTTTAATTATTTTTTATGTTTAAAAATTTGCATTAGTATTTCTTTGTTTTATAACTATTTTATATTTGCTTTGTATTAATTACAAATTAAAAATATTTTCATTTATATTTGATTTTTTGTTTTTTTTTAAATTTTGTGATTAATCGCAGTTTATTCACATTATGTATTTTTATTTAATGAATCGCTTTTTTAAAATTTTATTTTAATTAAATAAATTTACTCTTATTAATTTACAATTTAAAAATATTTTCATTTCATATAGAAATTAGTTTTTCTTTTAATTTTATTTTCAAAGATTGGAACAGAGGCACAAAGATGAATGTTTAAAAAAATTTAAAAAAAAATCAACATAGGCAAACCTAGAAGAGGGTTTTTATTTTTAATATGAATTTATTTAATAATCTTTTTTTATTTTCTCTAAAACTTTATAATTTAAATATTCACAAAAATTTCTAGTTATTATTTATTTCTTTAAATTATTACTATTTATTTTTTAAAATAATTATCTCAAATTTTTCATTTGACAGTTAATGTTTTTATGTCGCATCAAAATAATATATAAATTATATAAATAACAGATTTTCTGAATTAATTTAAATATAATCGTAAGAATGTTCTTTTGTTCCTGTCAACCTTTTTATGAATCCGGGATTCCGCTTATTTTTGTAACAAATTATAGTGACATTATTTAAATAAAAAAGCTTTATTTAATTTTTTAATAATATTATTATAATTACATTAGAAACTTGATGAATTAATATTTATATAAATATCTTTCGACATTGCATCAATTGAGACTTTAAATATTTTAAAATAATTATAATTTAATTAAATTTTAAATTTACTTGTTTAAACACATGCATATTTAAAGAACAAAATTCGGCTGAATGCTGCAGGTGATAATAAAGTTTTTTTAATAAGATATTAAAAAAAATTATTCATAAAATTGTTAAAAAGCTACTAAATTCAACAGGTTTCCATATATTTTTGGCCCTAACTTTTTTGAAAGTTAGCAAAATTTTTTGAAATTTTGCAGGCTAAGGCTGTTGAATGATAACAGATATTTGTTAGTTCTAAGAAAGTTCCATCAGAATTGTTGATGAACAAAATTTTTTATGTTTAATGAAAAAAATTTATTCTAAATTGTTTTGATTTTGTTATAAATTTATATTTTGAGAAAAGAAATATAAGTTTTTATGCCCAAAATTAGTTTAAATTTTTTGAAAAACCAATAATATTTCGCAATAATGGAAATATTATATAAGCGACTGTATTTAGCAGTAAAGAAAGTTTGACTGCAGATAAAAACAAAATTTCATTCCTCAATTATCAAATTATTTTTCTTTTTTGCTATTAATTTTGAATTTTCTTTTAGATTATTAATTAATTTAATTGTCTGATTGTCGGCAAAAATATTAAAATTTAAATCATGTATGTCTTTATTTTAATGATTTCAATTCTGGATATTAGTTTGTTTTATTGATAATATTTTATTTTAAGAAATTTTTTCATTAAATACTTTCTTATACTACTTTTTTAAATTAATGAAGAAATAATAAGTATTCAATAACGAAAAACTTTAATATTTATATGGTATAAATATTACAATATTAAATAAATATATCAAATTATAAAGTTGCAAAATCAATAATTAATCTTTAAAGTGTTATTTATTTTAATTGCAATATTTTCCATTTCAATAAATAGTGATTCAATTTATTTATGATCAAAAACAAAATAAAATTAATGTTATTTTAAAATTTATATTACAATAAAAAAATTTTAACTTCATATGTTAGACATTTTTTCTTAAAGGTTTATAATAAATTTTTTTATTTAATTATTAGCCCGGCGCTGCCGATAGGCGCCACCAAAAATTTTAACAGATTTTTGTTCAAACATTAAAATTTCTATATAAAATATTGACATTATAAAATTTCAAAATTATGAGTAAGTTTAAGATAACAAAATTTAGTCACTACCAGAATAAATAAAAATAAGAAATAAATATTTTTATGACATTGAAAATAAGTTTTAAATGTTTTTCTGGTGCTCCCACAATATTTTCAAGAACAAAATGGTCATAACTAGAATAAACTTTGCCTTTTGAACATCTATGTTAGAGAAAACATATTAAGAACATTAATTATCATAAGATTTTCTTTTTTCAGAGTAATGAGCAAAATATTAGAAATTTTATAATATTTAGATCGAATTTATTAAATAATTTTAGTTTTACTTTTTCTATTTTCTATCAAAAGTTTAAATTTTGTATAAAAAATGATACAATTATTCATTTAGTCAATTATTCTCATTTCCAAGTAAAGCATAAATCAAATTTTTTATTGAAAAATATTCAATTTAATATTTAGCTAAAAAAACTTTTAAATCATACAAATGATGACTGGGTGTTTTGTTGATTCTATTTGGTGGGATAAGATAGTTGAAAATTAATTATCTAAAATTCTTTATTAATTTATTATTGAGGTATTTAATATTGATTAAATATATTTTTAAAATTTTAGAATTTCTTTTGTTCAATTATAAATATTATTTTTTTTTAGAATAAAATTAATTGTTTTTCTGTAGATTTTTTCAATTATACAAATCAATCCAATTTTTTATATTGAAAACTGATTTAATATTTGATAAAATGATTTTAATATTTGTTTATAAACATTTTTCCAACTATTCACTATTCAATTTCTCTTGTTTATTCCGAGGTAAATCAATAAAGGAACAGAAGATTAGTTATTACTATAAATTATTTCAAGATAAACAATTTTTATCTGAAATATGAGTAATTTTAATTAATAATTTATTAACATTATTTTTCTCTTTGCTTTGATTGATTATTCAGAACTCACAAAGAATTCAAATAATGTATTCATTTATATGATTTACTTTCTTTCCTATTTTATAATATTTAATGCATAAATTACAATAATTTTTATTAATAATCTATTTTTAATGCTCTTTTAATTATTGATAGTTTATTCCAAATGAATAAAATAAAAAGTTAATCTACAATAATTAATGCTAAGATAAATTTTTATGTGAATAAAAAACTCCTAAGCACCATTGGTTACCGCTTAATGGTGATTTTAAAACCCAAAATGATTTGAAATTTGAGAATTCAAAAATTTTAAAAACAAAGCTTATTTTCTGAGAAAATAGGAGCATTAATTTAAAAACATTTATTTAAACTATTAAATCATTTTTTAAGTTTAAATTCATTAATCCTCTTTGAGCTTATCTCTTGGCAGCATGAACGAAATTGCTTCTAAGCATTGTCAATTGGATTTGTCTTTTTAAATTTGAAATAATAATTTTTTTTTTTTGATTTACAATTAAGCAGCATTTTGATTTATAATTGTTCTTAATAATTGTTAGTTATATGAAATAGTTAATTTGTCTAAAAGCATCGCTGATGAACGCTTTTAATGCCTTTTCATAAGGTTATTTCGTTAGCTTTTTTCTTTAATAGATGAATTCAAATTTTGATTCATAATTTATCAATTAGCTTTCTATTTTGCAATAATTTTTTTTCTTGAGTAAAACTCACAATGTATTCCGTCCATTTGGCGTTTAAATATTTACAATATTTTATTATCTATAATTATAAATGTTTTTCTGGTGCTCACACAATGTGTACAAGACACGAAATGTCCATACTTGTAAAAAGCCACGGAATTACCAAGAAATTTTTAATGAAAATGAAACTGCAACAATTTTAAAATAAAAAAATTATAATATTAAATTAAATAAACATTCAAATAAAATTAGACCAAAAAATTCAATATTTGCTATGATTGGACTGATCTAATCTTTTTATCAAAATAATTTGCTTATTTTCATAATAATGTGCAAACATTTTAATCATAAATTAGATCGAATTTATAAGATAAATAAACAAAATTCTTGAAGACTTTTTGCTTTGTGGTTAAATTATTATTACATTTATTGCTTTTTATCGATTTGAATATTCATTTAAAATTTTTATCCTTTTCATTTTTTAAATCTCTTTTTTTGGTAACTAAAATACTTTTTATTTAATTTGGTTTTATGTAAATCAATCTTTTCCTTTTATTAATTAAGCACCATAAATTTGTTATACAGATTATCAATAATTTATAAAATTGCTTAATTTTTTCTTCATCCAAAAAGGAAATTAAGCACCTAAATTAGTATTATAAATATTCTTTCTAAGGTACTTCTTTTCAATATTTTTGAAGTAATTGATTCCGAAAAGTATTTTTAATATTTTATTCGCTTTTATTTGCTATTATTTTATTTTTGTGTGATTTATTTCTATTTTATTCACATGTTCAGTAGGAGCAATTTCAGCTGATTTTGAGGCGCCGGAGTAGCACTTGGGAAAAATAAAAATAATTTTAATTTACTTGGATTTTTTATTGATTTACTTGAATAATTATGTTTTTAATTTGTTTTTTCTGCCTATTTAAGAATTTTATTTTTCAAAATTTTAATTTTTTATATTTTATTTTTTCTATACCTCGTCACCTTAAATAAAATTATAATGATCTCTTTTTTCTTTTTCTGATGTTATCCTATATATTTATAAATTAATTTTAGTATTATGTTTTAATTTATTTTCATTAATATTACCGTAATATATATATAAGATACGATATTTAATAAAAGAAGATTAAATTGATAAAAGCTGAAGTTTAGATTATTAAAAGAATTACAAGAATTACACCAGGTTCATCGGGTCACTCCTCCATGGAGATCTAAAAAGCAAATTAAATCTGTTTTCGTGTTAATGTAAAATATTAGTCAAGTCATAAAAAATTACAATTAATTTTTATTTCATTTTTTGTAATTTTTCATTGATTGATTTATTTTATGAAATATTTATTAGAAACTGGTTCAGGCACTGTCTCTAGCATTTTATATTTATTAGATAGCTATTAGTTATATGCAATTTGTATGTTAATTTTTCCGTTTTACTTATTATTTAAATAGTTATAATTTATTTTTAGCATTATTAAAATTACTGGAATGAATACCATGGACGGTAAAAAACAAAAAAAAATGGCAATAAATCATTTTTATGGATAATTATAGAAAAAATTTGGCGTTCTGTCACATTTACTTTTTATCTTTATTTCTCTCACTTTTATGTACTATCTCTTCATTCTTAATGATGTAAAGAACAACATTTACTTCGCTTTATAGAACTTTTTTTCGCCTTACAGATTTTCTTCAAATTTTGCATATCGATAGAGAAAAATATTATGCATCGAATAATATAGAAGGTTTTTGCAAAAATAAGGCTCATTAAAAAGTTATTTTGATTTAAACGCTATTAATTATTTTTTAAGGATTTAATGAGTAAAAAGAAATTAAATAAGAGTTTTAACATCAGCAAACCGGTTCAAAGGCGTTGGGACAAGCGTGAGGAGCGACAAACAAAACTGGAGAGGGCGAGATAAGCCAAATTGGCAAAAAAAGTGAGCTTTTAAGTAATTTTTAGGTCAAAAAATATTTTAAATGATTTCAGCTGTCCAACAGCAACAAATTGACCAGGAGGAAGGAGAAGCCGAGACGGAGCAGCAAGAAATTGGCCAAGCAGAGCAGGTGGAAGAGACTTATATGCAAGTGAGTTTCAACCATTTTGTTGTGTCTTTTGTCCGAGTGATTAAGACCAACAAATAAAATAATTTATTTACGAAGAGTCAAATAACAATAAAATAATAAAATGGCGAATGGATGGAGAGAGAATAAAATGAAGAAGTGACATGGGGGAAGGGAACACGCCTTTTAAATAGACAATGCGAGGGGGAGGAACGAAGGAGAAAAGGGGGACATGCAAATGTCAATAAATCGATAATGACCAAGGGCAAAGTACGTTTGGTCTTACTCCAACACCTCCCTTCTCGAGATTGAAACATCCTCGTTTCAACTTGGCGTGAAGCATTTGATCGGCTTAGGCACGCGTTGTGAACGCCGGACGCCAATTGGGCTTTTAGCCTTTTGCTGGGCCTGATCAACCACAGGTGGAGTTCGCTGATCAATGGCTGCGTGTTGGCGTGGCGGTGTCCTTTGATTTGGCTCAATGGCCATTTGTTCCTGAATGGGGTATTCCCAATTTGAATTGTCCTCAAAATTCAATCGGTGCCGAAGCTGGTTGGCATGCCGATGGACAATTCGGCCGAGTGTTGGCACGTGGACACGGTAGGTCGGCGAGTTGCTGAGCCTTTCAACAATTGTGCCCTGTAGCCAATGGCTTTTTCCAAGGCGATAATTCAAGAGCAGGACGGGATCCGTTGGGAGGAACTCAATAGCTTTTGTGCCATGGTTCCGATCGAATTGCTGTGCCATTTTGGCTGAATAGTCCTTTTGGTGCTGCTTGAACTTACCTTTTTCAAATTTTTCCGACTGATCAATTTGTCCTTTTGGGTGGACGAGTGCCAATTTGGTGCGCAGTTTCCGTCCAAGGAACAACTGATCAGGCGAATATCCGTCGATGGCAGAATTTGGCGTAGATCTGTAGGAGAGCAGCACTTTTTCGAGGCTGTTCTTGTCGCCTTTGCACTTCATCATCGCCCTTTTGAAAGTGTCGACGAAACGTTCGACTTGTCCGTTGGATTGGGGATGGAATGGCGGCGTAAAAGTGTGCTTAATTCCGAACTCTTTACAGAGTGACGCAAATTCGGACGAATGAAATTGGGTTCCGTTATCCGAAACAATTTCTTCGGGAATGCCGAGTCGGTGGATGATTGAACGGAGTGTGAAGACGGTTGCCGCGGCCGTCATTGAGTTCATTTGGTAAACCTCAGGCCGTTTGGAGAATGAGTCCACCAAAATGAAGTAGACATGTCCGTTTTGGCATGGTCCCGCAAAATCGATGTGTACCCGTTGGAACACCTTGTCGGTTGGAGTCCAAGGGGTAAGCGGTGCCTTGATCGGTGATTTTTGCGCCTTTTGGCATTCTTCACACTGACGGACGATCCGTCAATTTCCGAGTCCATGCCGGGCCAATATACGTGTTGGCGGGCGAGTGCTTTCATGCGCACAATTCCGGGATGTGCCATGTGCAGGGACTTCAGCATTCGGTTGCGGAGCGATTGTGGGATGACAACGCGATTTTGGAAGAGCAAACAGCCCTCAATTTCCAAAATGTTTTCCCTTTTTGGAAAATACGGTGCGATGTCCGGGTCGCTGCATTTGTTTGGCCAATTCGATTGGGTGAATGCCAAAATTTTCTTTAAAGTCTCATCTTTCGGTGTCGCCTCTGCGATTTCGTCTGCGGTGACGGGAAGTTGATCCGTCTTGGTTTGCAGAAGTGTGCTGATATAGCACTCGGTTTCGGTGCAGATGTTGGCGATCAAAATATCCTCCTCTGGTCGGGGATAATTTGCGATGAGGCGCGAGAGAACATCAGCCTGGCCAAACGATGCGGTGTTGATGTACCGTATCTCAAAATCGTAATTGGCCATGATTAGGGCCCATCTTTGGAGTCGGCTCGCGGCATAAATGGGGATGCCTTTCTTAGAGCCGAAGATGGCCAGCAATGGCTTGTGGTCCGTGAGTAGTGTAAATTTCCGCCCGAAAAGCATCCGGTGGAATTTTTGAACTGCGAACACAAGCGCCAGAGCTTCTTTCTCAATTTGGCTGTAGTTCTGCTGCGCGTTGGTCAGAACTGTTGAGGCGTGTTCGATGACTTTTTCCTTTTTGTCCGGAAAAATGTGGCTGATTGTTGCGCCGATGCCATCTTTTGACGCGTCTGCCGCTACGACGATTGGGAGTGTGGGGTCGTAGTGGGTCAGCAGAAGTTCTGAGAGCATAATTGCTTTGGCTTTCTCGAACGCGGACTGTTGGTCATCTCCCCAACTCCAGGATTCATCCTTTCGGAGGAGTTGGTCCAATGGCGCCCTGATTTCTCGCATTGGTTTAACAAAACGTCCGTAATAATTGAGCGCTCCCAAAAATGAACGGAGGGTCGTTTTGTCATGCGGCGCAGGCATTTTCTGGATTGCCTCTGAGCGTGCTGGATCGGGGCGTATGCCGTTGGAGGAGACGATGTGGCCGAGAAAAAGCAATTCTTTTTGGATGAATTTGCATTTTTCGAGTTGAATTCGTAGGCCAAAGTCCTTAATGCGTTTGAAAAGCGTGTGGAGCGCATTGACGTGGTCCTCCAGGGTCTTTGATGCGATTAGGCAATCATCCAAATAAGAGAAAACCCCTGGAATTCCTGCGCAAATTTGGTCCATCAGGTGCTGAAAATGGACGGTGCTGATTTAACGCCAAATGGAAGACGTTGGCACTGAAATAGGCCGCGGTGGGTGTTGATTGTGCAAAGATGTTTCGATGTTTCATCCAATTCCATTTGGAGGTAGGCGTCTCTCAGGTCGAGGTTTGAGAAAAATGCGGCTCCATTTAAAGCTGCATAAATGGCGTCGGGTCTCGGAAGAGGATGACGATTCAGTTCGATGGAATCGTTCAATCCCGTCGAAAAGTCGATGCACACCCGGGTCTTTCCATTTTTCTTTTTGACGGCCAAAATCGGGGCGGCCCAATGGCTGAATTCTACCGGTTTGATGGCGCCGATCTGCAAGAGGCGGTCCAGTTCGGTGTCGACTGCTTCGATAGCACCATGGGGGACTGGTCGAGCTTTACAGAAAATGGGTCGGGCGTCCGGTTTGAGAATCAGATGCGCCTTGATTGCGCAGTGGCCAAGTCCGCTCTTAAAAACTTCCTCAAAATCGTTTTGCAACACAGCGGTGAGCGAGGATTCGTCCGTGATGCCAATCGCCAGGTTTGGTGCCTTTACGACATTGGCGTTGATTGACGCGTTGGGCTTTCCTTTGGTGCTCTGTGGATACAAAATTTCTTTTGGGATGAGCTCAAATTCCTCAATCCACGGAAGGCCGAACAAATCATGCTTTAAGTCACTGCTGACATAAGCGATCAGTGTCTTGGATGGCCGATCGAAGCAACTGACGGTGCAATGAAATTTTCCTTCGGTTGAAAATGCGGTGTCATTGCAGTTGCGGGTCTCGATGTCCGTTGGAGAGAGTTCGGGTTGGCCCAATTTGATCCACGTTTTGAAGCTGATGACTGTTGCTTGGGCTCCACTATCTCCATTCATCTTCAAATTTGTGCCATTGATCATTACCGGGATCTTCCACCATCGGCCTTGGGTTGTGCCAATCACCATGCAATGTGACTTGGCCACGACCGTGTGGAAAGTTCGGTTTTGAAATTTGGGTGCTGTGTTGGACGAGCGTTGTCGGCAGACAATCGCAATGTGGCCTTGCCGGTTGCATTTGTTGCAAAATGCGTTGGCAAATTTGCAATCCGATCGCCAGTGATCGGTACTTCCACAAGATGCACATGGGTGCGGTGGACGGCCTCGGTTTGCTTTGTCATCCACTTTTTGCTTAGGCGAAGGCTCATGATGTGGCGATTTGGGTGCCGGTTCATGTTGTGGCCATTTGGGTGCCAGTTTTGCCTTGTGTTTGCCTTTGCTGGTCTCTCGCCATTGCTGAGGTCGCAATTGGATGGCGCTGGTTGAGACCGGTTGAGTAAGCAGAGAAAGGGCACTTTCTTTGACGATTTGAATCGCCTTCAACTTCTCTTCCACTTTTTGGAGAGTGATGTCCGTGCCGGTCTTTTCTGCGTCCTCCAGCATTTTGAGACACTTTTGCCTCAGGTCGTGGTGCTCGTCGTTGAGTGCAATCACCAAAATTATGCACTTAAGCTGTTCTTTGGTCGGGCTCAAATTGGCGTTTTCACAGGACGCGTTGATGTGTGCGACCAGCGATGAGATGTCCTGGCTTGGCTGCTGACGAATTTTGAAACATTCGTAGCGCCGGACGAATAGTGATCGCGTTTCGGCATATAATCCTTTGAGCTTGGTGATTGAGTCCACCCAATTGACTTTGTCGGGCTGGGTCGGACTGATGCTGTCGCGGTATTTGCCGTACTCCTCGTCGCCGAGTTTGCCAAGGAGGAGTCTGACTTTGGTTGACTCGGGGAGGTCCTTACCATCCTCTTCAATCAAAACTCCAAACCGTTTGAACCACTGTTCGAAAGTGTTCCCGGTTTCGGCGTCGTAATTGAATTTTGAAATTCGGCCGTCAATGGAACTGGCCAAATTTGCATGGTTGAGACTCTCCGACGCGGCGTTGCGTTGTGGTACTTGACCCATTAGCTGCTGAATGGCGTCCGATTGCACACGCATGGTCTCGAGGAGTTGCTTTATTTGGTCCGCGCTCATGCCGAATTGTTTGCCGGTGCCAAATTTGAGAATCCAACGTTGAAAAACCGCTTATTGCGGAACCGCAACCTTTCTCAGGTCTTTTGGTTTTTCGGCGATTTAACTGCAATATGAGCAGACCTCACCCGCCTAGGGACTATTGGTTTTGTTGATGGCGAAAAACTGCAGAATTTGCAGACCTCACCCGCCTAGGGACTATTGGTTTTGTAGACGGCGAAAAACTGCAGTATTTGCAGACCTCACCCGCCTAGGGACTATTGGTTTTGTTGATGTGCAGCGGGGTCTTCTTGTTGGTTGA
The DNA here is from genome assembly GCA_023374025.1 of Heterodera schachtii. Lineage (NCBI taxonomy): Eukaryota > Metazoa > Nematoda > Chromadorea > Rhabditida > Heteroderidae > Heterodera > Heterodera schachtii. The sequence continues at coordinate 200,028 of SIJG01000097.1, read as the reverse complement.
AGACGGCTGCTGAATGCGCCAAATTTGTTGTGTCTTTTGTCCGAGTGATTAAGACCAACAAATAAAATAATTTATTTACGAAGAGTCAAATAACAATAAAATAATAAAATGGCGAATGGATGGAGAGAGAATAAAATAATAAAATGAAGAAGTGACATGGGGGAAGGGAACACGCCTTTTAAATAGACAATGCGAGGGGGAGGAACGAAGGAGAAAAGGGGGACATGCTAATTAATTAAGTTTCAATGATTTTAACATTCCTTATTAAATTAATGTTTTAAAAGTTTTCTAAAAAATATTATTTAAAAAATAAACACTAAATATTATTTTATTTATGTTTTCACTTTATTTCTTCTTCTTTTTTTAAATTTTATATTTAATATTAATTGTTAATTATATATAAACTATTTTTTCATTCTATTTTCATGTCCCAAGATGCTGAAAGTTCTTCCGCCATTGCAGCGTTTCTATTTAATAAATGTTTTTTTATGTGAGTAATAACTTTTTGAAAGCTTAAGATAATATATGATTTTAATTGAATTTACTTCACTATTGTGCATTATTAAAATTTTTGTTTGCATTAATTTTGATGTTTTACTATTTTTCCTACTTTCTTTTTCATGATCGAGTAGATACGTTGAATAACATCCATGCAATCGTATTTTCTATATTAATTATTTTAAATGCATTTATATATGAATTTTAATCTGACATTGATTTTCTGATTATCATTTTTTAAAATCTTTTTTTGTACAATATTCTCTTTTTTATTTTTTATTATGCAAATCGTTTTTTCATTCAATTGCAAAATGTTGAATCCAAGCATGCCACGGAACTCGTTATGGTCGTTGTTTTAGTAGTGATATATTTTTTTTACTCAAATATATATTATTTTAAAACATAATTTTATTATATTTTAGATAAACAAGTTTATAGATAATTTTATCTTGAATTAAATAAAGACAAAAAGTGCTGATATATTTTGGTAAAAAATATATTTACCAACCCCAAAAACGTATTACACAACAGAAGCTTATTTTTACAATTTTCATAATTAATTGGATGAAAATATATTTTAATAAGTTTCTAAGGTAATCTGTATAATGAATTAAAAATGGAATACTGTTTGGAAATTTGAAGAAAGGAAAAATTTTGCAAAAAAATAAAGAAGAAACCTATATATTTAATAATTTTAAAAATTTGATTTTTTTGAGAAAAATTTCTTGGATTATTTGAAAAATAAGAATTCTCCCACCCAATAACTATAAAATTGGCATTTTTGGTTTAGAATTTTCCTGCCAAATTGGGCCAAAATCTGATATAATTTTGCCAAAAATCTAAATTTTTGATGTTTTTTAATAATTTTTTTATTGAATTGATATTATTATTATTTATTTTCATAAAAGATTGATTAATTTTAAATAATATTCTTATGAGTTTGCAATCGCTTCAATACGTATTATTTATTTTAATATACTATTAAAATTACTTAAAAATATAATTAAGGTTATGTATTAATGCTTTTCATATGTAGGTAATTTGAAATAAAGCCGAGATTTCTCATTTCATTTTATTTTATTTCTCTTGCACTGTTAATTCCACTTTGGTTTTTTTTTGTTGTCGACTAATTATTTATGAATGAAGTCAAGTTTAGGTTTAGTATTGTTTCATTGTTTCATTTGATATTATCCATTTAATTTAAAGCTATGAAGTTTTCTTATAAATAGAATGTATACAAATTTATTTATTATTTAAATGATAATATATTAATGCGGTCTGTCTTAAACATTAATATTCATTTTGACCATTATGAATAAACGTTCTTTTTTGGCCTTTACGGCGAAATTTTTTCTTTAGTTGTTTTATTGAAACATAATTTTTAATATTCTTTTGAATTTTTTTAATAAATTTCATATTTTTTAAATAATCAATTTTTGATTTTTATATCAATATTATAAGTTTTCCTATTTTTCTTTTTTAATTTGAAAATGATTAAATTCTTAACTTTAATTTGAATTTATAAAAAATAATCATTTCAGAATCTTTAAACAAATATTAATAATTATAATCTGCAACGTTTCGTTTTAATTAATAAAAAGAAATAATTTACTTTTAAATAATTATTAATGCATTTTTTTTTTGCTCAAAATAATAAAAAAAAATTCTTATTTTAACTTGACCGAAAACATTATTTAATTTAAAATATAAATAATTTTAAAAAACTTTTAAATTAATTAAAAATATTTAAAAAAGCTCAAAAAATACATGGATAAATAACTTACACCGCCCGGGTTCGAACTTGCCCCCCCCCCTCAGAATATATAATGTTTAAATTTAAATAGTTTAAATTAATTTAAAAGATTAATTTTTTATACGATATCCCAGTACAAAATTTTCGCATTCATTTTTGTTTTTAAATGTTGAGAATTTTAAAATTTACTACATTTTTTTTCTACTGATATTTGAGTTAGTTATTTATTTTTTTAATTTCCCTTTCCCTTGTAAATTTGAGAAATATTTTCAAAACCCCAATAAATATTTTTTTATAAAATGAATTATTTTCTACAAACTTTTTTTATTAATGAATATCTGATATTTTTTAAATTTGTAGGACTTTAAGCATTTTTCACTTATATCGCGACGGTTACACAGTTTAGGACATAAGAGATGTAGGCATTTTTTTCGTCAGCCATTAAATTTACTTTTTTAATTTTATGAATTAGGCTGGAGCTGTACTTTTTTACACGAATGTTATAGTTTTATTTCAAAGTTATTAAAAATATAATTAATTGATTTAAGTGATTAAGCAAAAATTATATTTTGAATAAAGAAAAATAATAATAAAATAAATAGATCAGGACAAAAAAATCTGTTATAACTATTATTAATGAAGCATTAAATATGAATCGCTATTAATAAAGTGCCGCAGTTCTGCTATAATTTTAAATAAATTTATGTTTTAAAGAAACTTTTTAATCATTTAATTTTATGAATTAACTGGCATAATTTACTTATAATTATTGCTTCTAATTATATATTGTTTTTCAGCTATTTTTTGACACCGAAACATTATAAATCGCCATCTTAAATAAATATTATTATATTTATTTAATTAGCCAGACAAGCATTGTCAATCTCTTAACTTATTACATTTTGAATTGTATGCTTATTAGTATTTTTGTTTAATAAGTTTAACTTGCGTTAAAACTTTTTAATTCAATATTGAAATGTTTTTTATATTGTCCCTTATTACTAATCTATGTTTTTTTTATTAAACAATTTTATCTAATAATCATTAATAATAAAACAAATAATAAAGTATTTTACTCTTTTATTTTGGTTTTTGAATAAATAAATTTTGTGTATTTCAATAAGTGTGCTAAATGATGTTTAAGTTTTTTAACTTCTCAGCTTAATCACGGAAAATTGTATTAATGCGTTAATCAATTAATTATTTATTTATTCCCATTAATTTACATTGCTTTATTAATAATTATTAATTTGAAATTTTTCTTAATAAATTCATAATTGCTAAATTGATAATTGAGTTGTTTGTTTATAATATTTTCATTTATTCATATAATGATTTTAAGATTATAAAAATAAAATGTTATTTGAGGTTTTATTTATTTATAGTTAATAAAAAATATTTTTATTTAAAAATATTTTGAATAGCAACCCTGTAATAGAAATGAAATTTGTTTAGGTAATACTGAATGACTTCTCAGATAAAAAATTCTTCAAAATAAAATAATTAATGAGCTTGATCCCGTATTTAATCATTTATTTATCCTATTCTTAGTTGATTAATATTACTAAATTTGGTATCATATTAAATGTCTATTATTTTTTGAAAATTAGGCTCAAAAGTAGATTTCATTTATTTTACACAATACAATATTTGATCATTTTTGATACAATTCAGTTTTTTCGTCAAATTTAGATTAGAGAATCGAGAATGCATTAAATAAAATTTATCTTCATATCGCTATTTGTTTTAGGATTTTATTTTTATTTATCATAATATTGCATATTTGATTTATTCATATATTCATTTTTCTCGCTCTATTTTAATTGAAAATTTTTATAATATTATGATTTTTGACGGCATTCGCAAATTTATTGAATTCATGAAAAACAGCATTAAAGTTCATTTTTAAGTCATCTTTTCTCTGTCATCCTTAATATATTTTTAAATTATTGTTCATTTTTAAATTTTCTTTTCAAGACAACGGACACAAATTTTGATTTAATTTTTGGTTAATATAAATTTTTATTACGAATTTACTTATCATTTTTTATATTTATATATAAATATATTTTTGTGTTTTTATTTAATTTAGCCATTAGCGAGGTGCCAGCGCGTTTCCTAAAAGCGCAATTTTCACTTGACAATTATTCTACATTTTTTTATAAATTTGTCTATTTTAGATGGTTAACAATTCATTTATTGTCTCTTTCTTCTCTATTCTGGCAGTCCAATACTGGTTTGCGTCGTGCTGTTTTAGCAACAGGTAAGCATATTTATTTAAATAATATGATTCATTATCAGGGATCATTTTTTTATGTAAAAAATACATGTTTTTTTCCTATATAGCCTAATTAGTAGGAAAAACACTTTCTTTCATCCATAAAATTTAATTTTCATTTTTATTATGAATTTTTTTATTTAAAAGCCCTTTTAGTCGGTATCCACGGTATCCTTAAAATGGGTCAAATTAATAAAAATAAATGAATAAAAAAATAAAAATAAATAAATAATCCAAGTCGTAAATACATAAATGAAAAATACAATTATTAAGTGCGTTTAAAAGAGCAATTTTTTATTTTACCAAAATGAATGAAAATGAAAACAATAAATAAAATAAAATAAATATTTTATAATCATTAAACTAATTTTATTTTGTTTTTGTAATTAATTTTCGATTCAATAAAAAGCAATAATTACATGTCCTCAATTTTTGAACTTATAATTTTGGAACAGCAAATTTGGGACAATTTTCGAGGAAAAATTCATAAAAAAAATTTTCCCTTTACACTTTCCAAAATAAAATTAAACAAAACTCATATATACTTAGTAAAAACAAAGTAAATAAATTTGGTTAATTAATAAAAGAGAAGATTTTCTTCCTTTTCTTCAATTAAATTAAAAATATATCAAAAATTTCACAGACAAAAAAAATATTATTAAAATACAAATTTAATTTAAAATAATTAATTAATTGTAAACAGAAAATAAAAATTTATTTAAATATTAGTAAAATAAAATTTAAAATAAAGTAAATGAACAGTGTTAAAAAACTTTCTCATAAAAGATAGTTGTTTATTTATTTTATTGAAAATGAAAATTTTCCAATTAAACTTTATACCTATATTTTTAAATTTTTTTTATTAAATAAAAATATGGTTAAATAGCAAAAAAAAGAAGCACTGATATTCTTATGTTTAATAAAATATACAAAGCTAAGAATACCTAAATGAAAAAAATATGTAAAAAAATAAAGGACGAAATATTATTAATTGAATGAATTTGTAAAAAACGGAAGGAATAAAATAACACTTTACGAATACATAGCAAAATACCTACAAAAAAACTAAATATTATTAAAACTTATATCTTACTTAATAAAATGGCAACTCCTTGAAAGCTTTATAAAGAATATATCGAGAGAAAAACATACATTTTATGAAAATATCCTAATTTACAAAAACTTTAAAAAGGAGCACATTTGAACATTAATAAGTATTTTTCTACTGATAATTAAATCAAATAATGAAGAAAAAAGAAATTCATTAATAGGAAAATATCGGTCATATAGCCCTGAGCCGAAAATGGTAAAATTTTATATATGATTATAATTAGTTAAAAGACTAATTTAAAATCGACAATTGAATTTATTAAAGCTAATGAGACAAGACAAGGACAGAATATATTAAGCTTTAATTACGTACCGTTAAGAAACAAAAAATATTTTTAATTTAACTATTAAAGAATTGCACACGAAAAAAGAAAAAAATAAACAAAAATAATAATTACAGAATCTGTTACCCTATTAAAAAATTTAATTTATAAATCGAAAATTTTTTCATAAAATTTTCGAATAAAGAATTATTATGATTTTTAATAAATAAAAAACTGAAAACTATAAATAAAACGCTAAAATAAACAATTTAAGCTGTTTTATAATACGCACAGAAAATTGGTTTCACATTCAATTTACGTTGAAGAGAAATGAAAAAAATAGAATATTATTAAGTTAAATAAAGAAATGAAAAAATAATTAAAAAACAATAACTTCTAACAATTATAACAATAATTTTAAACGAAATTGCATCCATTCGTTTATGAGATTTATTTTAAATGGTTAAAATCATTATGTTTTATTGCTGTTGTTTTTATATTATAATATTAAAAAGTGATTTAAGCTTTTCCATTTTTTAAAATACTAATTAAATAAAAACAAAAATTAATGCATAGTAATCCATAAGAAATAATTTTAAAAAATTTTAAACAGAAAACTTGATTTAGGATAGATGAAATTTTTTTCCTAATATAATGAATAATGCAAATATAGAAAATCCATACAAAGGAGAACAAGGCTAATAAGAGTTTTATTAAAATGGTTAAATTAATAATATTTTTTATTTTATATTAAATAATTAAAAAATCTTTTAAAAAACAGTCATTATGATGTAGGAATATATTTGATGCAAGAAAAAAGAGATAGATGAAAAATTTCAAGTCGATTTCTACAATACAAATTTAATTTCTTTAAATAAGAAACAATAAAAATTAATCAAATTTCAATTTCTTCTGGCTCCGAGCTTAAAATTACGCAGATAAAAATAAATATGAATAGGAATTTGTAATGAATGAATTAAAAATTAAATATGATCACAACAAATAAAAATAAAGCCTTTATAATCAAATTTGTATTTAGTGATATTAAATTTATTAGCATAAAAATCAAATACCAAAAAGTCGAATCATTGCAAATGAGGTGATACTTACACTTTTTCCGCAATGAATAATGAAAATAGCAAAGAATTTTTAATTTAAAAACACATATTATGAAAAATCAATATTAATTAGTAAAAAATTATTGTGAGAAAAATAAAAATATTAATTAATTTTAACAAATCATTAAAAATATATATAAAGAAAATTTCAACTAATATTACATACGAAATTAACATTATTGTATTTAAATGAAATTATTTAAAAGGAAAAATTAATATAAAAATTAAAAATCTTGATATTATTAATGAAAAAATGGTTCAAATTTTTGAACAACATCTAATCAAGCACTTATTTCACATAATGCTAAGATAATAACTAATTTAAAAAACAATTCATACAAAAGAATTTGTCGTTTTATTTGAAAATTCATAAGTTTAAAATATAAGTGAAATAAAAAAACCCAAAAAATAATTTTATTTTGTGATTTTTAACGAACATACATATATAATAGTAGACATTCCAATATCGACAACACCGTTGTAATGTATTACAGATAAGAAAAATTATTAATTAATTTATAATCTAAGAATATTTCTATTATGATATAAAAGATTAAAAATAAATATTGTTAAAATGATCCAATTAATAAATTGAAATTATTCAATTATAAAATTTTGTTATATATATATAAAATAAAAAAATTAAATTAAATATAGTACAAAATCTATCAATAAACATCATCATTACATATGCCATATAATTATTAAGAACAGCAAAGTTTTTTAATTTTAAGCGGAACTCCCGAAACAAAACACAAACATGGAATCAAGAGAGGAGTAATAAATTAACATAATACAAGATCACTTTGAAATAGCATAATATTTCAAAATAAACGTTATAAATTAAGGAAAACAATAATTTTTAAAATTAATTTAAAACTATTCATTTAAACTCGTAAATATTGGTGCTAGGTCGAACTTAAAAAGTATCAATTTATTAGCAGAATAATAACCATTACTTAGTTCAAACTTAGTTAAATTAATGAAACTAGGTATTATGCAAAAGTTCTATATCCTCTTCAATCTTATAGAAACGAAGGACGTTCGTTCATTTTAGAATTAGTGGAAATGAACGAAAAATTTGGCTGATTCACACAGAGAACATTTGGAAGAAGAAAAATTGGAAAAGAGATAAAAGTGAAAAACTGTGGAAAATTATATAAAATTTTATTGATGTATATTATCAATATGCGGAGAAATCAATTTCAAACATTGCAATGTTTGCCTTTAAAGTACAATTATTTTTAATTTAGATACGAAAATTTCCCATCCATCAAAACAAAAACAAAAAACAACAACATACAATTAAAAATAAAAAAACTAATATAAATCAGAAAATAAAAGTTTTTCATTAATTACTATTAAATAAAAAAGAAAACATAATGAACAATTAATAATTATATACAAAATATTTAATAAAATTTCATTTATACAAAACATTTGATTAAAATTTATCTTTTTAATTGCATGTCAATAAATTTTTTACCTTTTATAAATTTCACAACATTATGAAATAGGTTGGCCAAATTCAATTTTTGAGCCTTTTATTTCTGTTGAAGCATTACCTATCTAAATTTAAATTTCCAATACAAAAATATAATTATTATTTTTGTTTTTGTTATATTAAGTAAAAATTACCAATGCCAAAATGGAAAAATATATATAAAAATCATATTTATTTGGCCGATTTAATTTTACAGTTCTAAATCTGTTGTTAAAACAAAATACTTTAAAAACAAAAGGTTTTTACAATAAATTAAATATTATTATTACGCGAACAGACAATTAAACAGAGAGTGTTATGAGAATCAAAAACGTAAAAAAAAGATCATATAATTAAGATATCAATAATATAATACAAAGCGTATTGAATTCGAGAAAATTGTTTAAAAGGAAAAGGTATCTTTTTTCATGAATTTCTAAATTTTTTTTTAACTTCCTAATTATTTATAGTAATTAAAAGCTGCAATTTGCGATAATACAAAAATATTTATCTTTTATTTCATTCATTAAATCCACAAAAGCATTAATTTTTGAATTTCCAAAATTTATTTTTCCAAAAAGTTTAATGTAATTCATATGTTTCTAAAAATTTACTTTACGCATGATGAGAAAGACGGCTTTAGTAATTTAAAAGTAAAAATGAAATCAATAAATATCCCAAATTCAATATATTATTTAGATATAAAATAAATAAAATTTGCAATTGGCAATAATTTACAAAATTTTTATACTCGAGTTAATTTCATTTGTCTGTAATCAGATTATATTTTTCTTCCATCATAATGTACATACAATTTATTTATGATAAATTTTGTAGAATTTTTGATTAAAAATTATAAACTTTTTGGTAATTACCAAGAATAAATTAATTAATAAAAAAGAGAACGGAAACAATCATTCGCTTGAAGGGGATCTATCGAGTAAAAAAAAAACTATTAAACAATTTAAGCAAACAGTAATAATGAAATAATATAATTTGAATTTAAAAAATATAATATAATTTGAATTTAAAAAATATCTATACTGAAAGTTAAATTCAAAAAAAAATATTAATTAATAAATAGAAAGCAAAACAATAAATTACTAGTATAAAATCAAATTTTTGAATATTTATTTTTCATTTAGATTATTATTAAAAAAAATTATGCCCAACGGTGTTCTAATTTTTTTTTCTAAAATAATAATTTGTATAATTATAACTTTTTGAAAAAATAATTGTTTTAACTTACTGGTCTAATTTATTTGATTTTTGTTTTTCTATATTTTTGGTCATAATTTATACCTTTTTTTTTGTGCAACAAAAAGTAAGGACAAAAAAGACTAATATTTAGTGGTTGTTTTGACCACGGTGGCAAATTCAAAAGTAAATATTTAATTCAATTCATACATTTGTACAATTGGAGTAAATAAACGGAAAATAATTATAAAATAATAAAAACATTGTTTGATTATAAATTAATTTATTAGTTACGATCTTAATATTTATTAAAAAGAAACCGAAAAAATAATTCATTTATAAAAATATATAAAAGTATATAAAAATAATAAATAAATAAGTTATATAGCAATTGTAATAAATAAATCACAATATAAAATACTCTTGAATTTGATATCGACAGTAGTTTAAAATTAATTTTCTACATATTTATTGTACATATGTATGAATTAATATTAATATACAACTCGTATATAGAAAAGTGATAGTTAGATGGTATGACACCTTTTTCAAAAAATTTTAAATGTTTTTTAATAAATAAGTATTTCAGTAAATTTTTTATTTATTCAAATGCCTGATTAATGTAAATTTTAATTAATGAAGAATATCATAAGAATATTAGGTATTAAGGAATTTAGTTTAAAAAATTGTTATTATTGCATTTTTCATCAATTTTTATACTTTTTAAACATTGTGACAAAAGTATCGATGAGGGCGAAATGACAAAAGTATTAATGGTCGTAATATTTAAATTTAATTATTATTTTAAATTTAATTGCCAATTAATAAATCATAGCTTTGCTCAAACTTAACCTTGTTAATCAATCTTGGTATTGGAAAGTAGCTTTAGCTATCTTCTACTATACCTATTTTTTTTTAAATCTAGCAAATATTTACAAAAGTTGTAGCAAAAAAATTCTAAAAATTTAGACTCAATATTTTGTCTCTAATTTTGTCTAGCCTTTTTGAAACTCAGTAAAAATTGTAAGTTTATTTAATGATAAAAGAAAATTTGTTTTCATGCCTATTAGTCGATCTTTGTATTGTTTATATTTGTTATTTCATTATTTTAATAGGTTTTTGTTTAAAATCCCATAATTATATTTTATATTGTTCGCTCCTTATTCATTATTCAAAAATTATTCATAAGGTTTTCTAACACTAAATTTTATTTAGATTATTTTCATTTTCAATCTTCAAATTATTAAAATTAGAATTATTGAATGAAGATTATTTAATTTATTTAATTTTTTCTCGTGAAATAAGCTCGCCACTTTGAAATGTGGTCGTGCTGCGAATTTTTTTTGTGTTATAATGTTGGATTCATTGTGCTTTATTTTCAAATTGGTTTGAATTTTGGCATTTAAAAATATTATTTTTAAAGAAAAATTGAATTTTAGTAATAAAATTAAATCAGATTAAGATGTTTATTTATTAATTTATGTAAGATGTTTATTTATTAATTTATGACCTGGATTTGTGTCTAATAAAAATCTATTATTTAACAATCATTAACATTAAAGAATATACGAATAATTAGAAAAAATTATTATTTTAAATAGTTAACAAAACTAATAAACAAATACAACCATTAGAAAAGTGAAATAAATTATTTAATTGATTATAAAACCTTAAATTTGAAAATTTTTGCATTTCATTAATAAATATTTGCTTTTCAATTAAATAATTGCTTAGTATCTAATTATTCTCTGCACATAACTTTTGCATTCATCCCTTCGGCTTTGAGTGCGTCGTTTAACAGAATTTTTGATTTGATTATTTATAATAATGATTATATAATTAAAATGAACATTTTTGTCTTCAATTTCGATATGAAAAATTTATATATTTTATTCTTATTCATTTATTAAAGTGCTTTTTTTATCTTATAAATTTAGCTTGGAGTCAGCAGCAATTAAATTAGCTTATTTTAAATAGGCATTCCTTTGTTATATTCTGTTTCAAAATTGACATGAATAATTTTTTTCATTTAGGTTTTTTTTTCTTAACAATATTTTTTTGACAGTATTTAAATGAAATTATATCAATTACAATTAATTTATGGAAATTCATTCGAAATTTTTAGTTTGTCCAATTTGTGTATTTATTGAATTATTCAAAATTAATTTGGTTGTCAACAGCATTGTTTTTTTCCAGCATTAATTTATTTTATTTATAAATAAAAAACCTTTCAAGTTTAAAATAAAAAATCAATAAAACAAATTATCAAAATATTTAAATTTTTTTCTAACAATTATTACAGGAAATTCAAATAATTAAAAAAATAGCATATTTATTTATAATCTTTGATACAATCTATAGATTTAAGTAATTCATTTTTAAATAAGTATTTAGGTTTATTTTTATAACGAAAATATATATCTTTTTTAATAAAAAGAAAAAAGGTGAAAGTTTATAATATTATTAAAAAAAAATCCTTTATTTTCAGATAAAAGCATATTAAATAACTCTTAAAATTGCCTAAGATATATACCAATAATTAATTTAACCAAAATACAGGCAATGCAATTCAATATATGAGATGCTCCAAAACAAGAAATATTATATTATTATTCAAATAATTTTAAATTATTTCAAATATTCAACCAATGAAATAATTACACATATATATATATATATATATATAACATATATATTAATATATATATCTTAATTTCGAATGGTAGAAATGGATGTCAAAAAACCCCATTTTTAAAGTAAATAATTAAGCAATATTGTTGGCATTTGAAAAAGTGAAGGTAAACTACAAAAGTACCCAAAGATTTACTGTAAAGTTAAATGTAATAAATTTAAAAAATTCCCGAAAAAATAACAAAAGAACACTTCATAATACTGAAAATAAAATTTAAAAAAGTTAATCATATAAATCTTTTGGTTAAAATATTCAAAATAAAAATCATATTGAGTTTTTTAATTTTACTAATGCTTTCTTTAAAAATAACAAAAGTAATGGCAAAACAAAGATTTTACCAAAATTTTATTAGAAAAATTAACTGCAAATAGAAAGCACATTAAATATTAAACAACATTGTCAATAAAAATAAGGCAAACAATTTTATTATTTTTATATATTTTAATACAAATCTATTAAATGTACGGAGAAAATGAAAAAATAAAATACGAATTTAAGAAAAAAAACATTAAAAATATTGTCATTAGCATAAAAATGAAGAAAAAATAGCTGACTTCTTAAAATGAGCTATTAATTAGAAAATTTATTTAAATATATAAAAGAAAAATTGAACCCAGAATTATAAAAACTTTATCATAAAATATTTCAAATTTAAATCGAAAATGTTGAATAAACTCGTAGCTTTAAAAAAACAATTAATTTAAAAATTGAATTTTAAAAATGACAGGTAATATTTACTAAAAACATTGAAATTATACTGAATGAAAATTGAAAAAATATTATAAAATTAAGTTAAATAAATTTAATTTCAAACAATTATAAAAGTATTGAATAAATAAAAATATTTGCTAGTTGGAAATAAAATAAAACGTCTTTTCATTTTCTATTAAATTAAATTTTCAACTGATTCATTAATAGCACAAAGTTCATTTTGTATCTTTTGCTTCTCGCCCAAAGGTTTAAGCCGTTTTATTTATGAAAATAATTACAACGAAAAATAAATTTATTTAATTTTTGAGAGAAATTGCTTAATAAATTTATTTAATTTTTAAGAAAAATTGTTTATCTTAATAACATTTTTAAAAATTTAAATTCGAAAGGAATTCCGTGCTGAAATAAATATTCTTAGCTTCTTAAATGTGGGTGTATATCAAATTATTTATTTGCTTGCTACAGTGTTTCCCAAAATTAATATTACAGTACCACCGATATGAATAAAGAACAGCAGCAGAAATGGAAAGTCTGAGGCTTACGGAATGGACGAGGGGTGTGAGGGAGGGCTACCCGGCTTTTGGGGATTTGCAACTTGGTGACCCGACATTTGGGGACCCTACTTTTGGGGATCCCGACATTTGGGGACTTTTACTGAAGCATTTTCCACTGACGCATTTACGCTTTGGAAGCAAAAATTTCATTAAATCATAATGGAAATAACTTTGCATTCAAAATCTTAACATATACAATGTATTTTACAAAAATTAAATAAATAAAATGAGTAAATAAATCTTTACAATTTCAATTAATCCCGACATTTCGAGAGTAAATAAAACTGTTATTACTGTGCTCATTTTAAATTACAAAGAGAAACATTTACACTCTTAATAATAAATCTAAAAAACTAATAATACCATATAAAATAAAGAAAGTAAATTATATTTAAAATCCTAAAATTAATGTTAAGAAAAGCAAACGGAAAATTACAAAATAATGTGAAAAATCAGTCTATTTAAATAAGTTGTAAGTTGTTAATTAAAAGAACGAAATAAACAAAAAAATATATAACATAATCTCGAAATAGTTTAAAAACGGTCTGTAAAATATAGAAAATATATTAAAATATAATGTTTTAATAAAATTATAAAAATGATTTGATCATAAATTTTAATAAAGTCTTGAATCACAATTTTGTCTGGAACTTTTTTGAAATTTTAATGTTTAAAAGAAAGTACATTAAAATTAAACTACATTATTTTCAATAAAAAGGATACTTTTAAACCACAGCAGTAAAATATAAAAAATAAAGATTATTTATATTTATGTTTTTAAATATTGTTTAAATAAAATAATTTTTACATACGATGCAAAGCAGTCTCAATACATTCCACGCTGAAAATCGAAACAGTCTACTAGATATGAGACAAAAATAGTAAAACAAAAACAAACAAAAAATAAATGTTTTCAAATGAAAAAGCATAATTTATATTTGCCTGAAAAAATGTAAAAAAATTTGTGAGCCAAAAAAAAGTCAATTAAATTGAGAAAATTTAATGCTTTTTGTAAAATTCATGAGTTGAAATATATTTTTAACTAATTTTTCTTTATTTTACTTAATTTAATTTTTATAATAAAAACAATAATAAATTGAAGGACAGCTGAGAATGTTGCGTTTTCAGTGGAATAATATCAATGGATTTTTGAATTATTTTCAGCACTAAATTTAATTTTATTTACCTAAACTTAAATATTTGAAAAATGTCCTATTATTGGGAATATTTTTACGGTATGAGTCATAAGGATCAATCACTTTGAGAGCAATAAATTTAATTGTATGCATTTAATATATTTACTAAATATTAAAGATTACTTAGTGTTATTTTCATAAAATTTGAATTAATTATATTTTTAGAAATTATTATTTCTATGTTGAATATAATACTAATTACATAGTTTATTCTTTTTTATAGCAATTTTGGTTTATATTTTAACTTGATAATTTATTTTTTATTTAATTCTTTCCTTTAATCTCATGTTAAGTAAATATTAATTAAAGCGTCTAGGTTCTCTGCAATACTATAAATTATTGAATAATTAAAATTATAAATATTTAAAGTTATCTAACATGACCATATTTGAACGTATTTATTATTTATACCTTTTCTTAATTTATTGTTAGTTATTTATTTGATGGTCCATAAGAACATTAATTATCATAATAATTCCCTTTTTCAGAATAATGTGTAAATAATTAAAACTGATATATTTAGACCGAATTTATATGATATTTTGGCTTAACTTTTAATTATTAGTATTTTATTAAATTGGGTTTAATGTAAAAATGATATTATTATTATTCATTTATTCAACAATTCTCATGTCCCAGTGAACCGGGTTTATCCATGTTGCGATTACATGGATAAAATCACAGATTTTTTCGCTAAAATTTAATAAAATAAAATTTATTTATTTATTTATAGATTCATTATATTTGAAAATAGTTTAACAAAATAAATATTAAATTTTATTATATTTTTACAACTTTCTCAATAAACTCAAGACAAACATTTTAAAAGTTGAAAGTTTTATTTTAAAATAGTGTTTTATTTTTGTGCTAGAAATGAAAATTTTTTTATTTAAAATAGAAACATATTATATTTTTATTGTATTTATATAATAATAATAAAATTAATTTACACGTTCATTTTTAATTTATGAATTTGTTTTAGTTCGAAAACATTAAAGAGCTATTTAAAATTAATGATTTTCGAATGAAAAAAGATAAATATAAATAAAAAATAAATATAGCATCTCCATTAAAAATACTAATAATATATACTTTTTATTTTTGAATATTTTTATCATAGTCAAGAGATTATAATTATAATTTCTTTTATATAATATACTTTTTTCTTAATTTAATTTTATTAGAATTTGCATAATGAAAAAACAAAAAGAATACTGATTAAAAATCAATTTCAAAATAAAAAGTTTCATATTATTGCGGAATAATTTTACTACTCACATAATTTAATTTATTTTATTATCGCTAATGATTAAATTAAATTAAGAACTAAAATATAAAAATTGACATAAAATTAAACGTGAAAATGTTTAAAAAAAATTAAATTTAAAATAATTATAATTTTTTTTAAATAAGAATAACATTAAATTTTAATTTTTTAAATTTATTTATTATTATGAATTGGAGAAATAAAAAAAGCATTTATTTATATAGAAAATGCAGCCGCAAAATTAAATCACAATGGAGATTTTGGCATGAAAATAAATTAGAAATATCCTATTCATACATTTAAATGAAAAAATTAAATTTTATCACTTAAAAGTTATCTTTAATTAATATTAAATAATACTAAAACATAAGAATTATCTTGAATAGAGAAAAAGAAATAACATTATTGAAATTAATTAATTTTTTATTAATCTTTTTTGAATTATTGAATAAGTTACAAAATAAATTACTCTACAAATACATTTATTTAAACTATAAATTAATAAAAAAAATTAATTAGGCTTTGATTTTCAGTTTTAACATCTTTTAGGGGGGTTTTGCTTGCGCAGATTTTTGAGCTTTTTGAAAATTAATAAAATGCAATAAAAGTGAAAAAATGCACTCATAAATTTCACTTTTTTGAAAATTTTCTAATTAAAAATTGTTTGCACGGATTTTGTTTATTAAAATTTTATATCATTTTTGTTTTTGCCATTTTTCCATTATTTTTCCCATCATTTCGCCAATTAATTGCAACTCTTTTGTAAATACTTTTGGGATTTTTATCGATCAAAAATCTGGTTTTTTAAGACCAAAATAAAAATAATTTTTTAAAAAGAATAAATAAACAGAAATTACACTTTAATATCTTTTATTTTTGATAAAACAGATAATAAATTTTTGAATGATAAATTAAAAAATAATACCAGATTTTTATAAAACAACGTTCAAAATTTAAATAAATTTATTGTGAACGTCTTTACTTTAATAAGAAAATTGACTATAAATCTATAATTGATAAAATTTACTATTTTTATTTTTAAATTTCAAAATCAGAAGCTTGCAAATTGCACACAAGGACTTTGACTTAACTTTCAAAGATTTTTAATAAAAACAAACTTTGAATTTTATAATAATAATTTTAAAATCTATAATTTTGAAATTTAAATAAATATCATACTTAAGCAAAAAATATTCAATTATCAAAGCAAACATACTTATAAATTCTCATATAACGAAAAAAATTAAATTAAATAAAAGCCATATAAAAAGAGATAAAAAAAAATTATTATCGAAATCTCATAAATAGAACCCAGGCATTTACTTTTTATTTTTAAATATGCGTATCCTATAAAAATAAATATTTTTAAAATTAATTTGGCCAATTTTATACTATTATATAAAAATAAAAGAACTACATAAAATAAAATAAAAAGGGTGAACCAAACAAACTTGGACTTATATTTTATGAAGAAAGTCTTTAACTGATGAGAAATGCAATAATAACAATATGCAAAAAAATTATTAAAAATAAGATTTTTAGAGAAATTTCTTAAAATAAAACAAATTAAAAAAGAATCAAATATAAATATCTAAACGTATATTTTAAAAAATATGTACACATTATATATTTTAATTTTTATTCATAAAATTAATAATATTTATAATTATTATTTAAATTCACTTTATTTTAAAAAAGGAAAACAATTTTAATAATTAATGAAAATAAGATAAAAATATTGCAATAAGTCTAAAATCAAATTTGATTTCTCTATGCTAAACTATTAATCGACACAATATATTTTACAAATATCCATATCAACATTTCTCAAAAATACATTGCATTCGAAGAAGTTTTTTCGCCATGATAAAAACGTTAAATTAGCGAAGAAAAATTAATTATGATTTAAAACTACATGATTAATCATGTGCTGGCGCGTTTCTTTAAAACTGCTCCCCCTCACTTCAAAAATTGTTGAAAATGAATGTCAACATTTATTTTAGATTTATTTAAAATAGTCAAAAATAACAATTATTGAATTATTTTTATTAAATGATAGACAAATAAATTTAAAAAACATTCAGTTAAAAAAACATAAAAAAGATTATAATCTTAATATCTATAAAAAAGAGCAGTTATAAAGGCTATTAAAAATAATTTAAGAAATAATAATGAAAAAAATGTAAATTTTTATTTTAACTTTTGGTTGTACGATAATCAGAGCCATTGTCAAAGAGAAAAATTCTTGCTATTATATACAAATAAAGTTGAATTATCTATTATCATTTATTCATATTAATAAACCATAAAAATTAATAGGCAAATAAATTAATCCACAAACTTGAAAAGCCTGAAAAAAACTCAGAAATAACTCTGACATTTATCTAGTGCAAATAATAAAATTAATTTTTCTTTGTTTACTAAGCACAAAAATATTTAAAATTTTCAATTATAAAGTTTATTTAAAAAAAAAATTCATAATCTCTAATTTCGCGATGAAATCTTTTTTGTTGTCAGTGTAAGTTTTTGTAGACATGCGCAATAACGACGACAGCATGAGACCAAGAAAAAATAATATTTTCTATTAAAATTTTCTAATATAATGAAAGACAAGAAAACATTTTAAAAAATCTTGAATAATATGAAATGAAAATGCAAATAATTAAAAATATTAAAGCAAAAATTAAAGATAAATTAATTGTAAGTCAACAATTTATAAAATATTAAAAAACATATTACCTAATATACTTAATCCAATTAATGAATTAAATTAGACAATTTATAAATTTTATTATATTTACAAATAATTGAATATTCATAATTGTTTAATGATGAAACTCAATCATTTTTTGCCATTCTAAAATAGTCGGTATATAAATATTCATAAAACAGAGCAATTACCACAAAAATAAATTCAGTGCTGTATGTCATGGGTATGTAAATAAAATATATTAAAAATAAAAAATTTAATTACATTAGAGATAAATGGATTAAAAAAATACTTTCCTAAAATATCAATTTTAAAAATTGATTAATAAGACAAATAATAATACAATTGAATAAATGCTTTATTTTTCAACTTTCTCATCATTTCTTGCATATTTTGATATTATTAATTTTTGGGTTTTAAATATATTAGTAAAAATTCAATAATTTTTTAAAATATGGCATATTAACAAAACCATAATATATTAAATTACTATTATAAAAGTGTGAAAATTTAATATTGAATTAAATAAAATATACTAGAAATATAAAAAAATTGAAAATTATAAAATTCAAAAAAATATATTATATTAAGAAATTGATTTATAAAAAAAAATTTAAATTTGTGCGCAAATAAAAAAACGCTGTTGACATTTTTATATTTATTTTTTTTTTATCTTCAATCGAGAAAAATGAGTTAAAATTTTGTATTTGACCCAAAAAATGCAAAATTTCTTAAATAAATTTAAAAAATAATAACTTAATATATATAAATAGATTTGAAAAGGAATTAAAATTGAATATATTAGATACTTTTAACTTGTAAAATTTTTTTTTAATATAAGAAAAATTAAAAAGGTTTTAATTTATATAAAAAGGATTTATTTATATTTATTATCCATGACAAGAAATAAAAAAGAAAATTTTATTCCAAAGAAAAAACAAAATTTATTTTTTTTTTAATGAATAATAATATAATAAATAAACCAAACTTTATTTGACGTTTCGTCGAGTTATTCAGGCTTCAAAATTATCATTAACATGAAAAATTTCAATATTACATTTTTAAAATTTAATTGAACTTATACAATAATTAATAATATAATTGGGAATCAAATTTTTTTTACAGTTATATGTGTCAAAAGTGATTTCATTCCCTAATTTCGAGAATTACTAGAGAAGTATATCATTAAAAATCTATTATTTTATATATATAACATTAATTAAAATCGAAGCTAATTAACTTAAATGAACATTTTAAAAGGTAAATAATTATAAACGCACAATAATACTAAATAAAGCAAAATAATAATTTAAAAAAACGAATAAATTTAAATAAATTACTAAGAATTAAACAATTTATTTTGTAACTAAATAATAGTTTTACAAATCATTAATATAATAAAATTCATAGGATCCTTTAAAATTGATAAATAAAAAATTTCTCAATCTAAAATAAATTGACCATAATTTTGTACAAATAGAGAAAAAATTGTTTAAAATAAATTTATAATTATTTTGTGAAAATATTAAAAATAATAATTCTAACAATATATAAATCTAAATGAGTCCATAAGTTATCTATAGTAAGGCAATTAGAAAAATATTTCATTGAATGAAAAGTTTAAAATAAAATTCATATTTTAAATGAAGTAAATCCACCGATGCAAATAGAAACATCAAAAGGATCAGTGCGCATGATATTAAAAGAGCAAAAAGAGATAAAGATACTAAATAAACTTATTTAGAATCATTTAATAAATGAATAAAGAAAAGAAATGTTATTAATTATAATTCGTACATATTTCATAAAATATTTAAAAAAATAAAACAAAAGATAATTTCTCTCTCTATTTTCTCAAGTAATTAATTTACAGTCGAACAATGCTTATTAATGAAAAAAATCATTGACGATTTATTAATAAATATTATTAATTTTATATTTGTTTTATAAAAATATTGTTTTGTTTAAATTTTAATATTCTCACTAATTCTAGTTTATTAATTGTGGGAAAGAAAAGTTTTTTGAAAATATATATCTTTTCTTTTTATGAATTGAAAAAAAAAAAAATTTAGTTTTATAATGTTTTCACTTGAAATAATTTAAAAAACTTTTTTGGAAAAAGTCCAGGTCTCGGTCCGTGTACTGGCTTTTTATGTTCCGGCAATTCGCTTCTCGGTTAAATTGATGCTTAAATACAAATTCTTCTAAAGCTTTTTTGGATTTCGAAAATAAGATTTTATTTAATATTAAATAAAATCATTAGCCTGATTACTATCAAATTTTTAAATAAAATATTTTAGAATACTCTGGTTAATGATTTTATTTAATATTACCAATATTTTACACATAAAGTATTAATTATTATGTAAGAAAATCTACTCTATAATTTATGTTAAAAAGTAAATAACGGGAGCAGAATAATTATTGTCAATAGGATTATTAAATAAAACAATGTCTTATGTTAACAAAATTGCAAAGTGCTTTAGATTATTATTTATAATAAATGCATATAAATGAAAATCAAAAACATTATGACTAGGGTTGCAACTTTTAGTGACGAAAAATCCCGAAATAGTTAATTAAAATAGTGAGTAAAAATTACAAAATAGTGACGAATAGTGACATAATTTTCAGCCAAAAATTGAGCAAAAATTTTTTTATTCACTGAATGCAGTTGCAAATGTGGTTCATTTTTTTTGAAATTTTTTAGATCGATTCATAGGGGTGTATTTTATTTTTCGTTTTTATTGCATTTTTGTTAAGAAATTTTCCAAAAAATGTCGAAAAAATGAAAAAATAGTGACAAAACGCCAAAAAAAAGTGAATTTTCACTATTTTAAGTGACGAAACGTCAAAATAGCGATTTCTAGTGACGAAAAATACGTCCAAATGAAACATTTTTAACGCAGAAATGCGTTTTTTGAGCTCCTTTCTTCAAAACAATTGAGCAAAAAAAAGTTTTTTCACTAAAAGTTGCGACCCTAATTATGACATCCATTTTATCGACAAAACAAAGTATATAATTAAGGAAAAAACAGTTAATAGATAATATTAAAATTATTCTGCTATTATTTCAATTAATAAAAAACTAAAAGAAAACATAAATATACTAAGAAATAATATTATTTTTATAAACAAAACAAAAAAATAGTTATACAAAGAATTTATTACCTTATATTTATAATTTAATACAATGTTTTATATTCAATGATTTATGCCTATGTGAAGAGGAAAATTTAAGAACTTTGGAAAAAATAATTATATAAAAAATAATTTTTGCAAAAAAATAAAAAAAATTTACATTCATAATAATAAGGTACTATTATAAAAACCTATCAACATTAAATAAATAAAATATTAATAAATAATATAATAATTGGCTTAAAAATGAAGTGGATAAACGATACACGACAGTGCTCGTGAGATTAAAGAGCAAAAAGAGCTAATAAATAAAATAATTTTACAATGCAAATCATAAATTCTTTCGAAATTTGTTTCTAAAGTAAAACTATTAATTAATAAAAATGATTTAACAAAATAAAATAGAGACACTTGAAAAGAATAAACGAATGTTTATTTTGTGGATTTATTTATTGTTTATTTTGGCCCATATTTTAGAAAAGGCTAATGAATTATTACAAAAAACTGTCAAGGATTAAAGAAATAGAAATATACATATATATTAAATAATAATATCTGAGTTAAAGAGGAGATAAAATTATAAAGGCGCAATATAATTTTCTTAAAATATTAAAAAGATTTTTATTCATATTTTTGAACAAGAGAATAAATGGGAATAAATTTAGACAATAATAAATCTTAGCATATCATTTCTTAATTAATAACATCTCGAAAAGCGAGAGAAGCAACTCCATCGAAAGAGAGTTGAGTGTCGTGAGGTTAAAGAGCAAAAAGCATAAAAAATATTAAAATAAAAATGCGCCGCGCCGCGATCATGAGATTAAAACTAGTAAAAGAGATTAAAAAAATAAGCCTTTTTTTTATTACTTTTACCTTGTATTTGATTTATTAAACATAAAAATTTTTTGAAATTTAACTGATAAAAAGACAAAATATCATTTTACTTGATTAATAATAAGCGAATCAAATAAACAATCTCACAATTTTGGTTGAACACTTCCCTCAGCGCCAAATAGAAATTTGGAATTGTGAAATTAATTAATAATTACTTTTTTTGCCTTGCCATTTTCTCGTTTCATAAATATTAATTTGATTTTTTGAATTTACGAAATATCTTTAAAATAAAAAATTTAAGTTTTTTATTTCGAAAAATGAATAAATCAAACTTATAGTGATAGTCATACTAAACAATGCATACATAAAATAAATACATAAATTATCTAAAACAAATAATTATTAAGCAACAATAATAAATTAATTTTGGAACAATACAAAAGCATAAAATGTTTAGTAATATCGGATAACACTTTTAAAATGTTTTAAGTCATTGCATTACAACAACATCAAAAGATTAAAATTAAATCGAAAACCTTGACTAAACTCTTAACAATAAAAAACAAAAAACAAGGCTCAGAATGTATTTAGGAAAAATTATTTTTAGCAAAAATATAATTTAAGAAACATCAAATTATGCAACCAATATAAATGGAATTTCACTGAAAGCATGTGATGCAAAATCGAAACCAAACTAAAGATTTATTTAAAATGATAATTAACTGTTTTTTTACATTAATTTCTAATGACTTGCTATTTATTATTAAGCTATACAAAATATAAAAATAAAATAAAAATCTTTAATTAATTCTATAATAATAATTTAATTACGTTAAAAATTATATAGTAATAATGAATAAAATAACAAATCAAGCTTATGCAATGACAATTTAATAATTAATAATATAAAAAGTATTTTAATTAGTGATTATATTTTAAGATTCTATCACATTTAACATGCTATAAAATCAAAGAAAATTTACAAATGCCAAAATTAAAAAAATAATTCAAACATAATGCCAAAAATGGCAAATAAAAATTATGAAAAAAGTATCCAAAAAATATTTTTATTTGACGTAAAAATAAAAATATTATTTTAGCAAAACCTATTATTTCATATGATATATGAACCACAACAATACAAATTTACAAATAAAATTTAAGATTAGCCAAGACTGGGAAGCAAGATTGTGTATGCCAACAAGAGAACAATATATAAATATATTTTATAATATAAGAAACATTTCTTATATGGCAAAACATTAAAATTAACATACATTTTATTTTTTAATAAAAATTCAAAATAAATTTTTTACTGATATACACATTATATATGTTAAAAAACTCAGATTAGGAATGAGCAGTAAATTTAAAATAATTTAAATTAATTAAAAAATCAACCAAAACAAAAAATCAGAAATGAATGAAAATTTTTAAAAAGAAAGCTCAATTACAACAGATCTAAAGAAGAACATTATTAAAGAAAATAAATATTTGTAATTAAATACAATTTAACTTTTATAAAAATTAAATGATAATAACAAAATATTAAATGAAATCCAAACAAAATTAACGATGATTTAATGACAATAAAAAATTTAATTCTTTCTTTAGAATAAATACTCCGAAATAAATTTATCTGATAAAAAGAGGAATTTGTAGTGAATCAACTAAAATAAAAAGTTAATACAATATAAATTAAATATTTATCAAAATTTAAAAAAATTATAAAGAATGGCCTAATGAGATTACTTAAAATATTAAAGGAAAAATGCAAAAGGATTAATAAAAACCAAATTATATATTTTTGTCACTTATAATGTTGATTAACTTTTTTTGAAATCAGTTTAATTTAAAGCCAATATTCATTATAATTTTTGTTTATTTCGAAGCTTGCTTTATTAATGTAACAATATTTTATTAATCTATATATTTAATATTAAGTGATTTGTGATGCACAATTATAAAAAAATACATTATTTTTAATTATTCATTTTTATATTCTATGGGAAATATAGTATTTTTTGGTTTGTAACTTCGGCATTTATTTATTTAATCTTGAATATTAATTAATTTATATATTTTTTTTGCCATCAATCAGTCGAGTCTTATATTTATTCTTTTTAATAACTTCTTTTCCTTTAATTAGTCCATAAAAGTGTATGAGTTATATTTCAATTTTTTAGTTATTTGGTTTATATTCTTAATGTAGAAATTAATTCTATTTGCTGCTGATTTTATTCTCATGCGCATTATCTTCCCTAGAGGTTTTTTGCATTGAGCTTTGACATATAATATTTTTAGTTAATGTAACAATTAATTGTTTTAATTGAACATGAATATTTATAAGTTTTCACTTTTTGTTTCACGCATATCAGTCTATCATTTTATATAATCTCTAAAAAATTAACTAAAATTATTTAAAGATAACATAGTAGAAAATTTAAGAAGTCAAATTAATATTTATTGCGATTAATTTAAATATTTTTTATTTATTTAATCAGCAGTTAATATAATTTTTTTTAAGTTAAAACATTTTTATGAAAATTAATCCAATATTGATTTACAATAATATGTGGTTTAAATATGTATAATAATATAATATTTTGTTAAGATTTTTTAGGCTTAATGTGAATTAAATAATTTCTTTCTAATCCATTCTCATTAGATTTTATTAATAATTTGTTTTAATTGGTTTTCTATTTTTTAATATGAAAATAATAAAACTATTAGACATGTTTCTTCCCGTTCTTTTAAAATATCAGGACAATTTGTGATAATTATGTTTATTTATCCAACATCCAACGAATTTGAAATAACTAAACATAAACAAAATGTTTTGTATTGTTTCGACTGAGTAATTTTTATGATTTTTTGTTCAGCAGATTTTTCTTTTTAAAATAAAGGTAAACGATTAATTTCTTTTAAAATGACATTCAATTAAAAAAAAAATTCATTCATATGAATGAATTCTCTCTCTCTCTCTAGTAACAATTTTTTTTTTTTTTTTTGGGGCTTTTGTGTTGGAGTTTTAATTATATAAAATAATTAACTTTTTATTGAGTTGTTTTATTTGTGATATTTCGTTTATAATCTTTGAGTAATTTGTAAATTTAATTTTGGCTTTAATTATTTATTAAAAATTAATTAGAATAATATTCTTTAGGCGGCTTATTGAATTTTGATTCAAATAAAATTCATTTATGAATTTTTATGTTTTTTTAGTCTTTAGCGAAATGAGAAATTAAATTTTTATTCTATATTTTTGTTTGTATGTAAAGATTGTTACTAAAATTAGTTTTTTAAATCTTTTTCTTAATTAATTTTCAAATTTCTTACATCAAAATACTTGAATTTTCATCAGATATTAGAATTTCATTTAAATAAATGTATTTATTTTTAATTATTTCTATGTTTGTTATAATTGTCATCGAATTTTTATACATTGCAAATCTGAATTAATTTATTAGCTTTTCTATTCATTTATCTTAATTCCTGAAATTTTTTATTTATAATTAAGCAAGATTTTGCATTTTGGTGGAATTTTGTTATGCTTCACGTATGCATAAAATTGTTCATTTTTGCAAATTAATATTGATTAGGGAATACGAAATAATGATGAATAGCGATATAAGCGCGATTTTGTAAAGGAATTACGTTGGGGGACCCATAATTAGGGCTTTATTTTTAGGCTCAAAATTTCCAAAAAAAGGCATTAAAAATGGAAAATCTTCATTAAATAACATTAAAATTTTGGTGGTGTAAAATGTCAAAATTTAAAAGCAAGAAAATAAAATCACTAAAAATCACTTCCCTACTGATGATTAAATTATTTGTTTCTTAAATGATTATTTGTTTTTTTTATTTACTAATTTTTTTATCTACTATTTGAAGTTTATTATAAATTTCATCATAATTTTTTATTTATAGCAATTATTTTTGATCATTTGTTGTAATTACTTGTGAATTTCAATAGAAATTATTATTGATTTAATTTTTATTTTATTAAATATGTACTAATTAATTATCTTACTAAATAATTATCTTTTCTTTCCTTTAAGTGTTTTTGCCCTTTTCTCACGTCAAGTCGGGTCATAATCTGATGGAGTTGCTTTTGGAATTTTTAACAGTTTTATTTTGTGAATTTGTTTTTAATTTTAGCCTTATTTTTCATTATAAAGATTCATTATTTTAAATATAATTAAATTTGCGCTCGGGAATATTGTAAAGGGTCAAAAATCATTAATTTTAGATCAAAGACACCAATTAAACTCCTTTCAGTTAGTCGATTTTTATTATTTATAATCATGAAAATAGTATGCATTTGTACAAGACATATTTATCTAGCGTAGTATTTTTATGTTCCAATAAAATTGAACATCTCCAAAATTTTGGACATCATATTTTAAATTTTATTTGAACACAATAGCCTTTTAACAGTTATATATATTTTTTTGTTATTCAACCATTTTTTTTATAAAAAATTTTAATTTTCAAAAACTTTTTGAATAATTAAAGCAAAATAATATTAATAATCCTTTTTTTGGATAAATGCTTAACTTAATTTCCAAAATTTCTTTATTTATTTGTATTTTCCTGTTTGTTTGTCAGGGCATAGATTTTTATGTTTTTACTATGTTTTCTATCAGAATATTATTCAGAAAATAATCATTTTTTATTAGTATCTTTTTTTATTTTATTGGACTTTCTATTATATTTCAGCATTAACATAAAAATTATGCGAATAATTAAGAAAATTATTAATTCTAATAATATTATTATCACAATTCTGTAGAAAAGAATGACATAAAATTGATATGAAAGTAGCGAAAAAGTTGGAGACAAATCGAAGCGAAATTTATCAGTGGATAAAAAAATTAGGGCTTAAACAAATAAATCTTACAAATCAAAAACTGATGAACAAAAAACTGATCCTTTGAAGAAATTCAGAAAAATGAATATAAACAAAAAAGAAAATATTCAACCAAAGAATGGGAGAAAAATTATGCCGTAATTGGTAAGAAAAATGGCGTAAGCTATGGAACAATTAAAAAATGGAAGAAACAATTTGGAATTCGCTTTAAAATTTCGGAGGATGGAAAATGGAATAAATGAAAAAATATTGGGAAATATAAAGTGAAAATCCAAAAATGAGCGATAAAATTTTAAATTTTTTTATTAACCGTTTTATTTAATATTTTTCGTTTTTTCTATTAATAAAAATCATAATATTTTTCTTTTTCAATAATTGTATGAAAAATTTTTCGATTTATATTATATTTTTTTAATTGGAGGACAGATTCGGTCTTATGAAAATTTCTTGGTAAGAGAAATGATTTATTTTATATAATTTTTTCCTTTTTAATTTTTTTATTTCTCCTAAATTCAATAACAAAATTGCTAGTTAGCCATTACAATTATATATTTTTTGTCATCCCCATATTTTTTAATTTGATTGGGCGATAAATGTCCATAAAAGTCGTCATTATTTGCAAAGATTTTTTGTTTAAAATTAACAAACATAATAAACCATTTTGTTACATTTGTTTAATAACTTTTTTCTTCTTTTGCAAATCATAAGGGATTAATTTGCATTAATTAATGATTTTTTCATTGTTTATTAATAATTTAAAATTATAACTAATTTTTCACTTTTGCTTAAATATTTCGAATTTTCTCTTTCCTAAAAGGATATTTTACTATATTTTTTAT
The DNA here is from genome assembly GCA_023374025.1 of Heterodera schachtii. Taxonomy (NCBI): domain Eukaryota; kingdom Metazoa; phylum Nematoda; class Chromadorea; order Rhabditida; family Heteroderidae; genus Heterodera; species Heterodera schachtii. Next base: position 171,511 of record SIJG01000097.1, on the reverse strand, counting down.
TGTCTTGTATTTTTCTACTTAAAATGTTTGAATGCTTTCTAACAAAAGGATTATAGCTACTTTTACTCATTTTGTTAATGAAAATAACTTTGATTAATAATATTATTTTTAATATATTTTTCCTTTTTAATTTCCTGCGCCTTTCTTTGCAGGATATAAACATATTGTGAAAGTGCCTTTATATTTAATTTTATATAAAATAATTTTAGGTTTTCTCTTATCGTTTTTTTCTATTTTAATCTCATGCTTCCTCGCTTAGGATGTTGTTATCGTCGTCGTTGGTTGACGCACATGAATTAAAAATGTCATGTATTTATTTATTTAGTTTATATTTTTTTTATACTTCGCAATATTCAATTAATATTAGACTATTTTTCTGTAGTTTGCATATTAAAATTAGAGAAAAACTTAAAAAATATAAATAAATAAAAATATTTGTTATCTGTTTCCTCCATTACTCATTCCTTCGAAAAGTCGAATCAAAAAATAAATGTTCATTAATCGTAATTTTTTTAATTGAATAAATCTGATTTTATTTTTATTTTTTATGTTAATGTCAGAAAAAAAATATTTTGAATTATTAACATTCAAGTTGGAGATGATTTCGTATTTTTAAATTATTGATTAAGAAATAATTAATGAATTAAAATTATTAATTATTTTATCATTGACCATTAATTAATATTTTCTGTTATCACATGTATTTATTAAATTATTATTTTAATAATCTTTATGAAACGAATTACTTTTTTAAAATATTTGTTTTCAATTTCTAATGATATAAAATTATTTCATGCACATACATGTCCAGTTTTCGTTGTTCTTCTTTTGCAGAGAATTTTTGGTTTGGGGTTTTAACTAATATCATAAAATGTATATTTTAACAAATTAATTTTGATAAATTTAGATTTTAATCATTAGTAATTTTAATTAAAGGATAATTAGCATATTCAGTTATATCACTTATTATAAATAATGAAATTCAGTTTGTGTAGTAGTAAATTCTTGCACAAATTTTTTCATTCATTATATTATTAAATGCAATAATATCACAATATTTGGGTACTAATTTAGAAACCTAAAAATTTTGAAATTAATGCGGAAAAAATGTGCTCCAGACTAAACAATAATAATAACAATAAACTTAAATAACTAAATATAAATAAAATGATTGAAATAATTAGAAAAAATTTTGAGTTGATTTGTTCTTATTTTCTTTTTTAATTTATATGTAAACGATTTTACTTTTATTAATTTTTAAAATATCTTGTGTCAAACATATTTCCTTATCTTGTTGAATAGCGACATATTAAATTTAAAAAATTGCTTAAATTTTATCAAAAGAATAATTCTTCGGAAATGTTGGTACTAATTTTTATTATTGACTAGCAATTTATAAGGTTTTGTATTTTTTCAATATAAACTAATGTTCATATTATATATTAAATATTCATTATAAATATATTAAGATGTTTTTTTGCAATAATATTTTATTTATTTTTTCCAAGCAACACAACTTTAGGAGGTTAAACATTTTTAGATTGCCAGCAATTGGTTTTGACAAAATAGTCATTTAAAACTAAAGATTTGAAATGAAATTAAATATTTCGAGTTTATTTATTTTTTGCCTTTAATTAATTATTTATTAAATTTTTATTATTAATAATAACATTTAATAAACTAAAAGTTATAGATAATAGATATTTTTTAAAAATAAAATTAAATAATTAATTTATTTTTATTTTCCTATCCTATTTATTTCAAAATAGTATTTTTACAATTTCGCATTATTAGTTTTTTTCTATTAGTTAATAAAATTTGCTTTTGATGTGCTTCTTCCGCCTTAAACAAAAAATTTTAAATTTCTATACGAAACATAAAACTCATTTATATTTAAGGATAATTTAGTATCATTATTTGAATTTATAAATTTTTATAAATTTTGAGTTATTGTTTTCATTAAATAAATAAAAAATATTTAATTTAAATTGAGTATTTATGAATTAAATTGTATTGTTTTTTTCATGCTATGAGACAATTATTAATTGTAAATTAACGCTGTCTTTTTAAAATTGTGTTCTTTTCATTCATTCATTTTATTATTTTTCAATAAAATTGTTATAATTTATTTAAACTCTTTATTTTATTTTCATGGCGTGAGGCATAAGGTGCTTCGTCATTGGTATCGCATTTCTTATTAATAAATACATTTTTTTTCTCATCCTAAATAATTATTTGCAAATTATATAATTTTTTTTAAATATTTATATATTTTAGCCAATTCATAGGTTTATATAAAAATATTTTTATTTTGTTCATATTCCAAATTATTAATGTAAATTGTTAATTATTGAAATTTAAAATATTAATTAAATTAGTTAATTTGTGCTTATTGAATTTTTCCATTAATTTTTATACTTTTTAAACATCGTGACAAAAGTATCAATAATTGAAATATTTAAATTTATTATATTTTATTTAATTGCCAAATAAAAGATCATTAATCAATCTTAGGTATTAGAAGGTAGCATGTTATTAATGATTTTTTTAAATAAAAAAGCAAAATTATTGATAAAATATATTCTCTGACTTTATTATGTAGACAAAATAATATAATATTCAATTTATCTTTCTTCGAACTTTGAAATTAATTTCTATTTATGAATTTGGTTGTTAATTTATTAATAATTATCAATTATTCGTTATAAGCTAAACGGTGCTATGACCTTACTCAAACCATCCAAATATAAAATTTTTGGTATAACTTTGCAACAAAATTTTTAAATCTTAATATCATTCGATAGCCCTAAATGTTTAGGGCTATCGTATAATATCAAGATGTCCCCAATCCTAAGGAATTGTCTCGGAGAAAGATCGGGCTGTGAAATTTGGGCTTCCCCCATGCCGCCACTCCCTAAATCTCGCACACAGCCATAGTCCACTTTTGAACAAATTGGCATTGATTTTTTGGGTCCAACAGTTTACAAACAAGCCAATGCCGACCCAGCCAAGGCGTGGGTTTTGACCATCACATGTCTGGCCTGCAGGGCGGTACATTTAGAAATCGTTTGCTCTTTGTCTACAGAACATTTTTTGTCGGCCTTTCGTCGTTTTGTAGCAAGACGGAGAGTACCAAAAACGATTTTATCTGATCATGGGTCCCAATTTGTTTTAGCCAAAAAGGTCCTGGAAAACTATACAGCCTTTTCCATCAAATGGACATTTATCCCAGCTTTTAGTCCCTGGTCAGGCGGAGTTTAGGAACCGCCTAAATGCGCTTGTAAAAACCTGTTTTAGACGTGTTTTGGGACGTTGAATTTTAAGTTGGGAGGAAAGTGTAACATTTTTAACCGAAGTTGACGCAGCTCTCAACTCTCGGCCAATCACGTTTGTTTCTGATGAATCAGACGGTTCTCTCCCTCTGCGTCCGATCAATCAAACGGTACTAGAATTGGCAGAAGCCAATGGATAGCCATGGTAAACCCAAGCTGTACTGTAACTTGCCCTGGGGGAGACACTTCATTTAACATGATAGGAAATCTCTCCTTTTTACCCACGATGGGCTGAGTTTGGTATATATCGGGAAAGGGAACAAAAGACACCCCTGGTGGCTTTCATGTTCCCGAATTTGGTGATTTTTCTCACCTTTTCGAATGGATATGCGGAGGAATTCAATTCCTGATAATTTTAGGAGTGGTAGTCATTGGGTTTTTGGCCCTTTGCCTCCTCATAAAATTTAATCCCATGTTTTGGGGATACCGAACCCTAGCCCGCAAATTAACATTTTCCATCCTTCTTATAATCCTGCACTCGGCAAGTGCAAATGCCGAAAATGGGGCAAGCGAGCCGTCCCTTACAATCGGCAAAAGGATTAAAATCATTTTCTGAATTATAATCACATTTTGGCATGGAGCATTTTCGCCGTTTTTCTCGTCCTATATTTATATGCCCTCTCAATAATCCTCAAGGATTGGATGAAAAGGCGCGGTTGGTTGGGTCGCCTCTTTTTCGGCGTGACGGCGTTCCGGGAAACCAAGGAATAGGCGATTTTCGATATTAAGGATGAAGCGGCGATTTTCCCTGTAAATATTGTATAAAGCATAGCGATTATTTGTATATTTCCCACGCTCAATAACATTGAGAAAAATGAGGGCGGAGTTACCAAGAGTATAAAAGGGAGAAGCATTCCTCCAGAAAATTACTTTTCTTGCTTACCATAATCCCAATACCGTATACTCGCTCAAATCTCATCATGGCCCAAGACGCCCAAAACACCCCATTTTACTACAACCAAGTGCCGTACAACCAAATGCCGTACAACCAGGCACCTTACAACCAACCATCCCCTCTCTCCAATGTTCCAAATTACGGCTGTGGCAGCTCCTCCGGCACCCCCTGCCATGGCCGCCCAAGCACAGCCGTTAATGCAAGCGCCGGGCCAGCATTTGCCCCAAGCCCAGTCATTAATGCAAGCGCCGCAACTTCCCCCAAACTTTAACAGTAATGGCAAAATCCCGACTTTGTCGGGCCACGGGAACCAGCAGGTGCCAACACACGCCCTATCCCCGTCATAAAGGGCAAAAGCCGAAAAATGCGGGTTTCCCCACCAGCAGAAATCAGCTAATCCTGAGGCTCGGATCAAGAGCCCGGGTTCGGACTAGTTTCTCACTTCCATACTAACTGAGCGGACCACTCTGAACAACCAATTCACTCTGTACTTCGAACATCAAAAATCAGACCGATTCCAAACCGGACGATGGTCCCGCAAAAAATGCGCCGGAGAAGGAAAATGGTCAAGAGAGGGAAGATGGCGAATTGGATGGAGACAAGATCAGTGCTTGAAGTCATTGTCCGGGGGGTGTCTGTCGTGAGACAGTTTCTGTTTTGTTGTTGCAGTACCAATAAATAATCCTTTTCAAATTTGCATTTCCCTCCTTGCCTGTGTAAGGGATCAAAAGTGGTTGGCGAATCAGAATTTTTGTCTTAGCCCAATTTCCATGCGGTTTCCTCTTTTTAAACCCTGGCTTTTCCCCTTCCCATAAAAATGTGCCGTCTTTTGGTGCTTAGTCGTCCACAGCTCATTCCGATCTTTTCCAAATTCACATTTTGCGATCTTTTCCAAATTCAAATTTTACTTTTGCTTTCCATTTCACCTTTCTTGTATTTCGGTGTAGATAAAGTTGGTTTTCTCATACCAACTCGTTTTGACTAATATTTTCTCTGGCCTTCAGTGCCTTTCACTAGTGTCGGAGTTCCATAATCCCCTAGGAAATCTCGAGTCGCTCCAAACCCCCTTTTCCACCGAATCCTCATCAAGTTTTCCTTTCGAATATAAAAATAAAATTTACAAAAAAAAACATTTTTTACATATCTTTGATCCGTAAGCTTAGTAGCAAATTTATCCCTAAACGATCTCCTGTAACGGTTTTTTGTAGATCAATTTCAGTTTTGCAAAATTCCCGTTTCCACAGGTGTAGGTATAATATTCAATATTCTTTTTAAACTTTATCTTTTTGGGTACGGTTTTTGCTAATTGCATATTTGAATTATCAAATTTTATTCTTAATTTTTTTTTACCAACTTGGCTTAGATTAAATTCACTTTATTTCGAGTCCAACATATAATGACTAAATTTTGCTTGCAAAGAAATAATTCTATGTTGTCCATATGATAACTAAAAAATTCTTATGTTCTTGATCGTAAATTATTATCTAAAAAACTCTTATGCCTAATTATTAACATAATTCCTAATTTGTAATTGGGCTGTTAATAATTATTTTTCTGATTCGAAAATCAATAATTTTAAACAAAAATATTATATTGTAAATAAATATTATTAAGTTAAAATTGGACAGAAAATTAACACTAAATACACATAATCGCCCTTGTGGCGAATTGTTAACATCAGATTACAAAGAAATTAAAAATTACAATTTTCTATCAAAATTATTAAATGAATAATTAAATCATCGATATAAAATTATAAAAATCTCTTTCCTTTTTTTATTTTTTAACGAAAAGAATTTAAATTTTCTTTTAAGAATTTTTAATTTAATTTACCGAGCAAATCAAAGGAACATTAGTACTCAAACATGGTGCAAAAATCAAAAAATCTCGATCCGTAGAAGAAAGCTTCTCGGGAAGACGCCCCCGCCTGCGAAATTCTTCCTGCAGATCAGGGCAATTGTTGTACCAATGCCCTTCGCGCCGACAATTAGCACATGTGGCACATTCTTTTTGAAGCAGCTCAGGCTTCCAGATAATTTTCTTTTTCTCGTTCCCACTAATTTTTTTGTCGTCCCCACTCGTTGTTGTTGTCACCGAAATTGTCGTTGTCGTGATGACATACTCTTCGTCCCCACGTTCAGGAGATGGTGATGTTGATGGCCTTGCGGCCTTCAAAAGACGTCGGACGCGAGGGTCGTTGGCGTCAATGTGCTGAAAAATGCAAAATTCAAAAAAAAATGAAAAACTCACCGATGACCAAAAATCTGGCTTAAAAGGACAGTGAAAATAATGATGGTCCTCATCGCAAAATACACAATTGTCAATGTCCCCACGTTCATGAGGTGGTGATGGTGATGGCCTTGCTGGCCTTCAAAAGACGTCGGACGCGAGGGTCGTTGGCGTCAATGCGCTGAAAAAACAAAAAAAAAATTAAAAAAATGCAAAACTCACCGATGACCAAAAATCTGGCTTGTAAGGACAGTGAAAATAGTCATGTTCCTCGCCCCCGCAAAGTGAACAACTGACAATGGATTTTTTGGGATGATGGGGAGGCCTTAAAATAAATAATAAAATAAAAAATACTCGGTCTTTCAATTACCATGCTGCTCGAGCGAGAATGAAAATGTTCGTCCCCATCATTTTTCTTCGCATCACTTTTCATTAACGCCTTAATTTCTCTGATCAGCTTGAGATCCTTGTCTGACGCGATGCTGAATCGTTGTCGTGTTTCTTCCCCACAAGTGCTCTTTGATGTCTTTTGCGTTGTTTTTTCGACCCCACTTTTTGTCGTTGATGGTTTCTCGTCCCCAAAACTGCTTTTCGTGTCTCTTTTTTGTTGTTTTTGGCGTCGATGCTTTCTCTCCCCACTTTTTTTCTTTGAATTTTTGCTGTTCTTCTTCATAGGCTTCTGTGATGGAATATCGTTCCCACTTTTTTCCTTGAATTTGGGTCCCTGTTGTTGTTCTTCATTTTAAAACAAATAGAATAATTTCTCTGCTAAAAAAGTGGAATATATATAGAAAAGGATTATGAGTGATGTACATTGTTAGAAATGAACCCATTGTCAAATTTTTTTCTAATATTTAAAAGCCACAAAAAAGCCATTTTTCTCATTTCTTTATAAGTTTTTTTTGCGTTATGAAACTTTTGCATATAAAATATGTTTTACATCGTTTCCTATTTTAATTTGCATATTTTTACTTTAATTTATGTTTTAGCAAATAAATTGTATTGTATTTTGTGTAAAAATTTTGAGCAAGAAAAAAAATTAGAAATGAACACATCTTCAAATTTTTTTTAAACATTTAAACGCCACAAAAAAAGCTCATTTCTTATTGTTTTTTTTTGGCGTTACAAAACTTTTGTATAAGAAATATGTTTTGCATATTTTCTATTTTAATTTGCGTGTCTAACTTTTAGTTTCTGTTTTAGCAAATAAACTGAAACCAATTTCTTTTATTGTTATAAGCGAACAACAGAAACAGTGGGGACGAAGTGATTTGTTTTTTGGCATGGAAAAAGAGGAACCAAAAAAAAGCTCTTCGGAAGAAACAACTTTGGTGGGGACGAAGGAAGCAGAAAAAAGTGTGGAGTCAACAGACAGCACAAATTCAGAAGAATCTGAAGAACAATTGGTGGGGACGGAGAAAGCAGATCACAACGAGGCTTCTGATGTGGATGACGCAAATGTGGGGACGCAGAAAGCAGGAAAAGGTGCAAGACCTATCCTTCTTTGGAATGATCTACTTCGTGTATTTGGACGCGACTTCGGAAAAGCCTACGGGCAATTGTGGAAACGAATTCCTGAGGGGTCGAAAGATTGGTTTGTTGATTATTTCGAATCAACCAGGAAAATTGAACATAACAAAGGTGGATACTGTTTTATATGAGCTTATCATTATCATTATATTAAATTACAACATTTTTTGAAGTGGACGAAAAGCGTCATATAAGGGGGGCCGTGTCAGCAAATGCATGGAAGATTTTTCTTGTAGTCAATCATTTGTTAGCGTTGGAAAAGGAATGGAAGCGCACAATGGCAATGCGTGAACTGCATGGCGCAAAAGAGATGTGGGGACGAGCAGGAAGATGAACTATCTGCAATGTGGGGACGAGCAGGAAGATGAACTATCTGCAAAGTCAATTCAGCAGCGAGTAAGCCCTAATTTTTTTTGCTGTATGTTATTTCAGTTGCCCTGTTTTTTTAATTTTTTACTTTTTTCAAACTGAATTTTAGAGCTATTGAATCTGATGATGCTGAGGAAATCCAACTCTTTTACCGCAGCTTCAGAATGCAAAATGATAGAGTTGAATGGTGGGGACGGCAGAAGAAAAAAGTGACCAATCGTAGGCAGAAGAAGCTTACAAAGAAGGAACTTAAAGCGATTCGTGAATCGATGGCTGAGTTATTTCCTTCTTCAAAAAGAGGGGTCGTCGAAGAGCATCCGTCAATGGATGAAGAAGAAGAACAAGGAGGGGTCGAAGAGCATCAGTCAATTGTTGAAGAACAACGAGGGGTCGACAAGAAGCAGAATGTTGTGAAAAAGGCCGAGAAAAAGCGCAGAGTTCCAACTTGGCTAAAGTCTTAACCAGCTCTTTTTGTTGGTGAACTGCCTGCAAAATATTTGGAGGACAACAGGTCGGAAGGGGGGCCGACGGTTCAGGAATACACCGGGGATATTCTTTCCTGCCTTGGAGTTTTTTTAAATTGACTTTGCAAAACTGTTGTCACAGTAATTGTTATTATATTATTTTAGTCTAACGAATGGGTTGACGATGCTGTAATATCCAAATACTTACTGTATTTGATTGACCACTAAAGTTCAGCTGCAATGAATGTGGGGACGAAGGATTTAAATGCAATTGTGGGGACGAATTGTGGGGTGTCATTACTCCAACAGCTTTGCAAAAATACCAGCTCGCTTCTTTGGATGACAAAAGTGAAGCGCATGGCAGAGAAGTGTGGGGACGTCGTAAGCAGAAAGATCGTGAGTGGGATTTGCCGGTGCGGGTGGCGAAAAGAATTGAGGATGGGAACGACGAACCGAAAAGAATTGTCTACTTCTCTGTGGTCAATCTCAATTTGAAGAAGAAATTGGAATTGCAATACATTGGCAATCATTGGATGGGGACGATTTTTATCAAGCAGCGAAACAGCAAGCCGAATGTCTACATATTGGACTCGCTCGCTGGCAGAGCTTGCAAAGTTGGCGATCACGAATTTCCGAAATTGCGCAAAACGACAAAATTATGCGGGAGGCGATGCGCCCACTGTTGGAATAAGTTCGATATGGGGATGGCACAAACGCATTAGCTCTCACTGATGTCAATGTGTACAAAATGCAGTGCCCGCAGCAGTCAACGTTTAATGACTGCGGAGTGATGGCTTTATGTGGGGTCGAGGTACAGTTTTAGTGAAATAAAAATCTTTTTTAAATTTTTCTTTATAGCGAATTATGAAGAATAGAGGAAATCTGATGTACACCGACAATTGGCAGTACAGTAGCGGGGGCGTGGAATTTGCGCGACGATGGATGCATTGGAAATGTACTCCAGCTGCAAATGCTGAAGTCAGTGTTCAAGCATTGGCCGAATTCGCTGAGAAAAGTGGGGACGGACAGGGCTTGGAAGAAGGATTTAAGGACATGAGTCATGAAGAAGAAAAGACTCAATCAGAGGTGGGTGGGACCGTTGGTTTGAAAATGCACAAATTTTGCTGATCACTTACATTACAGAAGTGTGGGGACGAAGTCAGCGAAAAGCCGGATCAAGAGAAGAAGGGTCAATCAGAGGTGGGTGGGACCGTTGGTTTGAAAATGCACAAATTTTGCTAATCACTTACATTACAGAAGTGTGGGGGGACGAAGTCAACGAAAAACCAAAAGCAAATGACAAATTATTTCTTATTTCACCTAATAATATTATAAGACTCATAAAAAGCGTCGGCCCTTCAGCCATCAGACCTGGAAAATAGCGCAATAAATTAAAAGTCCGGAAAATTTTCGGATATCATTCCCACTGTTTTATATTTATTATTTTCATACAAAAAAATGAAGCACTATTTAATACATCACATAGAATTTTACCGAATAATTAGCCAAATTCTTTCTTTATTCTTCGTTTATTATATATTTTTAAATAAATTTAATTTTAATTCCGAAAATAACAACTATCTTTAACTATAATGTTATTCGCTTAGTAGTTAGTGTCCAGCTATCGTAGCAGGCAATAAAGTGATTAATTGCTTTTTGGGTGACAGCTGGCCTTTGAGACGTGCCGCCGCGCGCGGGTTTACCGCGCGAACCCGTGCCTGTGGCACGGGTTTGGGGAAGGGTGCGAGAGTGAGAGGGAGGCGGCGCGCGGTTTTACCGCGCGTATTCCATTTTAAGAATTTTCACAGATCAAATAAAATTAATTATTTACAAATTCATAAATATTAAATTAAAATTAAAATTATGAAATACAAAGAAAGTAAAATTAAATCTGAATATTTGATCTTCAATAATTTAACCTATTTCATTTTTTTTTGTAAAATTTCAGTTAAACCGGTTAAAACCCCGGCATAAATTTGTTGGACAAATAAACAGTATTTAAGAAGAAAATTAAATAAAAAATTTTTTTACCATAGATAATATTCAATTAGTAATTTTATCATTGTAAACCTGAATGAATAAAAAAATTAATGCCTTATAAGTATGAAAAAATAAATTGAAACCGTAAAAAATCAGCATAAATATCACCAACCACCAAATATGATAGAATTTACAAAAATATTTAACCTTATTAAATATAATTTTTTGAATAATTCTTCAATCAATAAAATTTACATATAAAATATATTTAAAATGATTATATTTTAATAAAAATTTGAATGTTTTAAATATTACAAAAAAATTAATTTAAATATAAAACATCTATATTAAAAAAATAAAATTAAAAAAATTGAAACAACAATTAATTATAAAAAATATAAATTTTATTTCGAATTTATTTGCCCCTTTTTGCCGAGAATAGTTGAAAGAACAATATAATGCATAATTTACAATTTTTTTCAAATTTCAATAAAAGATTTGGAAAAAGGCATAAAAAATTATGAATATGAAAAAAATCTAAATCAGCATTTGCTTGAAAAATAAAAAATTTTCCGCGCAATGTCACATAACATTACTTATATTGCAGTTTCATCTAATAATTGACAGTATAATCAGCGTAATTAGATATAAGAAAAAAAAAAATAAAAATTATACAAATATTATAATAAAATATTAATTGCCACTAATGATTTTCCTTCTTATCCTGTTAAAACGGGATAGGGAGCTTAATTTAAAAGAATTAAGTTTTTAGGAAAATGAAGTGGACTACAAAATAAAAAAGAATATTTTTGAATTTATTAAAAGAAATTAAATACAATGAAAAATAACAAAACTTATTTCGTAAAAAATTAATATATTATAAAAATTGTCTTTAAATACAAAGTTCTCTGAAGAGATTGTTTTTATCAGGCAAATAGGAATAAAATTTTTAAAAATAATAAAACAAAAAAAATCTAAGCTGAAAACAGTGTAAGTCGTTAACTAAGGCTAAAACCAGCTATGCTATTTTGAAAATAACTATTCTAAAATTTAATTTGTTTAAAAAAGATCATCATGGATAGTGATAAAATAATATTTGATAAAGCAAAAAAGAAAAAAGTAAGACCAAACAGATAAAAATACTTTAAAATCTATTAACAAATCGCATTAAAAATTACAAAAAATTTTACCGGCGGCGCATATCGGCACCGCCGACCTCCTCGTTTCCCAAAAGTTTTTTGGAAAAAGCACAGCAAAAAAAGGTGTGAATAGTCAGTCACTTTCCCTAAAATGTGCAAAATAATTCTTATTTTTCTTTTTTTTTATTTTTCTAGCTTTTTAGTTGCATAAAATTTTAATAAAGAATGAAAAAAATAGAAATATTAAATACAAATATATGTAAATCAATTAGTTCATTTAAATTTTTGAATTTTAAATAAATTGATATTTTATTAATGGAAATTTCCTCAAAAACAATCAAAAACCAAGTTTAATAGAAATTTTTGAACAATTTTGTTATCATCCGAAAGCTCTTGATGAGCTAAATATAAAAATTAGTGAATGAAATCGAAATGAAGCAATCTGAAAGTATTATTGTCAATTCGAAACTCGATAAAAATTTTAAAAAATTTTAATATATATTTAAAAATTAGATTTTTTTATTCATCCATTATTCCTTTGCTAGTGAAGTGTCCATTTTCACTGGACTTGTCCCGGACCTTAGATTTCGTCGGATCGACTTGATCCCCTGATTTTTAGACATAATTTATCAAGAATTTTCGAATGAAATTTGGTGGCACTTCTGGTGAAATGTTTATTTTTAATTGTATTTTTTTTTATAATTTTAATTTCATCAACACAAATAAAAAATTTATTTAATTTTTTCTTTCCTTTAAGTAAAATAATATTTTAAAGCACATTTTATTTAATAAATTTTCGTTTTTATGAATATGAATATGAGTTTTTTTTTGTTATTAGGAAAAGATTAATTGTATTGCGTTTGATTTCTTTTCTCTTTTCCATCAGGTTGGTCTAATAATATTATATCAAAATTTTTTATTGCATGAATTTATTTCATTAATTAAAAAATTTGGTAAATTAAAATTTTTACTATCAACATAATAAAAAATTGTAAATAATATAAAAAACCAAAAAGTTTAATATTTTTATTTTTTTAAATGATTAAATTGTCTAATTTCCTACATAAATTAAATTCTTAGCGTATAAATCCATTTCAAACATAATAATTAATTTAACTAATTTAGATAGATCACTTATATTGGTGCTTTCAAAAATGAGTCAATTTTTTTAAAAATAAATTCATACGATTTTTTTTTATTATCAAATATCTTAAAAATTATATATAACGGTATGCTTAAAATGATTTTAGTAAATTTTCATAAATTTATGTATATATTTTTTTGTTTTAGTAAATAAGAGTCGCATAATTCAAAAAAATTATTTTTAAATTTATATAATTATTTTTAAATTTATATTTCAATTATGAATTGATTATTATTGTAATTACTACTTTATTTTAATTATTTTTATTAATATATTTTTCCTAAAAAGGATATTTTATTATTATTTTTATTGATTGTATTAAAGTCTGAAAATATAAGCATTGAATCTTATATGTTTAAATTATTTTTCTATCTTTTAATATACTTTTCGTAATCGACTTTAAATTTAGTTATTAAAATTTTACGTCATTTTTCCAATTTAAAGTTTGAAATTTTTGGATTTTATTTTATTCAACATTAATATTAAAATATGCGTGAAAATCCCCAAAATATAATAACAAAATCATAAAAAAAGGATACAAATCTTAACATGAAAAAGGTTTTAAATAAGTTAAAAATAAATTTTTAAAAATTCTTAATTAATTAATTATTTAAAGTTTACGTAAATACTTTTAAAAAAGGAAAAAAAAATTAAAAACAGCCGAGGCAGTAAATCAGGCAAAACACGAATAATATTATTAATACAAATAATAATTGATAAAAAATAAATTCGTCACAGGCGAAATATGATTTTATATTTAATTCAAAATAGAATTTTTAATTGCATGCATTAATTATTTTAAAATTAAAACAAAGAAATTAAAATTAAAATTTGAAAAAAGGATCTGTACATGGGTGGAAAGCCTAAATATGTTTCGTTTTAATTTACGAATTTCAAATTTTTGTTCGAATTAGGATTCGGGATTCGGTATTTTGCAAAATAAATATTATATTCGTGATCAGCGCCATAAATTACCCTAGAAATATTATTTAAAATGAGTGCTTTTTATAGTGCGGTCATTTGAGTCCCAGCTGAATTTGGCACTCCAATTCCGGCACTTTTTCAACCTGAAAAAGGGCAAGCGCGCCCCTAATTCTATTTTTCCTACCCATTTCTAGCCTTTTTACATCGATTCTGAACGTTTTTAAGCAATTTTGAGTTTGGGCCCTATGACCGATATTTTCCAAAAAAATTACGATTAATGAACATTTATTTTTTGATCCCTATGAAAAAGTGATTTGAAAAATTCATCATATTTAAAAAAATATAACTTTTCTTTAGTTTGCTTTTTCATTCGACTTTTCGAAGGAATGAGTAATGGAGGAAACAGATAACAAATATTTTTATTTATTTATATTTTTTAAGTTTTTCTATAATTTTAATATGCAAACTACAGAAAAATAGTCTAATATTAATTGAATATTGCGAAGTATAAAAAAAATATAAACTAAATAAATAAATACATGACATTTTTAATTCATGTGCGTCAACCAACGACGACGATAACAACATCCTAAGCGAGGAAGCATGAGATTAAAATAGAAAAAAACGATAAGAGAAAACCTAAAATTATTTTATATAAAATTAAATATAAAGGCACTTTCACAATATGTTTATATCCTGCAAAGAAAGGCGCAGGAAATTAAAAAGGAAAAATATATTAAAAATAATATTATTAATCAAAGTTATTTTCATTAACAAAATGAGTAAAAGTAGCTATAATCCTTTTGTTAGAAAGCATTCAAAAATTTTAAGTAGAAAAATACAAGACAATAAAAAATATAGTAAAATATCCTTTTAGGAAAGAGAAAATTCGAAATATTTAAGCAAAAGTGAAAAATTAGTTATAATTTTAAATTATTAATAAACAATGAAAAAATCATTAATTAATGCAAATTAATCCCTTATGATTTGCAAAAGAAGAAAAAAGTTATTAAACAAATGTAACAAAATGGTTTATTATGTTTGTTAATTTTAAACAAAAAATCTTTGCAAATAATGACGACTTTTATGGACATTTATCGCCCAATCAAATTAAAAAATATGGGGATGACAAAAAATATATAATTGTAATGGCTAACTAGCAATTTTGTTATTGAATTTAGGAGAAATAAAAAAATTAAAAAGGAAAAAATTATATAAAATAAATCATTTCTCTTACCAAGAAATTTTCATAAGACCGAATCTGTCCTCCAATTAAAAAAATATAATATAAATCGAAAAATTTTTCATACAATTATTGAAAAAGAAAAATATTATGATTTTTATTAATAGAAAAAACGAAAAATATTAAATAAAACGGTTAATAAAAAAATTTAAAATTTTATCGCTCATTTTTGGATTTTCACTTTATATTTCCCAATATTTTTTCATTTATTCCATTTTCCATCCTCCGAAATTTTAAAGCAGCATTAACATAAAATTATGCGAATAATTAAGAAAATTATTAATTCTAATAATATTATTATCACAATTCTGTAGAAAAGAATGACATAAAATTGATATGAAAATAGCGAAAAAGTTGGAGACAAATCGAAGCGAAATTTATCAGTGGATAAAAAAATTAGGGCTTAAACAAATAAATCTTACAAATCAAAAACTGATGAACAAAAAACTGATCCTTTGAAGAAATTCAGAAAAATGAATATAAACAAAAAAGAAAATATTCAACCAAAGAATGGGAGAAAAATTATGCCGTAATTGGTAAGAAAAATGGCGTAAGCTATGGAACAATTAAAAAATGGAAGAAACAATTTGGAATATAAGGAGGGCTCTCATTGGTGCGCCATTTACGCGAGGGGAAGGGATGCGCCAGTGTTATATTATGATAGTCTTGCTCAGCCTATCCCACCAGCCGTTACGTCATCTTTTTTATGTGAATTTCATGAGGGAACAAGAAGGAATACATATCCTTACCAGTCCCCTTTACTCTCTACTTGTGCAGCCCATTGTATTGTTTTTATTTACCATATGTCCCAAGGGAATTCCTTTACACAATTTCTAACTATTCTTAATAATTGTGCAGGTGCTGACATGTACGCGATTGTTTTATTACGAAAAATGTTAAATCAATAAATGTATAATTTCTGTTGCTTAGGTGTCGTTAATTATTCATAAGTGCTCTTGCACTCTCAATTCCCGAGGGCATTACTTCAAAGGAAAATTTGAAAAAGCCGCCTTTCGGGATGGCGTCGAAAATTATCGATTGATGGGAGGAGCTTGTCGATTTCTGGGAGGCTTTATAAGCGCGCCAGGACACAATTATTTTCATTTCTTAGGCCACATTTTTATTAAATTTAAACATTTTTATTAGTTTTGCTGTTAACCAGGGCGGTTGCTCGATTTCCAGAGCCCCGTTTATCCTGGCAGCAATTTTTTATGTCTTTTAGGCCTTGAGGTAATACAATAAACCTGTCTAATTTTACGAGCCGTTTAGGTGCCCTGTCGTCTTGTGCTTCATGGGTGGCAGTGCGCTCTCATCAGGTCATGGTTGGTTTTGCAATTACAAATTTTAATGGAATCGATTTCGAAATGCATTTCCCATGCCCAAAATGATCGCTATAAATTGGCTCGATTGTCCATTCATTTATCATTCACCCTCATTTCTTTCCTCTAATTAGATTTTGAATAATGCAAAATCAACCTCCCAAACGGCCCTCTAATTTTTCTATTGATTATCTTCTATCAATGCCTAATAAAAAGCCGCGGCGCGGCTTTCTCATCAACGAATTATTGGGAGAAATGGTCCAAGAAGGTGCTGGGACCTCCTCTTCTACATCAAAAACTGCAAAAGACTACGTTCGAAAGCTGGACAGCACTATCGAGCACGTGCCGCGCTTCCAGTTCAAAGCCATGCAGAAGGTGGTCAGGTCACCAGGCTCTGAGCTGCTCTACACCGGTACATATGCCCTAAAAAATTACACAAAATAATTGCAGATATTTTTTAGATACAGACAGTCTCATCCTCGTCCACCCGGAGGAGCGATGTCCGCTCAAAACTGGTCCACATCTGGGCCAGTTCACTGACGAGTACCCGGACCACGACATTGTGGAATTTTGCAGTGGGGGTGCAAAACAGGTAAATTTTAAGTTATAAATTTTAAGTTAAATTCATCAATCTATTGATTATTTCACATTTTAGTATGGTCTGTGTTTGCGACGAAAGGGAGCTGGGGCGGATGCCGAAAAGGAATACGTGCTCAAGGTGCGCGGATTGACGCTGAACTACGACGTGATCAACAACCAAGGCATGCGTTACGAGACGTTCAAAGAAGAAGTGGTGCGGTATGCGACAACGGGTGATTATGAGCCAATCATTGTCACTTATCCTAACTTCCTCCGACCGAACATTCGGGAGGGAGGGAGGGTCGTATCCATGCCCCTACAGAAATGTTACCGACCATATGTTGGTAAAGGAATTATAGGCAGCGATTTCAATGTGAAGAATTTTGGCCACAATTTGTAATGTTTTTGTTTTCTGATGTATCTTTCTCAGCTATACCCCATAAATTGTAAAATTTTACCATTTAATTCGTTTTTCAATAAAAATTGATGCATAATTTATGAATGGAAGATGAAATTTTAAAATAATTAAAGATATGAAGATGTCATTTTTAGGTTGAAAAGTGCATAATTAGACAAAAGAAGATACAATTGTGAAAAATTAATGAATTTGAAAAGCAATTTTTAATTAAAAGATTAAAGTGATCGTTTTATGATTGAAAAATGCACAATTCATGAATATAATTTAAAATTTCACCAAAATGATGGAAACTTTTGACTGCACTCATTGCGCCCTATATTTTCTGTCATCTCTACATCATCGGGCAGGCGCAAAGTTTGAGTTGATGATGATGAGGATGATGACTTTGAGGATTTCTGATCAGTCTCGCCAATTTCTGTGAACAGACGCCCCAACCACATTCATGGTCTTGATCATCCACAATTTCAAGGAGTTCCAGTGGAAAATGCCTGTCTTCGCCTCCCCCCGAAAATCTTTCGATTATACATGGTGCATAAGGGAAGTGCAGCTTTATACGGTGCCGCGCATAAAAATGAGCCGCCACATTGATGTTGAATGGTCGGCGCAAATGACCGTATGTGGGAAGAAAGGCTGCCCCCTGGTCCGAAATTCCACTGACGAAAAATGTTTTCCGCATCCCATTACGGTCGTTGTATGTTGTACGCACTTTTCGTCCAATCAGATGTTTCAGTACAATGCTCCGATCCTCGGGGTGATTGAGCCGATCGCGCAACGATTTGACAGGGCAGTTAAGCAGCTGAGCACAGAAAACGCTGACGAGTACCATTTCACCATGAATGAATGAATGTTATAACGACTAATTTGACTTTTATATACGATCAAAAGTTGGGCCACGCCCATCATTTAGTTCCTGATTAGCCCCGCCCACTCTCACCTAAATAATTCACTTGCCCAAAAACCGAAATCATTTTTAATTTGTCTGTCCAAACCTAAAATCATCCTTAATTCAAAAAGAGCGAAATTATTTTATACAAAATGAAGAGATCCGCTGCTACTCTTTCTACTGCTGCTGCTGCCGCTCCAAATCAGCATGAGAATAAGACTGAGCCCATTCCGACTCAAGTGGAAACTGAACCAGATCATGAGACAAAGGGGCCGCCGCCAACAAAAAAGCGCGCGGTGGAGGACCGAGATTTGTGGAAATTAGCGAAGGGAAAATATTTGCTTACTACATACCTCTGCCCGGGTACATTAACAATAGACAATTTTTTTTTAATTTAATATTTAAGACGATTGGAACCGATTGTACCACAATCAGCAGAAGGTGAAGCGCCTGGACGACGACCGCTTTTCTGTCAACTTTGAACTATGTCAGGAATGCGTGCGGGCCAATTGCCGAGCGACCGACTTAATTGCACCCATGAAGAAAAAGCCAAACAATGAATGAAGCAAATTTTGATTTATGAAGCTTCATTATTATTAATTTTTTAATCATTTTTCACTATTTTATTTTGTTTTTCTTAAATAAATTCATTGAGAACATCCCTCCGAATTATTGCTTGCCTTTTAACAATACATAGTGGTCGCGGTAATAATTAATTAGCGTCTCTTTGCTTTTGAAAGTGTCACAACTGATTCGCGGTGGAGGGGCGGGTTGGTTGGTTACGGAAATTAATTAATAACCGGCGGCATGCCCATAACAAAGCCAAGCATTCATTCCTTTTCTGCTTAAAATTACATTGACCTTACATTTTTAATAATTAAATTTGGGAATAAAAACTAATTCTGACATTGGCTCACAAATGAAGGACTTGGGG
The DNA here is from genome assembly GCA_023374025.1 of Heterodera schachtii. Classification (NCBI taxonomy): domain Eukaryota; kingdom Metazoa; phylum Nematoda; class Chromadorea; order Rhabditida; family Heteroderidae; genus Heterodera; species Heterodera schachtii. Next base: position 152,129 of record SIJG01000097.1, on the reverse strand, counting down.
GGAAAGTACCGCTTTCTACGGTACCTCTTTAGTGACCTCAAAAATTTGACGCTTAACTGTACATCACGCATCGAATTACTGGAGAATTGGGCTAATAATGAAGTGAGAAATTCAATTAGATTTAATTGAGTTTATTTATTTTTCTATAAATTTTAGCGCTATTCTCCATACGCATCAAACCGCGCTACGGTAGTATCACCAGCCGTGTTGCGTGAGACTTTGAACTGCTAAATCAGCAGGAAAAACAACATGAGGCAATTGCAAATCGAGTTCTGCGTCCTGGAAATGAGGAGGTGACCGCCATAGCAGTTTCGTCCTTAAAGCGTACTATGGCTTCGGCACCATCATCATCATCATCATCAGCAGCAACAGCAGCCAAAAAGCCAAAATTGGTCTCGGAAGAAGGCCGGGGTATAATTAATGTGAAAAATATAGACGTAAATTAAAAAGTTTTAAGAAGTGGCCGCTCTTGCACTGGCGGCGTTCACACAGATCAAAATGCGCTCATTTATTTGCTTTGGATACCCCTTCACCATTGATCCCATTGATGGCATTGGCATTGACACTGCTGTTGATCACATTGTCCAATTCCTCAAAAAAAAAAATTTAATTTTGAATTTTTAAAAATTTGAGTAAAACCCACTTCGTTGGCTGTTCGTTCAGCTTCATTCAATTCGACATTGCCTTTCAGCTTGAACACCTTAAATGTGAACGGGAAATTATTACAAAATTTAAAAAAAAAGAAGAAAAAATACCCGTCGTTTTTGTCCTCGTCGAGCATTTGTCTAAAACAGGGAAGGGAAAATTAAATTTTGAAAAAATTAATTTGATTTTTTTACCGAGTGCCCACTGTTTGCCGCTGTTGTTTCTGTGCCTCCCGGTGTATAAAACTGTGAAAAAGCGAAATTGAAAGAAATTTTGGAGAAAAAAAAGACATTTTTTACAAGGTGAATGGCCACCCGCGCGGCCATTCTTTTTTGATGGCAAGGCGCGCCACCTGTGCGCCTCGCAAAGTTTTTGGCATCTCAAAACAAAAAACACAAATTAACACAATTTAGAAAAAAAAAGTTAAGCAATGGATGGGGGGGGGGAAGGAAAGTTTGCATTAAACAGCAAATGAAGAAGGAATGTGGTGCCCGTTGACCCTTCGAATGAAAACAGTGCAAGGGAAGAGAAAGCAAACGGCTTGGGAATTGGATTGGCATATCGACCCACTCCTCCCCAATTTTCTCTGCCTGTCTGCTGTTCTCATTCTTCCCCTCCCTTTCACACTCTCCATCTCTCTCCCTCTCACACTCTCTCTTATTTTCCACTGTCTGCCTCTCTCTCTCTCTCATTTATTCTCCCTCTCTCTCATTTTGTTCTCTCTCTCTCTCCCCCATTTTGTTCTCTGCCTGCATAATATATGCATGGCATCATCATTCGCCGCTGACCCCCCCCCCTCTCCCTACAACTAGGCACACCCTCCTCCATCATCACCAAACTTTGATCAACACTCTGATCACTGATCAACCCCCCCCCCGCCCTTGTACTGATCAGCCATCCCACCACTGCTCCTCCCAATTTCGCGCACTCATCACCCCCCCCCCCCTCTTATTTAGCCCGCCCCTCTTAATTAGCCCCCCTCCCCCACTTCATTAATTATTAATCAACCCCCCCCCCCCGCCCCTCCGGGCTGGCGGCAAAGCAAAGGGAAAAACCCCATTAATCATTTTCACACCCTACAGCGAAACCTGGATAGTAACTACTTATCTACAACTTTAAAATAATTTTTAAATGCTTAACCATGAGAAAAATGACAGCAAATGATTATGATAATTTAGGGTAATCTTTTTTTATAAATATTAGCAATTTTTGTGCTCGGTTAATATATGTATTTGATCTTGATAAAAAGAGAAACAAAATTTGATTAAGATACTAAAAATTCAAAAACGCCAAATAAAATTCAGACAGTAATTTAAATCTCAAAAATTAAAATTTCAAAATTTTGCTTTTAATAAATTCGCGCTTGGTTTTGAACAGATATGTTGATTTTTTATTATTGCATAGAATTAATTATAAATAAATGCTTTTTGAGAATATTTCAAAGAAATGATAGTTCACTGTTTGCTTTTTTTATCTTTATTTCCAATAATTTAAACAATTTTAATTTTATTCCGATGAATTAACTTAACATTTTAATAAAAACGCATATTTCAATGAATGGAAAAATAAATAATACCTATGCTTTTAAGGAATACCATATATCAAATATGAGATGTTTTACGTTATAATAATAAAAATTTTACTATTCATAGATAACCAATTTGTTGATTCTAGTTTTTATAATTATAAAATATTTATACTTATTTTGATTTAATTTTACATTTAATCTTTAGAGTATTTTTAGGTTAAATTGATTTTCATTTTTTAATAAGCTTCATAAATCATCATTCTTTTTATTATTTTCGGGTAATGATTTTTAAATTCAAAGTTATTTTATATTTGGTATTTTCATCAATGTTTCGAAAAAGACTCCCTCAAAGATTAAAAATCGTCAAAAACATCTCTTAAAAAGAGAAATGGGCACAGATCAAATTCTACATTAATTTTGTACAATGATTGTTTTTTTTGAAAATGTTCATTCAAAATGACTTTTAACAGCAATATTTTTTTTTCATTTTTTGAAAAAATTTAAAAGTGAATTAATTAGTTAATTATTTTTATTTAATTTCTTGCATTGCAAACACTCATGTAGTTGATGACATTTTCGATGCAATAAGTTTCTTTTTGTCTGTTTTTATGAAATTATTTCAATTTTTATTTTATTTTTTTTGTATAATTTTATTTTAACTATCATAATTCTTTATTATTTTAATTTATTCATTACATTTCCTTCATCCTCCCGTTTCTTCCTCCATAGGGTAAATTAAGTTAAAATTGATTAAATGATTAATTTTATAATATTATATATTTTGTTTATGTTTTCTCTTAAGCTAATTTAAAAGTTAAAATAGAATGTGGAAAAGGGATACATAATTTAATAAATTATTTTTAATGAAGAATTATTTTAAAATTATTCTTTAATTTAACCATATTAATAAATAGTTAATTATGTTGAATAAATGTTCTTTTTTCTTTATCCAATACAATTATTAATAATTTTAGTTTATTTTAATGAGTATTCAACTATATTAATTATTTTAATAATATAATTATTGGTTTATAAATTGTAAATTAATATTTTGTTGAATAAATTGAATCCATTTTATGTTTTGTTCTCATGGTTCTCTGGACTCTCTTGCGGCGCGCGGCGCTTATCAATAAATACATTTTTTATTTATTAATTCCTGATAATTAAATTAATTCAAAATTGTTTACCTTTGAAAATTTATTATGAATTGACAACTAAATGATTTCACACTTTTATTTAAATACACTAAATATTGTTTTTTAAGTATTTTTCAATTTCAAATCATTCACTTTTTTTCCCTTGGAGAATGAACTTTTTTGCTCACAGATTTTTTTGCATCTCTTTTTAGAAATGTGAATTTTTTGTTTTTACTAAAAATAGGCTTTTTAATTAAATTAAAAATTCATTTAAGTAAATGTATTCTTCGTCAGTTTTTTTGTTTTAGTGTTACACTTTATAATTTAAAAAGAAATTTGTTTATTATTTTTATTGTCTAAAACTATTATTTATTTTTTCCTATTTTATTTTCCCATTAATTTCTAAATGTTATAGAATATTTATTAAATTAATATTCAAAGATGTTTAGATAAAAGAAAAGATTTTATTTATATTATAAATAATAATCACCTAATGTTTAAAGTTATTTTTGTTTTAATTATTTTTCAATTTTTATAATTTTAAAATTTATTTAACTTTATTTTTTTATAATGAGTTGATAATATTCACATATTTTATTTCTATTATTTCATAATTTTTTATAATTCGCGGAGATTAATCCGATTCTTCATTCAACAAACAGACAAATAACAATAAAATTTTAAAAATTTAAATAGCAGATGCTTTTAAAATAATCCCTCTTAAAACTTGAATTACTTACCTTTATTAATTTTTTTGTAAATTTACAAAATATATTCTCATTAAAAACTATTTATTGAAACCAAAAATATGTACAAAAAGTAGTCAAAATATGCACATAACTAATAAAAGTCTCAACTTTTGTTCAAAACACATAAAATAAAACATTTTTCCTCTATTTAAACATTTAGAACCCAGAACATATTTGCATAAATTTTTATTTTTTTATTAAAAATCAATGTTTATTGTTAATTGCGTATTTTGATTATATGTTGGAATTTATGTTTGCTTTAATATGTTATGATCAGCTAATTGAATTTTTCAAATAAATATCTTAATTTAAAATCTTTATCCTGCATACTGGTGTCCATTATTGTCCCATGGTAAAACCTGAAATCAACACAAATAACGCTTGTTTCTTTTATTTTACAATATTTAAATTTATCAATTCATATCAGCTTCATAGATCAAAATTAATTAATAGTTTAATTTTTAAAATAATATTAAATTTTTTTTAATAAGCTTATTTAAAATTTTAATTCGTCTAATAAAATTATTTATTTTTTATACTGTTTACATTATTATATAACATATGTTAGTTTATTTAATTAATTTTTTGTTAATTTCATTGTATATTTCAGTAAGTAAAAAATATCAGATAAATAAGCAAAATAATATTTATTGCTTTTAATGTATTGAAAATTTACACCATTTAATAAATGAAATAATATATTTTGATTATATGTTGGAATTTAAGTTTGCTTTAATATGTTATGACCGGCTTATATTTTACTCTTTTAATATTTCAGTTAAAATGCTCTGTTTATTATTTTAAAACTTTTAACAAATAAATAAAGTTTTGGTTTTTCATTTTAGAACATAAATTTATTTTCAACATTAATTAAAAGCCTATTATGATTTAATATACGAATTTAAAATAAAATAATTCTTAAAGCCATCGATTATATGAAAATATTTAATTTGATTAATTTGCAAGAAGCAATAAACAATTTAAAAAATTATTCCTGAAATCAATATGTGCAATTTTTTGTTTCTAAATATTTCCAATATTTAAAACTTATTTGGTATTTATTTAAAAGTTCATTAAAAAGCAAAAAAGTATCCTCAAATATTTGTGTAAATTTTTGAAGGTGGGTAGATTTTTTTCAAATTTCTCTTATAAAAAATATTTTAAAATTTTTTATATAAAAGTAAAAAAGCTCTAAATTTTCAATATATTTTTCTTTTGCTTTTATTGTATTACAATGAATTAAACACATTTAAATATCTCATATATTGCTTATTGTGGATTTAAATTAAAAATATGCAAAACATTCCCTTCATTAAAAAGCAGATTTTATAATTCATCAGTCGGCATTTGTAAAAAATCAAATAAAAAATGGTCAAATGTTGTATTGATCATTTCTTCATTGATCGCTTTCAGCAACATTTTGTAAAATTCTGAACATAAAATATCATAGTGACTTTGATTTTTTAACCAATGATTTCATTGTTTTCCTCGTTCATAATTTAATAAGTTCATTTAATTTATAATAGCAGATTTTTTATAATCTTTTATTGTTTTTATCTTATTCACCTTTTTAGCTATTCATAAAAATCAGCACTTTTGCTGGAATAATAAATGAAAATTTTGGTCTAATTTCATCTTTGTTTTTGCTTTTTTTTTAATTTTCTGGCCTTTTTTATTATTCAACATATAATTATGTTTAAAATATAAATTTGCGCATTTAATATTTTAGTTAAAAAATCTGTTTATTATTATAAAACATTTAACAAAATAAAACTTTTGGTTTTCATATTAGAACATTTTATTTTCAATATTAATTGAATGCCTATTATGATTAAAACGAATTTAAAATCGTTTCATTAGTTAAATTAATTTTTTACTTTGAGAAATTTTTCAAATCCATTAATTAGAACTATTTCTCAATTACTTTTTATATACGAAAATTAACTTAGAATAATTATTTGTTTATCTTTTAAAATACTACTAAAACTATTTTTCTGCTAAATTAGTAATGTTCTTATTCCTGTTCACCACTATAAATTGCCTAGAAAATATTTCATCACCTTTTTGGTCCATAAAAAATTTCCAAAAATTCTCTAGGGGGCCTAGCTCGGAATTACTAAAAATTTCAAAAACTAAAACATGCTTTGGATGGCGGTTATTACTATTTTTGGACACTTTTATTATCCTTTTATTTGCCATTTTTGGCATTATTTATTTCACTATGTTGTGATTTTTGTAATTAAAAAATAAATAAAAATAAATTTTATAAAGTTTGAATTTATCAATTTATTATATTTTTTTTAATTTTCGAAAATTTATAGATTAAAAAATTTAGTAATCCATAAATTAATGCTTTACACCTTTTTTCACGCTTGATATATTTTTTTTATTATATCTTTTTTTGTTATTATAAGCAAAATTGTTTAACTTCTCTAATCTACTTGAATAATATAATAATAATAATAATAATAATAATAATAATAATAATAATAATAATAATAATAATAATAATAATAATAATATAATAATAATAATAATAATAATAATAATAATAATAATAATAATAATAATAATAATAATAATAATAATAATAATAATAATAATAATAATAATAATAATAATAATAATAATAATAATAATAATAATAATAATAATAATAATAATAATAATAATAATAATAATAATAATAATAATAATAATAATAATAATAATAATATAATAATAATAATAATAATAATAATAATAATAATAATAATAATAATAATAATAATAATAATAATAATAATAATAATAATAATAATAATATAATAATAATAATAATAATAATAATAATAAAATAATAATAATAATAATAATTAAAATAATAATAATAATAATAATAATAATAATAATAATAATAATAATAATAATAATAATATATAATAATAATAATAATAATAATAATAATAATAATAAAATAAGTAATAATAATAATAATAATAATAATAATAATAATAATAATAATAATAATAATAATAATAATAATAATAATAAATTACTTTATAGATAAATTTTTATTTTATTTAAAAAGACTAAAATATTTGTAAAACGTTATATAATTGGAAAGGTTCGATTTTTATTTTTATTTTAATAATTTAAATTAATGATTAATATTATTTATGTATTATTTTTTTTATTACGCATGTTCCTTTAACCATTGATCTGAATTATAGGATCGTTTTTTCCTCTTAATTTATTTCCATGATATTTTGCGTTATTCCCAAAATTCCCAAAAATCGTTTATACTTTTTTAGCATTTTACGATTTTATATTTTTTTATCTGGTTACTTTATTTTTTATTTATTTATTTCATCTCATGTGAACTCGTTGTTTTCAACCGGTTGTTTTAGATGCCCTTTTTAAATGATTTAGGACAATAAAATTAAAATATTTATAATTCGATTATAATAAATAAATATTTGTATTAGTGCTAAGTTATCTGCAAAAAGAGTTTTATCAAAAAATTTTTTTGTACTTTTTTCAAAAAGTGAAAATAATTTAATTTATCTTTGTTTGCATTTTAGAGATTTATATAACAATTCTTTATTATATAATATAGACTAGGCAAAATATGGTTACAATTATTTAAAAGGGTTTCCATTTATATTCTTTTTTTAAATATATATATCAATTAAATGCATATTTAATTTGAATTACATTATGAAATGATTAAGATATTTTTTAGTTTATTCGTCAACCATTAAAATTTAATTTTCCATTAAAATTTAATTTTTCTTATTTATGATTAAGGATTTTAAATATAAAGTTCTAATGTATTTTTTCTACGCTTAATTCAAAATATTGATTTCATCAGTTTCGAATATTTATATTTAGCTCTTTTCAATTTCTTTTTATTGAAAAATTGGAAAAAGGCAGCAAAAATAAACATTTTGGACAACAATTTTTTGTAAAATTAGTTAAAAAAATTCTCAAGAGATGTTTTTTAATATAAGTATTTTATTTTTCTCATTCTCTTCTTTTAACTCATTTTCAGATGGATATTTTCTTTCACCATTTATTTATATTTAATGCAGTAATAAATTTATGAATGATTTTTATTTGTAAATAAATCCACGGAACTATTTCTTTCCTTTTTAAACATTTGTAAATTAGTATAAATTAATGAAATATCAATATTATTATCTATTTTAAAACTAATAATTCTTATTTTATTTTATTTATTTTTTACAATTTATTTTTATTCTAAATATACAAATTAATAATCATTTTATTTTCAAATTAATGAAAAGACCTTCATCTATTTTATTTTATTTATTTTTTACAATTTATTTTTATTCTAAATATACAAATTAATAATCATTTTATTTTCAAATTAATGAAAAGACCTTCATCTATTTTATTTTATTTATTTTTTACAATTTATTTTTATTCTAAATATACAAATTAATAATCATTTTATTTTCAAATTAATGAAAAGACCTTCATCTATTTTATTTTATTAAAATTTTTAATATTTTTTTAATTAAGGTTAAGTTTAACTAATACTTCTTAAAAACTGCTGATTTTTTAATTTAACATTCTAATTGGGTGAAATAATGCAAAAATAGCGGGGAAAATGAAAATACGGTATAAAATTTTATTAAATGAAAATCGGCGCAAACTATTTTCAATTGAATTACAATATGATGAAATATTCTTTTTCGATTGAAACGCAAAAAAAAAAAAAGATTAAACGATTTTTTCATTTTTTCAAAATACTATTTTGGTTAAGTTCTTTTTAATTGATAAGATAATTTGAAAAAAGTCAAAACTATTAATCAGTTTTTTTTGTTGTATTTTTGTTAAATTTTCAAAAAATAAAATTGGGTGAATTGTAAATCAACTATTATTTATTCTGTTTTCGTGTCCTGATTTTCAATCGTATCGTATTTGGTGATGTCCCACTTCTTCTATATTAATAAATGCATTTAAATAATAATAATTGGACTGAATAATATCTTTTTGTCCGGGCACTACTAATGATATTATATATTTTTTAGACATTTTTTAAACAAATAATTATTTTTTCATTTTTCATTGAAAATATTTAATGTTACCTCGTTTTTTGGTTTATTTACTATTTTTGTTACATGTCTCGGAGAGGTTTGCATTTATCAGAATGAAGATTATTTTGCTTCTACGCACAATTATTAGATTTGTATTTAAATAGATATTTAAAAAATAAACATAAATATAGAAAATTCAATATGATTTATAATATACTAATTTATTATATACATATACTTATTATTATTATTATTTATAAATATTAAATAGTTTATTATCCCTCATTTAATTGCTGAATAAAAGATCTATATTTATAAAAAAATGTAAATTAAATTTTATTTTATAATTTTTTTAAATTTTGCCTTTTAATCTCGTTGTTTGACCTCGCTGTTATTTCATCTCCTTTCACATTACATATGAATATAAATTATTCAATGCTTCATTTTGGTTTTTTATTTGATAATAATTATTATCTTCTGTTAGCTATTTTTTTCCTATTCCTTTATAAACAATTTTCTTCATTCATTTTTATTTTATTATTATATTATAAATTCATTAGACTTGAAGAGACTTTTTCAAATTTAAATATGTTATTATTTACAAAATTGATTTATATAATTTTTCAAAAAAAAATTTTTCTCATACATTTTAATACAAAAATTATTTTGTTCTCATATGTTTTATATTTAACAGCTAATTTATTTTTCTTGTCTATGCTTGCCGTTCCGCAGCAGTTTCCTGCAAATCCTTTTTTATATTTACCAATACTTAATTATTTTAATATTCACAAAATATGATGATTCTAAAATGATAGATTGGTAATATTAATGAATTAATATTTAAAAATATATTTGAAAATTTAAATTTTTTTTTTTGATAAACTTTATACCTTTTGTCATACTTATTTTCTGAGATTCAAACTTTATATTGTGGGTTTTTTGTAATTAATTTTTTAAATTATTTGTTCTAATCTGCTATTAAATTCTTTTGTCTTAAATTTTATTTGTCTGTTAAAATTGAGGCAAATTTAATTATAATATTTGAAAAATTAATGTTTTCCTAATCCCTTTTTCCAAATTTCTTTAAACTTTTTCATTTAAATTTAGGGTGTTCTTAACAAATTATAATGACCTAAATCTTTTAATAAAATTTTTAATTTTGAAATTGCTCTATGCTTTTATATCCATTTACAATTTTTTCTTACTCGCCGATGTGTGTTTTCCTATTGGATTTATAGAGAAAGATAGCTTGTACTGCTCCAACTCAATGCATGAAGTTGGCGCTGTACAAGTTCAGTGAGTATGCAGAGTACAAATCTAAGGCCATATTCGGATTTTGCGTTGCTGACTTAGGTAGAATGTTGCTAATAAACTGATTTTCAGGTAGCATAACAAAAAATTTTCGTGGAATGTCAACCTGTTGCTTGCTGGTTGTGACTTTACAATATATCGACATTTGGTGAGCAAAATTTATAATGTGAATTAAAACTTTCAATTAAAGACAATTAAATTATGAATATAAAATATGTTTTTAATGAGCGTAATTTCGATTTAACACCATTCTTTTTTATTTATTTTATTAAAAATATTTATTATTTAGACCATGTTGAGTCAGATTAAAGTTTAAAAATCTTTGCTTCGTCGTTAATTAAATTACCCGAAACTTTAAGAGCTCGAATAATGGTAGAAAAACATAACAAAAGTTAAGAGATAAATTAATGATTGGTTGTATGAAATAAATGGTATTAAATTAATAAAAAAATTTTAAGCACTCTTCTGCCAAAATTATTATTATTATTTTGAATGTTTAATCAATGTTTAATTGGATATTTAAAAAATTCAAAATTAATAAAAATTTTATGAGAAAATTTATTTAATTCTATTAATTTTAAAAATTAATTTTGAGTTAATTTTTTCTTCATTACATCTTTATAAAATATTTAATTATATTTACCTCATGTTTTCGTACATTGTTTGCGTTCAGCAGAAGGTTGGGTGATCTGTGCATTTAAATATTTCTTTGTAATTTATTTTTTTTGTATATATAAATTTACCTTATTACTCTTCATAATTATTGCTTTTGTTAAGTTTAAATTAATTTATATTTATTTTTTTCTAACAGTAAAAACTTTTGTAAATTTTTATCTTTATTTAATTTTTTCTGTAAAAATTTTTTCATTTGTTATTTAAATATCATAATTACAAAAATTATAAGTATTTTATTAAACCTAAAGAGACTTTTTCACGACTTATTATTTAATTAATTTATTAAAATTTACATTTGAGTATCTTGAATTTATTTTATTATCATTTAAATTATTATACCATTACCATTTAAATTTTTCTTTTTAATCCAATACCTATGATGGGTTGTCGTCCATGAATTGCTAAAAACTTTTGTTTAAAAATAAATATAATAAACAATAAAGTACAGCTATAATATTTTTTTGTTTATCAAAATATTTTAAATATTTTTGGTATACATTTCAATTAAAACCGCATTATTTTGTTAATTTTTTTATATTCTTATTTTAAACCGCAAGTATTTTTATATTTGCAAGAGTTATTTTCTATGCCACAATTCATTTATATTTTAATTTTCGTTTTTGTTAATTAATGTATTTTTTTGTTGTCGAGTTGATAACCCATGAAAATTTAGAAGAAATTAACCCAAAATTAACAATTTTTGTGAAAATCTATTAAAAAATTTCCTATAATTAATTTTTACAGATTTAATATTTGAATCAGTCGCTGATCACTAATCTGACATGCATTTTGACTATTTCAAATCCGTAACAAGAACTCCAAAAACCCGAAATTTTGAGTTTTTCGAATTATGATTTTTTGTTTAAATTTAGATTAGGAAACCGGAATTGGTCAAATTATTTATTTATTATTTTAGGGAATAAAATAAATAATTATTATTCATGCATATATTAGTTTTAGTATTTAGCCAATGATTTTATTGCTTCGGTAGGCAATTATGATTAGCAAAACGACACTTATCATTAAACGAAAAATTTTTAAATAAAAAAAATTAACGAGGTGAAGCTCATTAACTACGCGTTCATTTCGCAAGAAATGTGACCGACCATGCAATTTAAAACATAATTAATTTTTTTTAATTTAATTCGAATTAAAAAATAATATTTTAAAAGATAAAAAGAAAATAAGGTACAATATTCTATAAGGCAAAATGAATTTCCTAACTTAAAAGAGAGAACAAGTCTTGAATATATAATAATGTTTAAAATTATTAATTTTTTTTAGTTAAGTTTTAAAGAGCATACCAAATTATATTACGATTTTAATAATATGTTTGAATATAAAAATGCCATCTGTTTGTTTAATATAATAAATAAATTATATCTAATTGTAATTTGGTATTAATTAAAAAAATAATTCTTTTGTTTCACTGCAAATTAGTGTTTCTTAATTTAAATGGTAATGTTCTGGTAATTAATAAAATATAAGTCTAAGATATGTTAAAATTTATATATTAAATGCTTTTAAAGTGGTAAAATTTTATTTTTAATATGAAAAAAGACTTTTAAAACATTTAGTTAATAAAAAAGCATTTAATTAATATCTATTATCCATGACAAGAGATAAAATAGAAAATTAAGTAATTAAGGAAAAAAGAGAATGGTTAAAAGAGATTAAAAAGGAAAAAATGATATAAAAACGAGAAATAAATATTAATAACTTTAAAGGAATTTTAAAAATTAATATAAATTATTTGCTTTCATCTAATGCTGAAGAAATTTGCTGAGTTGAGTCAGCGATTGGAATGCCGGAGAATTGAGTCCCGGTAATTGAAATGCCAGAGAATTGAGTCCCATTGACTGGAATGGTGGTGGATTGAGTTCCAGTGATTGGAATGCCGGAGAATTGAGTCCCATTGACTGGAATGGTGGTGGATTGAGTCCCAGTGATTGGAATGCCGGTGATTTTGAGTCCCAGTGATTGGAATGCCGGAGGGTTGAGTCCCGGTTATAACGAAATTTGTAAGAAAATCGGGGTTAGCTTTTTTATAATTAAAAGTTAAAAAAAAATTATTTTAAAAATAAACATAGAAAGAAATAAAGAAGTTAAATCTATTTAATTTGTACTTAATTGTTAAGAATAGATGAAAATAAAAAAATTTAAGAATAGATGAAAATAAAACAAATCATTTTTTATAAAGAATGTCCATCACAATCAGCCGCAAAACAAATCCCAGGACAAGACATGAAATTAAATAAGGCAACGATAAATTAAAATAAAATGAAAGGCTTAAATAAATAATTATTATATTGTATGAAATATATTATTAAAATAATTGATATAATAACATGAGCGTTAACATTTATTTAAAAGTTAATATTGATAAACAAAAACCGAAAAACAATAAGATTTCTAACTAAGTTTGTCGAATATATTTATATTGTTAAAAGAGGTGCTATGTCGAAGAGGCTTTTTTATTCGTAATTTTATAAAAAAGTTGAATTTTGGCGTTTGTCAATTTCCGTTTCCTTTTATAAATTCTCATATAATATTTTAATTCTTAGAAAATATTTTATACTGTTTCAGAATGGTCTATCAAAATTTATCCCTATTTATTTCCGTTGTGTCACGTTGCTTTTCAATATGACCTGTGAAATGGCACTTTCGGCATTTGGCTTCAATGAATCGGCATTCCTGGCCCCAATGATCGGTAGCTCCACAACGCCAGAAATTCTTGTTTGCCTGCCGTTTCTCTGACATTTTAGCATCTATGACGAGTGCCGAGTCATTGTGTGACTTTTATGATTAAACAGTTGAATTGTTCTTTATTCAATTCACTGAATTTGAAATCGGCGAGCAATTTTCGGTGTCTGTTAATGAAACTCTGAAAGTCTTCACATTCACCTCTCAATGCTTTCAGGCACTCGTACCGACCAATGAAGATCGATTGCGGGCGGGTAAATAACTTTTCCATACGATGGACAGTCGCTCGAAATCTGTGACTGCTGGTGGCAGCACAGAAGGCTATACTCACTGAACGTTGCTTCACTGAACTTGTTCCTGAGCGCCTTCACTTTGATTTCGTCGGCGGTGTTCGGCGCGGCGCAGTTAAGCGCAAATTTGAAGCGCGAAATCCATTCTGATACTCGGCTCTTGTCATCATTTTGCTTAAATGGCATAATGTCGGGGAGTGCCTGAATTGTCGTTGGCCTGGCGGAAACCGCAACCGTATTGGTATCTAGGTTTTTTGTGGAAATCTCACGATTAACCGCGCCTGGCTGATTAAAGTGAATGTGTCTGACTGGGAATGGTCAGACACAACAAATAAACATAAATGAAAATAATGAAATTAAATAAATGTCTCTCGTGTCCCACCCGAACAAAAACCGATAAAGAATGCTTTGAAAAAAATTAAATTCCTAATTATTTATTTATCTCTTGAAAAGAATTTGTGACTTGAAATAAATATATATATTTTAATAATGGTTTGGTTTAATTTTGATATTTCAAGGGATTGAAGTAAATAATTTGAAAATGATAAAATTTAAAAAAATATATTTTTCATTTTCTAAAATACTTGGACAAGATTGAAATATTTCCTAATAACAAAAAACACTTTTTGTTAAATAAATGTGATTCACTTTTTATTCATAAAAATTACTAACATTTTTAATTACTAATGTTTATAAACTTTGAAATTCATTATTATAGAAAAAAAGCTAAATAATTCGTTAGTATAAGTTTTAAATCATTTCTTCATTAGAAAAAAAAAGAAAATTATCTTAATATAACAAAAAAAAATTAACATATATAAAAAATGCGTATATAAATAATAGAAACGCTGCCCTCATTCGACAAAACTCTTTCTCAGTATGGCAAATGAAAATTGAATAAATAATAATTGATATATTATTTAATAATTAATAGAAATTTATTTAAATTTAAAAATAGGAAATAAAATATATAAAAAATAACAAATTAAAGAATTTTATTTAATGAATAAATTCTTCGAAACTTTTTAAAATATTAAACATTAAAAATTTTAAAAATATTTTACAAAATAAATTAAACTATTTAAAAGGAATAGAAAAAATGTAAATATTCTATTTAAAATTTTATCGAATCAATAATCTTTAAATTAAAAAAGTGAATATACTTAAAAAAATTTTTTTGCTAATGAAACAATAATAGCTTTTTAATAAATATTTAAATAAATTCTAAAACCATCTCGTAGAAAAAATGAAATTTAATATGATCGTTAACAGTTATTTAAAAATTACTAATGATTAGAAATATAAATATTGCTAAACAAAACGGAAAAACAATAAGATTTATTTAAATTTTTTTCTAATCATTGATGATATCAAAATATATTAAATTTACTAACTTTAAAAATATTCTTCTAAATAGCAAAGCCAAAAATATTTGACAACAAGTATTTTAATTGCAATTTTATTAATACGTGTTTTGAAGTATTCTTAAATTTTCAAACTCATGAATCTCAAGGTTTATAAAGACAATTATTTATGAAATAATAGGGATAGAGTTTATATTTAAAAAATGCTTACTAAAATTACTAAATGATTTCGACATCCATACAAAACATATAGAAACATAAAACTTATAAATTATCCATAAACAGAGGCATTAGTATTATAAATAAAGATTTTAAAATTATTACTTTTTAATATATTATTGATTTTTTATTTTTGCATTTTTGTTTAACGACATCTACATAATGAAAAAAGAAAAAGAAAATAACATTTAAAATCAATAATTACTTAAAATTCTTAATATAAACGAAACTATCTTAGCTTAATTTTGTTTTGATTTTTTAAATAGCCAAACAAAAATTTTTTAAACACTTTTTAGTATATAAAGACAATTTTTAAACCAAAATTTTAAAGATATTTTTTGTGAAAATTTTTTCAATTCTTATTAATGTATTTTCTGAAAATTTACAGGTCGTTTCTTAGTGGTGTATTTTTCATTTTTATTGCATTTTTGTTAAGAATTTTCAGAAAATCCTAAAACTAAGGGAAAAATGGCGAAATAGGCACAAAAATAGGTATTTAGGCATTAAGCACAAAAAGTCCAAATTATAAAAGTCATCGTGAAGCTTAAATCAAGATTACAACGCGTTTTATTTTTTGAATTGCATTATTCTTCAACATTTAATCTATTCATTTTATGTGTTTTTTATTAAGAAGCACTTTAATTTGGAGTTCAAATTTAATATTTATTCATATGTAGGAATTACTTAGAACTACTTTTTTTCTTCAAGATAATTTATCATTAGTTATAGTTATGATCGTCGTTTCCGTTCAAAATTTTTTTTTAATGAAACTGGTTTTTAATAAATGATATTAAAAGGATTTATTTTCATTGATTAATATATTATATTTTACTATTAAAGAAAAACTTTTTACGATTTTAATTGAATTTAGAATTAGAATAATTTCAATTTACGACTATTATTTTAAGCTTAGAAAATTAAAGCAATATTAATACGATCGTGACTGAATTAAATTGACATATAATTAAATATACCATTTTAACATTTGTCTGACAACAAAAACCCAGTTTAAAAAAATATTAATTTATAAAGTAAATATTCTCCTTCCTAATTATAGTAAAACTTTTATAGTTAAAATGACTGGAAAAAGCTAAAAATATTCTAAAATGATTCTAAATCTGAAATCGAGAGTATCAAGCAATAGATTATAAGAATAAAGTTAAATGATAATAATGAAAGTTAAGTTATTATTTTGCTTTAAATTAATTCAAATAAATAATATTTACGATTTGTACTTAATATGAAAGCCGAATTTTTTCCCAAATTATTTATTCATACAACTTTGATCGTTTATCTGTATTATACGATCTATTATTTAAAAAATGATTATTTATGAGTTTTTTTGAAATTATCAAAATAAAATTAATTTAATCTTTTTAAATAAATTTTTAAAGCCATTACAATTAACTTTCTCTGATTATATTATATAATTTAAAAATATTTATTTCGAATTTTTTAATAAAAAAGAAGGAATCTCCTGAAATGCTAAACGACTAAAAATAGAATGAATATGCTTAAATTTAATGAAGAAATGTGAAAAAATTTCGAAATTGCTTAATGTTACTAGGAAAAGTTCGGGTCACATGAAAAAGAATAAAAATTATAAAAAAATCTAACAAAATGCGAAAATTGTGGCACACATTGATAAGGGTAAAAAATAAGTCAAACGATTCTTTCAAATTTATAAAAAATTATGGGCTTATTTCTTTATAATTGGCAAAAATTAAATTATTACCATAATTTGATCATAGAAAAACATTTAATAAGCATCATTGGAAGCCTTGAATTAAATGATATTTCAATAAAAACAAATAAAGAATAAAATGAAAAATGAAAAATCAATTACTCAAATTATAGATTTTAATGAAAAATGGGCTTTTTTTATTTTAAAATATTTCATAAAGAAAAAAAGAGATATAAGTGAATTATTGTTATAATCATATTTTCTACTGCAATTGTCAGGTTAGACCTCCAAATTGTTGTCAGGTTAATCTCTAAATTTGAATTTTTTAAAGATTATTGCCTCAATTTATTTTATTGTTATATAATTTGGAAAATAATTATTTAACATTTTATTGATACAAATTTATTTTCAATTACTCATATTTTAAAATTTCACTATTATATATTTGAAATATATTAAAAGGTTATTTAATCAATTCACTTTTAAAATGGCGGCTTAATTTTCAGTTGATTTGGCCTGATGAAAATTGGGTTAACAAATTATTCGAATTAAGATTTAAAAATTATAAAATATATTTGTTTTTAGAAATAGTATGAAATTATCAATATATTGGTACGTGTAAAAATTTTAAGCTCGCTCTTGGCAACCTATAAAAATTTGTAAATATGTATAGAATTAACACTTTATAATTCTTTAATTAATATCTGGCTCTTTAAATAATATAAATATATTTATTATTCGGTCTATGCTCAATTGCATTGAATTCTTTTGTATAACATCAATTTTTATTTTATTTTTTAAATTTAAATTATTTAAATTTCCACTAACTTTTAATTTAAAAATTTGAATTTTTTATTGATAAAAATTTTTATTTTCAATTTTTTCCATACTCGAAAAAAAAATAAAATATTTGTTAATATTTTAAATGACCAAAATTTAGTTTTTTAAATTAAGTTTTATATGTTTTGCTCTTTAAAATCTTTAATAAATTAAATGCTATTTCAGGATAAAATTATATAAATTATTTTTATTGATCAATATTTGTTCTTCAAAGCAGTAATTAATTTTTGCATTTATTTTAATTTGAATTTATGATAAAAAATAGTATTTTTTAGAATTACTAACAAATGACTATTCTTAGGAAAAAATCCTCAATACCAGTCCAAAAAAATGAACTAATAATAAAACTATCGAAATTTATTTAAAAAAATTTGTCAAAAATATTAAAAATTATGTATTTTAAACAAATTAATCAACTCTTAAAAATAATCAGTTTTCTTTCGGATAATCAAAAACAGTGATTTATAATAATACAATAAAATAAATTATTAAACTATTTAAACTTGAACATAATTTTTGAAAGAAAAAATTGTTTTGTTATTATTCTGGTAATTTTATTCATATTTCTGCATTAATTATTCAAACTGATAAAAAAAATCTAAACAAAAGAAAGTTATTTTGCACAAGGTGATGAACAGACGACATGGAATGAAACTCCACGTGTTGATTATGCGAATGAATAGAAAAAAACATAAAAATAAAAGATGAAAATACAATTTCTAAATAAATTTGCTGGTTTTTTTGTAATTTTTTAAAACTTTTCAAAATTGAAAAACCACTAAATAAATAGATTTAATAAATTTATATATAAGTACTTCTCAAATTAATGTAATTAAAACTAATTCTGAAACCATACATAATTAGTTTAACTCGCATAATGAAAATTTAAAGAAAAGAAAGAATTTGATAAAACATTTATATTAACAAAAAATTAAGAAGTAGTATATATTTCAATATTCAAACGAATTTTTCATTAATCTATTTGCAGTGAACTTAATAAACATTTCTACTTGACAAAAAATTTATTATAAATTTAAAAAATCATGCCCCGATTCGGTGATTAATTTAATGAAAGCCCGATGAAATCATTTTATTTGACAGGATAAACACTATGAGAATAAAATCAGCAAAGAGAATTAAATTTTCTACATAAATAAAGGTAAACGAAATAGTTATTTTGAATTTAAAAATGTAATTAAAATTGTGCATTACAATTACTTAATATTAAATATAAAGATTAATAAAAATATTGTTACATAAATAAATCAAACTTCAACAAAAGAAAAAGCGAATTTTACTTGAAAAAGAGCAAATTTCATGGAAAATACCTTCTTCAATTCATTAGCATAAATACTTTTTAAAACAGATTATTAGAAATAATTTTCAACATCATGCATTAGTATTATCTTCTTTTTAAATTAATTAATACTATATTTAAATCAACTAAAGTATAACAAACTTTAGTATACATGTTAAAGAAAATGAATAAATAATGTCCAACATATGCAATCTTTATAATTTATATAAGATAGTTGAAAAATTTAAAAAAGCAAGAACGAATACCTACACAAAATTTCCGGATGACTGGATGCAAAATATACTACAATACAAGACTTAAAGAAAAGTGCAAGTTTGGATAAAGTTCTTGATTTATTATTTGAAAAAAAAAACATAACCTCGTCATACCCATGCTATGGTTTTGTCTCCTTAAAGCCTTATGTAACAATGAAAATTTTGACCACTTAATTTAATATAAATTTTACCTCACACCAATTTGTCTATTTTTAAATTCACAAACGAATTAATTGATAATATTTGAACAATAAATAAGAAAAAAAAAGTTTAACGAGATCTCTCGAAATGTCAACAAAAACAATTCTAAAAAGAGAAAAGCACAAAACATGAAAAAAAGTCTGAAAACAAAGAAAGAAATTTCCCCTTTTTTATTTTTCATTAGTATTTTTTCTTCTGATCATTTTTTATCTCAAAAATGTTTTGATTATAAGAAAAATATCATAACGCTTTTATATATATTTTTTAATTTTAATCTTATGGATGGATAATGTAAACTTGAATCTATTTGATTTAAAATATTTCTGCAACTTTAAAATGATTTTTCAAGATAATAGTAAAATATATATATTCTTGGAACAAACATATAAAAAAAAAGAAATTAATAATATAATTTTTTGTCTCTATTATTTGTATCTTATGAAATTAAAATTTTCTTTATTGGTAAAAATATATTTTCAATAAAAAAATTTTGAAAAAATGATAATAATAAAGTTTGTTTTCCTAATAAGATTGCAAGCTTGAAAATCAAAAATGGAAATACATATGGTAAAAATTATAGACTAAGAGAAAAAATATGATACCTTTAAATAATATTTAGAGTTAAAAAGAGATTTTTCACAGAATATAAATTCCAAATTCAATTAAAGGAAATTAATATTGTGTAATAATCGTGAAAATGTTGATACAATTTATAAACAATTTGTCCTCACAAATAAATAAAAATTAATAAATATCAAAATTTTAAGAAATTAAATATAAAACGATACGAGTTTTCCAAAAAATAAACTGCTGCAACAAAGAATTTTGACAACGATGCATAAGATTCGTTCTAATAATAATACAAAATAAATTTTTAGATAATTTTTACGAGCACGAAACTTTAAAAAAAAATAAATAATTAATAATTAAAACTTGAAAAGACCAATTATAATGAAAAACAAGAGATATTCTAAATTAAAAATTGTAATTTATTCAATTTTTATTACGCTTTGCGTAAAAAAAATATTCAATTTTTATTACGCTTTGCGTAGAGTTTAAGAAATTCTTGCATACATTAAATTTATTGATATAATAAAAACTTAAGCATTTTTTAAAATTATTACAAAAATAATGTTAAATAAACAAATCAAAACTTAAAAAACGTTTGGTCACAACTGTTTTAAATACATTTGAGAGTGGTCTGCAATTTATAGAAAAGGTTTTAGTGATAGGAATATATAAACTAAAATAAGAAAAATGCATAAAAGAAGGAAAACTATGGATGAGAATATAAAACGCATAGAAGAGTTTTAGACAAAAAAGAGTTCCACAAACATGTGAAAATATAAAACAGAATAAAATTAATATAAAATTTAAAAAATTATTTGCGAATTATTGAAAAATATATAGAAATCTATTATTATTTAATAATTTTAGTTAAATATATTTAGCAAAAATACCAAATATGTTTAAATCAAATATTTTTCTTTATTATTTATGAAAATAAAATGACATTTAATTTATGCCATATTTTAAAACAATATCATTTTATAAATTTTTGTTTTAATAGCTAATCTGTAGTAGCAATTTCAACTTTATTTTTATATTTTCCCAAAGCACTTTAAATTTTTCCATTTTTATGATTTATTAACTAGAAAGGTTGCTTATTTTTCAATTTTTTTGATTGACGAAACCCTTTAGTTCTCATTAATTATAATTGAAAAACAATGTTTGAAAATTTGAAATTTTTTTTATAACTAATTTTTGATAAACAGAAATTGATTAATAATTGATTAATAATAATAACTATTCTTCATCGTGTCAAAATCGGTTAGCGAATATTAATACTTTTTATAAATTTTTTACAAATAGCGGAAAATTTTCTTTAGCTTATTTTTATTCTCAGTTTAATAAATAATATATCTTTTCTAGAAATTTTACTTATATTTTTAATTTTTATTCTCTTGCTTTTTAATGTTAATGGAGAAAAATTTAAATAAAAAGAAATTTTTGTTATATGATAAAATTTTTATTTAAATAATGCACAAATCCTCCTTTTAAATTCTCCAATCATTTATGTAATATGATATTTTAGCGAGTTTTACTTAAAATTACAAGAAATTATTGAAATTAATAATTATTTTTATTAAATGTTGAAAAATAATTATTTTTTAAGTTATATATCTAGTTAAATAAATTTCATATTATTTTCTATTTGTATATTTTTATTTCAACTGCCTGATATCACTTGTCGTCGCTACGAACTTTTTGTTAGGTCTCCAAGTGAAGGTACAAATTTTTAAATAAATGAAACTATAAATAATTTTTTCTATATTTTTAACTTTATTACTTACAATCAGTCATATTTTTTCAGAAAAAATTTAGCACGTTGTGGATGCTAATGTTAAATTTAATTTAGTTTATGAAACTTTATATAATTACTTACATCTATAAAATGTCGTTCTTTTCATAGTAAATATTGAAAATGCTACGGTAACAGATACTAATACCTTTTAAACTCAATTAATATTTTAATTTTAAGCAAGAAAATTAAATAATCCGAAAAATCATAACAATTGGTCGAAAAAGACAATAATTCAAAATATTATTTATTTGGATTAGTTGAATGATTTTTTACTCGAAAATTTCAAATATCATTAATTTTATAAATAACAAAACGAGATGTAAAAATCAAATAAAATAATAAAATCTCTTCTAAATAAGAAAGTTTCTAATTAGAACCAAAATATAACTTCATTTTAAAATAATATCGTGAATTTCTGATCCGTACATTAAATAAAATGAAATGGTAGAACATTTTGTCATTGACAGAATAGAAAATATTGAAATATTATTTTAAATTTATCAATCGAAAAACAAATCAAGAATTTCAAATTTAATGGACCATAATATATGCACAAATAAACTACTAATTAACAATATTCCAAAATTAATTAATATTCCTTTCGGGTGAAACATTTCTTATTTTGAGAATTTAAATATATTATTTTTTGTTTTCGGATTAAAAATTAAAACAATTGAATTCGCAAAATCAAAAAATAATAAATAATTTAACGGAATTATTAAAAAAATATAATAAGGGATTAAATTTTTTAGCTTTTATAAATGAGTCACAGGAATTATTTAATTAAAATTATTAATGATAATTTGGTCTGTTGTATTTTATTTGTCAATTTTGCATTGAAAGGTTGAAAATTAAATTTTATTATTTAATACAAACTAAAATTTAAAAGTTAAAGTGAATAAATGGAAAAAGCTTTTACATAAACCATTATATATCAAATTTGTTTTTGAATTTAAGAATTGGCAAGGTTCATTTAACTTTAAATTAAAATCAATTAAATTAATTTGTATTCTGTCATTTAATAATATTTTTTTTTCAATTAGATTTATATTAATTTTTCCATTTAAATGCTTTCATAAAACTTAAATCAAAAATAATAATTAGTGTACTGGCATTTAATTATTAATTTTTAATACTCGAAGTAGGATAATTAGATTTTATAATGTTCCAATTCATCACCGTATTCTTTTAAATAACCATTTATAATTTATTTAAACATTATTTTAATTTTTAGCAAATTTTTATTAATTTTCAATTGCAATTCTCGATTGGTCATTAAAGAATTGTTGCTTTTTATTTTATTAGTGGCAGTCTGTAAGCTATTCGTTCCATTAGAATATTAACAAATTTTATTGTTTAAATTTATTTGAAATTTAAAAAATCGAGGGTTTTTGCTTTATTTAATAAAATTTATTTCAGTTTATTTAACAATTATTTTTAAGAAATCAAGCAAATTATTCGCCAATGCGAACAAGCTAGACTGATTAGCATGGATGGCTTCCGGATAATTCGACTGTAGATCAAATTAAAAAAAAAAGTTTTTTTGAATCATAATTATTCCGTGTCTATTCATGTCAACCATTCGTTAAAAAGAAAAAATTTAAATTTAATTTTACGATTTCTTAAATTTTGTTGAGTTGGCATCATTAGCCAGATTATTATGAATTTTTAAATTTTGAAGCTTAAACGGCGCCTGTCTATTTTACAAAATAATGACTAAGCATAAATTTAGGCTCAAAAACGTAGCTTGAGTTGAAGTGAATACCTTTAGATATAATTATTTCCATATTTTATATAATTTGAGTTCATTTATGATTTTAATCCAAATTTTCAAATAATTAAAAAATTTGAAATCCAACAAATCTTTTAGATTTTTACTTTGTTATGGTGTTCTGTAAGCAATTATTTTTTGTCACTAAATAAATTTAAATTTATTTTTGTTTTATTAAAGCATCTATTTATAAAAGTGTTTTTATATATAATTTGCTGGTCAAATATTCATGGTTATTTATTTTTAAGTGAAAATATTTATATCTTTGATTCAGTATAATATTTTCTATTGTCATTCTTTTGTTTTGTTGGAAAATAATACAAAAAACCAAAAGTTTTTTTTTAATTCCAAATTGTTCTGCTGCAATGACTGCAGTCCAATTTCCAACGATAAATTGCATATTTTGTTGTAGAAATTATTTGCCAAGATTTTAATTAAATAAGAAATTAATGTCGTAACATTAGAATATTAATTATTTTTCAATAAAAAAATATAATTTTTTTTATTAAAATAAATTTTTAAATCACTCAACGAGTGAAATATGTTATGTTTTATTTACTTATTTGTCATAATTTTTTGGTGAACTTTGAGAAGTTTTTATGATCAATTAAATATATTTAAAATTTATTTAAGTATTAACTTTTACTTGATTTTAATAAAAAAAAATAATAAAAATTTCCCCTGGCATTGCGATCATATTGTTGCTTTTTTAATTTATTTTTACCTTTTATAATGATTTAGTCATCCATCATGTCTATGTATTTATACAAGACATTAAATGATAATATTTACTTTACATTTTCTAATTTAAAAATGCATGCTTTAATAAAATTTTGCTTCTATTTTTATCCCATTTTAATGTAAGTTTACCTTATAATTTTTGCATTATTAATTAGCCAGTTTAACCATAAATATGAGTTTGATATTTTTAAATCGGATATATGCTATTTACAAATGGTTCGAGCGATTTATTTCCTGTAAAAGAACGAGATTTCGCTTAAGTATACGTGATATTTTGAGTATTTTTTAATTAAATCTTGTTAGAAAGGTTTTATATAACCATTTATCGAATAAGAAATAAAATTATTATAATGCGCTCGTTAAATTTTATTAATTTTTAATATTTAATTTTTAGTAAAGGAAATTATTATTCGTTTTTCAAACTCATGTTTCGTTATGTAAATGTTTATTATTTCCTTGTCGATTGGCATCGTTAGATATGCATAAAACTATTTAAGAATTGAAACCCCCACATTTAATTGAAAGGTTATTTAATATACTCTGCTCATTTCTTAAATATTCATATCTCGTTATTATGCATTATATAGATTTTGTTTTTCTTAAATTTTTATGTTAGATGTCAATAAATAGACAAGATAATTTTAATATTATTTGGATTACTTTCGATTCGAACCAATATTAATTGTAATTATAATTATGATTCTAATTTAATAATTATTTCGTATAATAAAATTATTTGGTTTTATGATGGGTCTTCGTTAAAATTTATAGTTCTTCGAATTTCTCGTATTCTTGTTGATGTATCTCTTCTTGGCCCGACACTTATAATTTATCTGTATTGGCAGGTTTTTTTTAATGATTTTATTGGAATTATTTTCCTGAGTTTTATAATATTATTGAATTTTTATTATTTTATCGATTTTTTCTTGATCAATAAATGCCTTCATTATCTTCTCTTAAAATTAAAAAATTGATTTTTTTTTTACTTAATATGAGTTTGGCGTCTATTGTATTATTGTGTTATTTTAATTTGTAGGGACTATTGCTTTTCTATTCTTTATTTTGTTTATTTTTTAAGATAAAAATATTTATTACAAATACTTTTATATTCAAAAATTATTTTTTATGCGTACTTTTTTGTGTTATGAAAATTTCTTTTTTTATTACTTCTTGAAAATTTATGTATGTTTTTTTTATCATATTTAAAAAATTGTCGCCTTTTGAATATTACGCCATATTAAATCTTTTATTCCATTACTTTTATGCACCAGATTTTTTAAATTTAATGTTCAATTAAATTTTTTCTTTAATTTTTGATAATTTCAAATTTCAAATTTTTGTTGAACTTTATTTTCTTTTTATGAAAGATTTTAATATGTTCTGACGACAATTCTCATTGTCAATGTTTACTTTGTTCACTTGCTGTGGATATGTTCAAATTTAAAATCCCTTTATATTTTCCAATCTTAATTTGGTTTATTGTTTAACGAAAAAAATATATTGACAAAATTCATTCATTGTTGTTCATAAATAAAAATTATATTTTTATAATTTTATCATTTACACGAAAATTATTTCATATCAATTAATAACATCTTTTTATTTATCTCGGCAAAATCTCCTACTTAATTAGTCAGTAGCTTCACCATTTTTTTCTTATTATTATAAATTAATTTATTTGAAATATTATATCCGTGATTATTTTTGCATAGAATAATTGTTAAATATGTTTAAGTGAATCTAGAGACCGAATTTATATACTTAATAAGAGTTTTCAACCTGTTGGTAAAATTATTTTGAATCATTTATAATTTAATGTCTTCCAAATGACATAATTAAATATTTATAGAATAGAACCTCGATTTTTAGTGAAATAATTTTTTGTGCTTGTTTTACTTTGTCTTTTGTTTTATCCTTTATATATTTTTTGAAAAACTTTTTTTAATCCATCAATTTTCAAGGTATTAATAATCAATCTATTTTAATAAACAATATTTTACTTATATATAGCTGTCAGTAAATTTAAAAATTTTATATTTTAACGAAATTTTATATTTTGAAAAGTTTATTTTCTTCTAAAAGAAATTAATTTCCTTAAAGTAGAAATATAAAATTTCATTTTTTATCTGTTTTTGAATTTTAAAAAGTTGTAAATAATTTTATATTGTTTTTTTTTTGAAAAATCTATCTTTTTAATAGTATTTTATGAAATAAGTTCTGTTTTAATTGTTTTAAATTTTTTATACTCAATTGTTTGGTCAATTTTATTTCTATATTGTATTTCAATTATTTGATGAAAAGGTTTTTAATATTTAAATGTTATATATATATAATATTTTGTAAGAAAGGTTTTTTAAATAAACTAATTGTATTTTATTTAATAATTGCCATTCATGCAACTAAAATAGTGTTCAATATTTAAATGTTATATATATATAATATTTTGTAAGGATTTAATTTAAAACAAAATGTCTTTCAGGCAATGTTCAAAATCATGGATAACATTCTTGTTATAATTTGCGCAGTTTAGTAAATTCGAAAATTGTGTATTTTTAATTAAATTATTCATTAAATTGTTTTTAATTATAACTGAATAAATGTATTTAGATTAAGTTCATATTAAACTCTTGACGTATCTGTTGTTTGTTTTTGGTTTGAAATTTTAGCACGGTAAATCTCGTCTATTAGGTTATTCCAAATGCTTCTAATTAGATCCAAAATCTTACTATGATTTATTATTTTATTTGCACGAAATTAAAGATAAACATTTAAAATGTATAGACATAAATGTATATATTTATAATTAATTTTAAATGATTAATATAAGTTAAATCGTTTAGTTTGTTATAGAGACCGGAAATTTCAAATTTGCGGATCCCGCTGCGGGATTGGGACTCAAAATTTTTTGCGGAACGGGATCACGCGGGTTTAATCACGCAAATCCCGCATTTTCCAAAAATGCGGGATTGCGCATTGGGATCCCGCAAAATCCCGCGCCGGTCTCTAGTATGTAATATTTATTTAGAATAATTTTAAATATTTGTATATTTCGATGCTATGATGATTTCATAACACGACTTTATCCGTATAAAATTTATGAAGAAAATTGATAGTAAGCTTTTTTATAATTTAATTTATTTAAAAAATTGTACTTTGTTAAATGTTTTGGAATTTAAATTTTCCAATTTTTTACAGGGAACTGGAAAAGTGGAGATTTTGGCTAAATAAATAATCATTAGCACTTTTCAGCAAATTCTGAAGCACCAAATTAATTTCAGTTTTCTATTTAAAATTTGTTATCTAATATTTGAAAGTTTCAATTTTTTCAATGTCCGTGAAAGATTGAAGTATTATTATAAATTTCTATAGTCATATATTTTTTTAAATTAATGATAAAAGTTGGATATTATTTTTTATTGAATAAAATTGCCTAATTTTAGTTGTCTTTTTTTGGTATAATTAAATAGTAAAGATATTGAATTTTATAAAAATTTTCACATCCAATTAGGTTTTAACTCTTGCATCATGATCTGGGTCTGACCAAAAAATTAGGTGTTCATTTGGATAGAAATAATTAAAATTTATGTATTTCAATTCTTTTTGAGTTTTTTTCTTCGATATACATGTATATTTATTTCAACTGCGAAATATTTAAATTTGATTTAATTATATCATTTTCTTTTATTCTTGCATAATAAATAATTGTCATTAATTTGTTTTGTTGCAAATAATACGTAAAATTAAAGTTTTACATTAGAATATTAACAATTTTTACAATAATTAATTATTGACTTAGCCTTTTAATCTCGTTATTATAATATAATAAAATCGTTATGTCTCTGTATAATTTTTTTATTTGGTGGACGTCATTTAAAATTAATAATTTTGAAAGTTCGGCAATTTTTCATTTTTTATACATATTTTGAGAATTTTTGAAAATTTTTTAGAAATCTCTTTAAATGAACTCTTAAAAATATAAAAATAATTTTTAAAATGTTAAAGGTGATTTTTAACCTAACTTATTTAGTTCATTTTTGTGCCATTTTATGCATATTTAACACTTTACAAAGATTTTTTTGAAAAAAATAATCATTTAAAAAATTTTATTTATATATTTTGGTTCATATTTTTGGTTTTTATATATATTTCTTATATTTATGTATATTTTTTGAAGCCAATTTTTAATTGTTTTATTAATAATCTATTTTTTATTTTATACTTTTGAGAATTTTGTTTTATATTTTATTAAACTCTTTTTGTATTTTGACTATTAAATGAAGCTAAAGCCTCACATCTGAGAGCCTGCATATAAGCCTAGTTGATTCTGTTGAAGGTCTATTTATTTTTATTTTTTCTAATTTAAAAATATGTTTTAATTTTATGTTATTTTTTTATTTTGGTTATTATATTGATTTTTTTAATTTTCGCATTCTGTCGAATTAATAAAAAATAAAATTGTCCGTATATTGTTTATGAAAATTTTAGATTTAAAGTGTCGTTTTCCATTTATTTTATATTTTTTGTCACATTTTAGCCATTATATATTGATGAGTGCTATTTATATGATAATTTATGTACTGATGAATTCTATTTACATTTTCTAAAAAATATTCTAATAAATACATATTGAGCAATTTTTTTTTTAAATTACTATATATATTTAGAATTGTGGACTTTTAATGCATATAAAGAGATTGACTGAATTTAATATATTAAATATAAATTTTTAAATTTTGGACACAAAAATTTATGTGATTTTATTATTTCTTTAGGTTCATTTATTTAATAAAATACAATCTTGAACATTTATTAGTAGTTTTCTATGTTTTCATATTTGTGAAAATTTATTTAGAAAATCACAAAAATTTTATTAGTCAAAAACGCAATTGTTTTTTATTATTCACAATAACAGATATGAAATTGAATAAATTTTTTTTATATTGAATTTTGTTTTAATCTTTTTAAATAAAAAACAGCAGTAAGGGATTAAATAAGAACACCAATAAAAACTTATTAAAATCAATGATTAATTATAATGACTGCGTCGTGGTCCATTTGGACATTGGTTCAGAAACTCAGCACAACAAAAAGTAAGTTTTGGCTTTGAACTGCGAGCACTCAGTCATAAATTACACAAAACATGCTTCATCTAACTGGTGGGATCTTAGCTCGACTTTTAGTGCCGAAAGGGTTACGCACTTAATTCCTCCCCTTTAATCAGGGGTAGTCGAACTTGAAGTTCTTTTTTGTTGTGACTTAGGCGTTGACCATTTGAACCAATGGTCTATCGACTCAGTCAATAAATTAATTTTGTTTTCCCCTTGAAACTTTTTTTTTAATTATATATATAAATTATTGAATGTTTTATTTTTTACATATATAACGCTGAAATCATCTCTTAAATTTTTAATATACTCAATGAATTGTATAGATCATCTTAAGTTGATTAACACATTGTATAAGAATTAAATCATATCATTATAATATTTTTTCTGGTTGATAATTTTATAAAATTTATTGATATAATATATTGTATCTATATAGGTCGATATGTTTTTAATTTAACTTTATTTTTGCATTTATTTCCCAAATATTTAAAACTAGTAAATGACAAAACAATTTTAAAATTATTATTAAAAAATTGATTATGTTTGCAATTATAAAATATACATTTTTATTTAAAAAAATAAAATAAATTTATCCTTAAAAATCAAATTCCATGGCAATAATGATTAAATTATAAGGAATATATATTTGTGTTTAGAAAAAAAATCGGCAAGGTTCAGTTAAATCTACTAGAAAATTTAAATAAAAAAAGTATTTAAATGAGGAAAAATGAATTTTTCTAGTTCAGCATAAGGAGAATCCATGAAAAATTTATGTATTTACATAAAAAAAATAATGTTTTATGTCAATTTTTGAAAAATTTAGTGAAATTTGAAAAAATTTAAAAAAAAAGGTAAAAAACAAAAAAAAAAACAAAAAACTGAAAATTTTTAGAAACAATAACATTTTCCCTTCCGGGAAAAAGTTAGATTTTTTTATAAAAATAAATCTTTATGGATTTATATAAAGCAATATTAGTTTGGTAATTTTTAAATGTAATTTATTGTTGTTTACTTAATAACTTTTAATTTAAAAATATTATATTTAGTTTAAACATTAATAGTTAATTTTTTTAACTCTAATTACTTTTAAAAATTCAATTATGTTAATTTATTAGTTAATTACGTTTAACTTTTATTTAAAAATGACGCTGAATTGATGTTTCCAGGTCTGTTTTTTTATTTAATTAACTATTATTTATTAATTATGTTATGAATTAAATTACTCATTTTGTATTAAAGTATAAATTTTTTTTTAAATATATTTTTCTTCTTTTTCACATTTCTAAAAATCTAATTTTCATTTATTATCGATATTATATTTATTTTAAAATTCTGAAATATATTTTTTAAATTACTTTTATAATTAGATTTATAATGAAATTAATTTTTATTGTCTTTTTGTGTTGGAACAGCCAATTTTACTCGTTTTACCTTTATTTTGAATTATGGTAGAAATTTTTATAAAATATTAACGTATTTTTCAACAATGATTATAGCCAAATGTACCTAAGCAGCTTTGCACATATTGTTAATTCCACTATATTCTTCAAAAAACTTCAATATAATACATTTTCATATTTATTAATTTAAATTATTTTTTTCTTCACTATATCGAGTTTCTTTACTCACATATATCGTTGCTCTTCAGAAAAACAAAACAAAGAAAATATTTCATTTATTTTGACAAAATTTTTAATATTTAGAAATTTCTCTTTCAATTTTTATTTATTATTTGGATAGTCCAATTAAATTTCATTTCATGTAATTTTTAAAAGCTTTAATTTTAAGATTCATTTCATTTTATACACGATGTTATTTTCGGAAATTCAGAAATTAATTTGACAATTAAAAAAAAATTTATAAATATTTCCTTATTACTGGATATTTTTAACATATTATTAGGGTTCGGACCCCGCCCCAGTCACCTTCTCCCCCGCCGGGGCACATAAGTTGATAAAAGGCAAAAAATTCATACAATTTTGAATTTTTACCATCTTTGATTTATGAAATAAAGTAAATTTTGCTTTTAGTTTCAATTATATTTTTTGTTTAGTGGTTAGTGCTTCAACACTAACAATATTTTGTTATGAGTTCGACACCGTTTGACGTTTTCATTTTAATTTACTTTTATCCAGTTGGACCAGGGTAACCATCCTTTAAAATTTATTAAAAATTCCAAAATAAAGTTACGAAAATAATTTCTTTTGATAATTAATACTTCTATTTATGCTCTATCCATTTGTATAAAATTTATTTAAAAATTTTTTTATGTTTTACCTAATTGCGCTTTTTTCCAATATTGTACTTGGAAATCGGTATTTTGCGTATGAATGTAAAAATGTACAATTACGAAAAAAAAAGTAAATTTTTGGCATTTTGTCAAAGAAATCATTAATTTTTACTAGAGAGCAGCAGGACCGGGACCTAAGCACGGACAACTTAATACCGAAGTCCCTGTTTTGAACGGGACTATCCCGTTTTTTCAGGTTTTCTCAGCAAAAAATTCCCGGTTTTTCAACCCGAAAAGGTCCCGGTCCTGGTTAAGCCCAAAATTCCCGCTCCACTCTAATTTTTACTAATTTTAAAAATTTTCATTGGAAAAAAAAGAATTCACATTTTTTTTAAAACTGCAGCAAAAAAAATGGTTTTGAAAAACAAAAAACTCGCAATACTATTGATTTGAAAGAAGACAACCAGTTGTTTAGGATGTTTTTGAAAATGCATAAATAGCTTAACTGAAATAATAAATATTTGGATAAAATCATACCGGGAAAAGTAGATTTGAGGAAAATTTCTTTTTAAATTTTTTTATTAAATTTTTATGTGTACTTGGGTTTTACAAATTTTCCCGTTATGTACTTGGAAATTGACATGCCCGTACTTGGAAAGTGACTTGGTATAATCCGAGCCCTACTTTTATCTGATTAATACAGGGTTATTCTTGAAAATTTCGCGAAATAAGTACATCGCTGTTCAAAAATAAAGGCATTTTTTAAAAACGCTTCCAAAACTTTAAATGGCATTTTTATTCAACAAACTCAAGCATTAGTAAACATATTTATCGCCGCCAACTATTTTTTCTGAGCAATTCCGGCTTAGAAATGAGAAATTCCTACATTTACGAACAATTTTGATCAAAATTCACTTTTACTTGCAATAGGCTTTTCACTGTATCAATCAAATTTGAGTGCAATTTTTTAATAGTTTATCCAAAATGAAAATATTTTAATGCTTAAACTAAGTTTATAGGGGTTTTGTGGATACTGAGATTTTAACGACATTAAAAATATTCCTTCATTAAAACACTTAAATTATCCCTATTGTTCCTGACTTTCTGGAAAACACTCTTGTTTAATTGTCTTAAATATTTTAAAAGATATTTGGATTATTTTCTATTAAATTTGCTAAAATTTTGTTAATTATTTAAAAAAAATGGTATTAAATTTTTAATACAGCACGCGATCCTTGTTTGGTTTTCCATTTTCTAGGATTCGTTGAGATCTCATGAAGCAATATTTATAAAGCAACTTCATTTATTTATTCATTATTCTTTTTTTTTTTTTGATTTAAATAATAGTTTAAATTAATTTATTTTAAAGCAAATACAGTAGAGGAAAATGATTTAAAAAGAAATACTATTTATGTGATATCGGTATTTTTTATAATAATGATAATAATAATTTATTTAAATAAGCAAATAAAAATCTTTTTATAATGGCGAAAATTTTGCTGTTATTTTTTTAGTATTCTGACAATAAAAATTTTTTTTGAGTTATTGTTTATAAATTACACAATATTAATTACTGAATTTAATTTATAATTTATATGCTAAAAATTCTGTTTTTTGGTTCTCAATATTATTTATAGGTGGATTTTTTTCTTATTTAACCCATAAGTAACATTTCTTGTTTTCAGCCTTGTATTACTTTTACTTGTCTTATCGAGCAGTTGAAAAACAATTTATTTGTTCATGTCACATTATTCAATAAAAATTTTCCGTTAAGAACATTGTATTTTTTGTCCAAATTTCGTATATATTTTTACATTATTTCTTGACCATTTTTCTTCCTTGGTCCCAATTCTTTCTTATTTCATAAGCCAATATAATCATTTTTAATTTTTATAGATTATTATAGATTTTTCTATAGAACAATTTATAAATTTAAAAAGTAAAAAACATAATATGACGTAATTATTAATTTTATTGCTTTTACCATTTTTGAGCGATTAATTTGTGCCTATTTATTTTCAATATTATTAATCACGATGCCTAATTAAATTATAATAATTAATCAGCCACTTTATACCGAAACAATCATCTCCTAATAATTTGCTTTTGCATTATTTTAAGGCTTATAATCATCAAGATCGTGGCAGATTCTCAGAATTATTTTTAAAATTAGTTGCATAAAATTCAATTTTCTATTTTTGAATCAATGTACAAACCTAATTGAAAAATATATAATAATGATTTTTTATAAAAAATGAGTCTTTATATATATAGTCATTTTTTTGTTTACAAATTCAATTTTATAGTAATTTTAAAACACTTTCATATTTTTTAGGACCAACTCATGTTTTTAAAGTTTTTTCGTCTAAACATTATTATTTTTTGATTAATTGTAATTATCCAACTAAAATAGTATCAATATTTTAGGATTATTGTAATAATTAAAAATGCATAAGTCGTTCTTCAACTTCGAATATTCTATTATTCATCCTGGAGAATACTCTTCATATAACTGGCGTAAATTTTTATTTATTTTAAATCTTTATATTTGTTTTACCATTTCGAACATTAGTATTTTTGTTTTATTATTTATTAATTAAATTTTTTTAATAGACTGAATATGTATTTAGATTTATTTTCTATTAAATCTTGACCAAGAACCATGTTTTCTCCTTGCGCGACTAGTTTACTAAAAAAAATATTTCTAAGTACAATTATTTTCATTTAATCGTAATCTTAAATAATTTTCTTAAATTTATTTATAAGGGATCAAGTAATTAAATTTATTAACTATTTAGTTTTGTTATTTGCTATTAAATAGTCATTTTAAAATTCATTTGTTTCTTTTACTAATTAGTTTTTATGTCGCTTTATTTCCTTTACAGAAAATAATGGGCTTTATCAAATATTTTGGCACAGTTAATCTTGCACAAAATATTCAGGTAATGTCATTAAATTGTTTATATATTTTTATTTATTTTTCTTTATATAGTTAGAAAAAATGTTATTTTAATTAGAAATATTTCATTTTTCAGAGAAATTTTTATAAATAATTAAAATATTTTTTTCCATTCTGATTTATGCAATGGAAGAATTTAAATGGATCGCATATTTATCAACATCAGCTTTATTTCACTTTTTCTTTCTTTAATTTAACCTTGGCCTCAAATTGCTCATTACCTTAACTGTAAAATTACTCAAACCCTTTTATTTGAATAATTCCTAAATTTTTTTTGTCCACTCTTTTCTAATTAGAAAAATTCATTATTTCTATTCAATTTTTATATTTTTTTTTAATTTTTGGTTTTTCAATATTTGTTTACAAATTTTCTTGTCAACAAAGTTATTGAAACATTTTTATTCACATAATGATGGGTGAAAATTAATAAAATTTAAATTTATTTTGAGAAAACATATTTTTTAAATTTCTAGCAATAATTAAGAGGAACTTTTGAAAATTTTTTTCTTTAGTATTGATATTATGTGAAAATATTTTCTTTTTATTTTAAATATAAAATTATTCAAAAGAAATTTAAATAATAAATTTATGAGTTAAATTTTTTTTATATTTTAATCATTTTGTTCTCTATTTAAAATAATATATTTAATTACTTTATTTGAAACAAAGTTTTCATATATTACAATTAAGGTCACAAAGCATAACATTTTAACATATTATCTGTTATTTTTATTATATATTTTATTAGGATTTTTTATCAAAAAATTATTCTGCTAATTTGAAAAGCAAAAATTTTAATTTTCAATAGCAATCTCCATTTATGAATAAAAAGAAATACGTTGTTTTCCCATTATAAAATTAATTATTTTAAACAATAATTACTGACTAGGTTTATCCTAAAATTTATAAATTTTAAAATTAATTTCTAACTATTTAAATTAAAATATCTTTTGCTGTTCATATAAAAACTTAATTTTTTTAAATTTTTTATTTGTTTATTTATTTAAAAAAACTTTATTGCCTAAAATCTAGTCCTTAGACCAAATACAACCACTAATTGGCGCTGACTTTCATCGTCAAATAAGTACTATGTCCTTAGTTTTATTTAAACATATTTATTTTTATTAACTTCTCAAAAATATAATGAATAAAAATTTATTCACCAAATATTTTTGAAAAAAATTAAATTTATCATATCATATATTTAAATTTATTATTTTTTTCATTGTGATTTGTTGTTTAAAATATTCCTTAAGCTTATTATCCTCTAATAATATATTTATTGTCATTTTAAAAATATTGAATAATTAATCACGAAATATGGGCCAAAATTGGAAGAAAAATATGGACATAGATGTGTTGGAATAATTTCAAAATTTTGCACAATTTTCATTAACCAAACTCTTTTAGAAGCACTTTTAAAATCAAATTAAAAGATGTGCCGAGTCTGGCGGTGCCGAAAGGCAAGGAAATTATAATTTGTGAGGTAAATAATTCATTCTTTTTTGTTAAAAAAATTAAAAATCATTTTTATTTATTTGTGTTTCCAAAATTATGTGACTTAAAAAATTTGGAAAATGATTATAACGAAATTAGATTGTTTTTATAAAAACAAGAATTTTCGCCAAAACCTTTAAGAAAAGGTATTAATTTTAGTTGTGAAAAATTAATTCCAAATAAAAAGCAGCACATTAAATATTAAAGAAGATTATCTAAATAATACGGCAAATATTTTAAATATAC
The DNA here is from genome assembly GCA_023374025.1 of Heterodera schachtii. NCBI lineage: Eukaryota > Metazoa > Nematoda > Chromadorea > Rhabditida > Heteroderidae > Heterodera > Heterodera schachtii. The sequence goes on along the minus strand of SIJG01000097.1, from coordinate 115,250 downwards.
GCATAATAATGAAAAATATAAAGCAAATTTAAATTTATATTTATAAATAATAAAAATCAATTGATTTCAAATGAAAATGAAATTTGAAAATATATAAATAATATGTTTAAGAAAGAATATTAAATGAAAAAAGAATATTTTGACTTTCGGCCCCTAAAATAATTATAATCTCTTTTTTTTGAAAATTTAATTTTCTGTTTTAAAAAGTGAAATTTTTTGTTAGGGAAAAACAAAGTTACACAATTGTTCTTAAATTTAAATAAGCACAAATAAATTGTATAAATCCAAAGAAATGATAAAAATTCAGTTAAATATTTTCCATTATTTTATAAATATTAAAATAAATGTTATAAAATTTACAATTAATATAACAAAAATTAAAAAAAACTCAATGTGAAAATTTAATATATTCAATATCATTATTACTAGGGATGGGAATTTAAGTCAAATGATTTTTTTTTTTTTGCTGACTCTAAATGACATTAAATGACTTCAAAAGTGTTTTACACTTGTTTGAAGCTTCTAACATACATTTTTTGTGACTTTTTTTTGACTTTTTACACTTTTTGGGATTTTTATGACTTTTTTGCGATTTTGTGACTTTTTTTATGACTGTTTACACATTTTAAGGAAACATTTGACTTTTTGTGATGAAAATTCCGAAAAATAAGTCAATATCCGAGACGGAACTGAAATTTCTTATACCATTAGGACTCCAATGACTGGACTGAAAAAAAATAAAATAAAAATCTGGCGGTGTAACACTTTTGAATATTTTTTCCGTTAAAATTAGTTTTTTCTTCGAAGAATGTTTAAAACGGCTTTTGGGTTTAATTACATTTGGCTAATTTTTTAGTACTTTTTTGGATTTATTTATTACTTTTTTGAAATTTTTATGTAGAGAAAGACAAAACAACTTTTTCTTAAGAAAAAAATTGTTTATAGAAGATCAACATTTTGGTTGTTATTTAATTATTAACAATGTTCATTTTGCCAAAAACGTATAAAACAACGCAATTTTTAAAATTTCGGTCAATTTTTAAAAATCCCTTTTGCCGAGAAATATCATATGGTAGAGAGAAAAGCAATGAGAGACTGCTGATCTTCAATCCCATTCATATAAAACATTTTTGGTGAAGAAGAACAAAGAAAAATTAAGTTAATTTAAAATAATTGCAATTAATATTAATAATTAAAATAAGAAAAAAAAATGGAGCAAATATTAAAAAATGAAAAAGGCCAGCAATTATTGAATTGTAAAAAATGAATGACACTATAAAAAGTTAACCATTTTCTTTTAAATTATTAAAAGAATTTGAATGAAAACATTCATTAAGAAAAATTTTGTTTGATTAACTGCTGAGTGTATAGGATCTGCCCCAATTGTGCCCTACACTTTTGATTCCAAGATGCATTAAGAGAATCACCACTAGGCAACATGAGAATTTAAGTTATTTCGTATTATTTAAAGTAAAATAATAAAATATTAAATTGGAATAATGTATCACATGGTGCATTTAATATATATTAACAAGATGAAATAAACAGGATATTTTCATTTTAAATAGATTAAATATAATTAAACTTCGAAAATATGAATTTCAAAGATATACATAATTTTCAAGTAAAATGAAACTGATAAAATTTCCTATTCTCTAATAAACTATTTATAATAATTATATAGTAAATTTCACAAATTTTATTTTACAATTTTTTGAGTTTTATTTTAATATTTATTCTGATCAATAATCATGAATTTGTAATTTTAACTGAAAATATTTGATATATCTTTGTTTCGTTTTTTTATTTTTTATTATCCAAACATAATAAATCATTTTGACATTATTTTGTTTTTACAAAACTTTATAAAGTTTTATTAATTATTTTATATTATTCTGCAGTGACTGAATGCACTCACATTTTTAAGTTTTCTTATTATATTTATTTATATTTAAATTATTGCAAAATTAACATTAATTTTCATCTTTTATTTTCGCTTTTTGCTTTTTAATTTGTAACAAATGCATTTTCGATTTCTCTGTTTTATGATAATTAAATTTAAATTGAATAAAAAATTTTCAAGGTTTAAAGTATCTCATTACTGCTTTAAAGAAACTTTTATATTCAATTAGTCTTACGAATCAACTTCTCTAAAATAGAAAATATTTATAAAAATTTTTTTAATATTAATTATATTTTATTATTTATAAATAATCTGTAATAAAAATAAAATAGACCAATTCGTCTATTCGATCGTCACTGATTACGAAAAGTCGACCATCAATGTGATCAAATCAAAGGTCCCCACCGGGAAAATTCCTGACAACCTTTTCTTGACTACCTCTTGTTATCAAAGTTTCATTTGTCTTTTCGTTTTGGAAAATTAAATAACTATGATCGTTGTAATAAAAGCATGCTCGGGGTGTTTTAATTGTCGAAATTCCTGGTAAAGCTTGATATTAGTTTGTCCGCTCTTTTCTATCGAATTAATTTCTTGGATTGATACACTCCATCCTGTAATCGGATTCCTATTTATTGTACATAGTCTCGACCGATCGAACACGAATAGTCTTTCATTGGCCGATTTCTTTGTCATAGTAATATAATTGTCGTCAAAAAGTTGTGTATCAGAAAGAACAGTAACTCTTTCTGCAATCACTTGACCGACTATCGTTAGGAGAAAAACTAAATTAAACATTATTGACAAAATTCTTAACTAATAAATCGGCCTTCGGGCGAACCTTATATAGACCGTCAATGACCTCACAATAAGGGATTCCGGAGCATCGCTGTGTCAAGAAATAAATGCAAAATTGACCACACGCATCTGAGAATTGATGTTGGACTATACGATCATTAAAGAGAATTCGTTCAAATAAATTAAGATACGAACTTAAATCTTCATTGGGATAATCGCCCAATGAATCAAAATATTCAATTTCTGTCGGAGAATTTCCAAAACAGGCAATCCAATGTTCACCTATCGTGCCCGCCCGGTCGGTATTCGCCACAAAACAGTACGGAAAAATCTTATCCTTCAATTTTGGCAATTTGACCAACATTTTTTACTGTTCGCGATAAAAAGAAAAATTTTAATTTAAAAGGTAAGTAATCAAAGCAATAATAATAAGAAAAAATTTTATTTAAAAAATATATATTACACAAGAATTATTTAAATGTAAGCAGCACAGAATATTGGAGTAGAATAGAGAAAGTATGAAAACAGAGATAAAAAGACAAGCATAAATAACAGAAAAGAAACTAATCGTTTTTCAATTTAAAAATTAAAAGGCCAAAGAAGAAAGTAAATTGGTCATGGTAAAAATTAATATTAATTTAATAACAATTTCCATAAAAGTAATTTCAATTTAATAAGGAAAGTGGGGCATAGATAAATTGATAAAAAAACGAAGGTTTATCATAAATATAGCTGAGGTAAAAAAGATAAAAATGCATTCTAATTATCATCTTAAAAAGAAACATCATTATATCTCATCTTTTACATAACCTAATAAATATTAGAATTCAACTTCTTTAAGTTAAATACAAAAAACATTTACATTTTATAAAAATGAAATATTAATTCATTATTGTTGAATATGAATATAAATTTAATTTTAAATAAAAATAATTTTTGTAATAATTCATTTTATAATTTCTTTAAATTGTCAAAATGATCTAAGATGAGCGAAACATTAATCAAATTCAAGTCACCAAATTAATTGCAATTGACAAAGGAGACAATAGAATATTTTTCAAACAAATATATCAAACTTTCAATAATTCATAAATTAAAAATAATTTACTTTCATAAAAATGCACTAATAATTATTAAATAGTCGATATTTGCAAAAGGCATATTTTTCTGGGGTTGTATTTTTCACAATGAAAAATATTTATCTTCATTATTTTGTGATATAATTTTCTGCAAATTTTCAATAAATAAAAAAATCCGGACTTAGTTTAAAAAGTTGAATCTGGACCCGGCTTTTCTGGACCCGACAATACCCGGTTTTTCCCAAATACCCGGACCTTTCTAGCCCTAGTTTTTAAGTAAATTAATGAATAATGGCTATATGGCACAACGCACAATTCATTTTGGCCAATCTTAACGATGAAAATTTTAAGAAATATTAAAAAACATTATTTAAAAAATAATTTTTGCAGAAAGAAAAATTAACAAAAAGTATACAATGAATTATGAAAATGTTACATATTTAAATAAATTTTAGCTTAATTCAGTCAATTGAATAGAATTTAAATTTTCAAAATAATTTATTAATTTGAGTAATAAAAAAGCCGATGAAAGGCTTAAAGAAAGGAATGGCAAAAAAAAGAGATATAAAGAGGAACATATTTTAATATTAAAGAATAAAATAATATTTCTAAATTTAAATAAAAGTTTTTGATGTCCTGTTCCAGAGTTTTTTCGGACTGCTTGGGGTAGGGGCGGGCGACTTTTCTTGTTAATAAATGCATTTTCTGTCGGGTAGTACTAAATGTTTTTTTTTATTTCTATGATCCCTAATATTGCAAATTTTATAAATTAACTTTTGTTTAAAGATTTTTAAAATTATTTTAAAAAATTGTTTAAAATTTGTACATGATTTTTATGTTTTTGTTACTAATTTAAAATTTATTTTTTAAAACTTTTAATAAGTATTTTATTAAATTTCATCATATAAACATTCGTAAAGATAAAAAATTTCAAATAATATTTGTTTTTATTTTTAATCAGAAATATGTTTTAACTCTTTATAATTAGAAAATATATTATAAAGAATATTAATTTTATGAATTTATTATATTCCTTATGTAATGTATTTGAAATTTTTTTTTACAATTATTCGTTGAATTTTGATATGTTAAATGATTAATTTTTAATTCATTAAGTATTTGTACAATAATTATTTTTAGTAAAGTAATTATTGCCAGTTTCTTAAAAAGGTTTTACTTTTATGAAATGCTTAATATTAATTCATAATAAGTTTTTAAATTATATAAAAACAAACAAAAAACAAGAAATAATGAATTTAAAATTAATCATAACAAATATATAAAGTGCCATTAAAATGACTTAATTATTATTTTTTTTTTACATTATGATATATATTTTAAAATATTTTTTTACCAAAATAAATAATAATAGAAACAGAGAACTTATAATAACATAATCAATGGTTAATAATTTGGAAGATCTAGTTTAGTTTTTCAATAAAAAAATTTAATTTTTAGTTTATGTGGCATTTTAAATTATTGAACAATAAATTAGAAAGTAACATTTGCTAATCTTATTATTATTTTTTTTATGGTTTCGGAACACGAAGCATTGGCCCGGTTTATTTGGAAGAAGGATGAAGTTGTTTTCTGTAAACTAAAAATTTTTTAGAATTTTTTCATATAAAATAATAAACTGATAAATTTATTTTTTATTTCTTTATTAATTAAAATGTTCCATTTAATTTTAATTATTCAGGTGTTTACTGCATAATGTTGACATTCTAAAAATTTTCCTTACAATTTTATTTAGTAATAGTTATAATTTTTTATCACAAATAAAATTTATATTATAATTATTTTATTTATTTTTTTAAAATTTTAAAAATACCTTTTATATTTGCAATTCGTTTAATAGAATATTATGCCTTTAATTGAGTTTTCTTCTCAATGTTTAAAAATTTAAATTTCCCAGAGTTTAAAGTGAAAACGATTTTTAATGATATTTCTAAAGGAATTAAAACATGTTAAAAAATCATCTAAGAATTATTGGCAATAAAATTCACTAAAAAATAGTAAATTTTAATAAAATTTATTCAATCAATGATAAAGAATTAAATTCATTATTGAGCTTCATTATTATAATATAAAGTAATCAAAAACATATCGTTTGCAACATCATTAGCATTGGCATTGGTATATATTCTTTTTAAATAAATTAATATATATAAATAATAACCGAAATATAAATGTTTTAGTATAATAAGTTAAAATATATAAATAAATAAATATGTCGATCTTATGGAATTTTTTGAAAAGCAATATTCTCAGCTTTGCTTCAAATATATTTTTGTTTATAATATAAAAATAAATTTAATAAATAAAAAAATGAACAAAAAATGACCGTAAAAAAAAAAAAACATTTTTAGAATATTTCTATATTAATATGATTAGTTTAATTAAAAACGTTCTAATTTTTTATTTAATAAATTACGTTTTGATTGAAATTCTTATATATTTTTAATATGTATTTTGTTTTAGGCATATTATTAGTCTTTCATTTTATGTAAATTTATCGTTGCTTAATCTATTTTTATATCTTGTTCTCGTTTCGTTTTTTGTTATGAGGTGAAACGGTTCTATAGTAACAAATTTGATTTTTTTAGTTTCTCAATTGTTTCAAATTAAGTACAAATTAAATCAATTAATTTGATTTCGTTTTAGTAACAATTGTTGTTAGCGTTCATTTAATAAAAATTAAATAATTTGAATTTAATAAAATTCAAAATTATGAACAAAACATTTAAATGTTTAACTATATTATTTAAATTAATTTTTCCCATCAATATAAACTTCATTTAATTTCAAAAATAATATTTTTTGTTTCTTCATAATTGTTTTTTGAAAAAGATTTAAAATTATTAAATCGATTTTTCGAATAAACATTTTCGTGCACTTTCATAACAGGGATATGTTGATCGTTTCTTGTTCAATTTTTTTAAACCGTGACACGTATAAAAATTGTTTAAATTTAATTAAATTACCAAAAAATAAAACATTTCTTTCCTTTTTAAAACATAGCCAAAAACCAAAAAAAAGATTGTTCCTTTTAGATTAAAATTTTTTGATTTATTTGAAAATTAAAAAATTTCTCCGGCATCCAAAACTATAAAATTGACATTTTTAATATAGTATTTTCCTACCAAAACGGGCCATTTTTTAAAAATTTTCTAACGGCGCGCCTTTCTGCAACACCGAAATGCCTTCTTCAAAGACACTTAACCCCGCCCTAACCAATCCCTTGTAATTAGCAAAAAAATTGAATTTTTTATAGTTAATAAATTCGTTAAAATTTGCATGAAAATTTTCATTTTAATAAATTTTAATATGTTATTTAATAAGTAAAAGAAAATTTATAAATGAGATTTCATGTTTATTTTCATGCTATCAGACAATTATTTTATTCTTTATAGTAGTTGTAATTAGTAGGGCTTCCTTTTTTAGGCAAATGCCTAAATGCGCACTTATACGCAAAGATAATCACGAAAAACGCGTTTTCCGCTTGTTTTGAGGTGTCTACGATGACTTTTATAATGCCTATTTCGGGGTCGGGGTTTTTGTGCCTAAAGTGCCTATTTTAGGGTTTTTGAAAAAATCCTTAACAAAAATGCAATAAAAACGAAAAATACACCCCTAAGAAATGGCCCGAAAAAATTTCAGAAATTACACCCCCTAAGAATTGAAAAAAATTATCAAAAATTGATCACCAAAATTTATATATATTTTCTAAATAAAAATTTTGGTCTATAAATATATCCTTATTCGAAAAAAACTTTACACAATTGAAATTTTTATGTGTTTGTTTTGCTACCTAAAATCGTTAATAAGAAATTTTATTTGCCTATTTTGTGCCTATTTGAGGATTTTGGGCCTATTTAAAGCCTATTTTGCGATTTATTTCTGCCTTTTTAGGTGCCTATTTCGCGATTTTTGTGCCTAAAAAAGGAAACCCTAGTAATTAGTGATAAAATATTTGGACCTTTTCATTCATTATTATTATTTTATCAATATAAATTATGTTAATTTATTTAGAGTATTATTTAATTTAATTTTCATGGTAAGTTTCGGTGTTCGGGTCAGATGTAATGACTGGCCCTTTCCTTATTAATAAATGTATTTTATCTGTTGAGTATTAATTATATTTTCTTGCCTTTTAAAATTTTAATGTTATTAAAATGTATGAACAACGAAATTAATATTCTATAATATAAAAATGATCGTTTTATCAAAAATTTTTCAAAATTAAAAAATAAAAAAGTTATTATATTTACCATTCTTCAAGATAGATTCGAGCTTTTAAAAAATAAATTAAATTTTAAAATAATTAGCAAAAAAACGTAGTTGGTTTTAGTAGTCTTGGTTAACGACTTAACTTTTTTTATCTTCAATTTCTTTTTAAGTTGAATTTAGAAATACAATAAATAATAATAGTCCATGTTTAATAATTTAATTGTTTATAATTTATATTTATTCGATAATATTTTTTCAATTGTCTTATTATAAAACTCATTTCCATTATTTGTTTTATTATCAACAATACGAAAAATTGAAAGTTATTTTTTATTTTCAAATTGTACAGGCACTGTGCAATGAGTTACCGTAATTCCAGGACCGTTGTACCAGTACTTTATAATGATATTTATTTATTTTATTTATCTTTAGTTTGCAAATATTTTTTATATTATTACTTTATTATTTTGATTATAATTTTTATAGCTTTTTATATTAAATCTTAAAATTTTGGTATTCTCTCGAAGTTGTCAAATAATTGAAGCGAATCAATATCTATTCGTCTTATAATTATATTTATATATTTAGTTGTTCTGGGTTTTCTTTGTTAATCCTTTTAGAATTAAGAAGAATTTTTAAATTTAATGAAACCCACGGTAATTACAGCGCTAAGATGAAAATTCCTGTTCCTATATATGTTTTTTACTTTGCATCCAAACATAGTCCCGTGCACGAGAGTTTCCACAGTAGAATAAAAAAAATTGAACAAATGATCAAGCGTGCTGGTTTGTTTCGTAAAATGCCATTTTAACAAATTTTTCGACAAAACATGGCATAACTTTGCTTAAAGGCAATCAAATTTTACATACTTCGTATCATTCGATAGCCAAGCTTTTTCTCTATAAGCCTGGTAAATTTCAAACAAAATTATCAAATTTAATATGAGTTGTGACAGATTCAATAATTATTTTCATACAACTTTTTCTAAAATTGACCAAATTTTTTGACATTTTTGCAAGCTAATAGAGAAAAAGCTTGGCTATCGAATGATACCAAGTATGTAAAATTTGATTGCTTTTTGCAAAGTTATGCCATGTTTTGTCGAAAAATTCGCTAAACTGTCGGATTTTACGAAACGACCAATGAGCATTGCTGATTTTATTTTATTTTAATAATATAATTAAATTTAAAAAATTAATTAATTTTAGTTTAAAATTGTTAATCAACATTTTATTTGATAAATTAGATTTGTTTTAATTTGAATCTATTTTCATGGTTTATTCTTCATGGTTCCTCGGACTCTTAGATACCCCTGGCCATTGGTTTTTTAACGCATACAGTTAAAATTTATAAAAATTTAATGTTTAATTGAAAAGTTAATGTTCGTTGTTTATAAAATTTCCAAATTTGTAAATAATTTTTGTTTTATCTTTTTTAAATTTATTCTTTCTTTGTTTCTATTTCATTTTAATTCCCATTTTCCGTGGTTTGAATGATTTTTCTTTTCAATAAATTTTCATTTGCATATATATTTAATTATAAAATCATAGTTGCTATTATTTTTTAAAAAATTGTTGGACACAAAAATGTTTTATTTGGAATTGATTCCTTATAATTATATAAATTTAAATAAATCTGTCACCGGTAAATACTTTTTTCAATACAATCAGATATCAAACAAAAAAATTTTCAAAAAGAATTTTTTGAATAAATTAATAATATTAATTTAATCTTAATTTTCCTTTTTCCAATTCACACATTCTAAATTAATTAATTATTTCGATAACATTTGCATTAATTTCAGTTTTTAATGCTTTTTTTCATCAGGTCTTTTAATAATTAATTTTGCTTATTTTGAGTTAAATTTAGTTTCTTGTACTTTAAATTATTAGGCATTTGGTAAATTTTTTTATTTTCTTGTGGTGTTAATTCCTATGTATATTATTTCAATTTCTATGTGAAATTGAATAATTATTAGTAATTTTGGTTTGATATTGTAATATTAGCTGTTTTAAAAATTTTATTTTTTTGTTTGCACTTTTAATTTCAGTATTAAATTGCTTTAACTTTTAGTGTACATATTATTAACGATTATCGTTATTTGAAAAAAAAATTCTTTCATTAAGATCACCTTTACTTCATTTAATTATTTTTTATTTATTTTTTATAATTTAAGATGCAATAGCTTTCCGGTCACCCAAAAATTCTGAAAAAATTAATTCTAAGGTAACTTTTGATGCTGATCAAAAAGTCTTTCTTTTGCAGCACTTGGTCAGATCACTATTTTTAGCCAGTTAATTTTTTCGTTTTTTTATGTAAAATGAATTTCCCCTTTTAACATGATTTTATTTGAAAAAATTTAAAATATATTAATATTAGGAATTTGTTTTATTTTTTTGAATTAAATCAAATGACTATTATTCTGTTTGTTGGTCTCATAAAATTGGATTGAATTGGTATTTTTGTATTTTAGGGTTTATCGGAGGAATTTTGTTTATTTTCAATAAAACAAATTATTTTTTATACATTTTGCTATTTTCTTGGTTATTTTATTCCTTTTCAATATATTTCTCTTATATATTAATGCTTTTTCACTTCTGCTGTTTATTAATTTTAAATTATAAAAAATGATATTTTGTAAGATTTTTTCTCATTTAAGTGAATTTTTACATTTTTTCATTCGCTTATAAATAGGGTTCGAAGTTGTATGCTTTTGCATATTTTTTCGGCGCATATGCTATGAAGAAAGGGGCTCAAAAATAGCATTTCTACGTTAAAATTTTGATTTGGTGAAGGTTTTTAGTGCATATAAAAGCATATTTTGGGGGTTTTCGAGAATAAATGCATATTTTGCCATTTTTGGGCTTTTAGAGCATATATCGGTCATTTTTTCAAATTTTCACAAGAAAAATGCGAAAAATACACCCCTACAAAATAAGGATCGACTTTTTGGGAAATTTTTTAAAAATACACCCTTAAAGATCGAATTTTTTTAATTTTCTGTAAGAACTTTAGGAAAAAAATTATTTATATAAAAAATGTAATTTTGTTTTAGCGAAATTAATGTAGTATCGTTTGATCTTCAAAATACTTTTTATATATTATATATTTTTTTGCATTTCTGAGACAAATATCATTTAAATTCTATCTATTTAAAGACAGTTTTACAATACAATTTTTTACGAAATAGCTTAATTTATTTTACATTCAATTTTGTATTTTTTATAATTATTTTGTTTTTACATACTTAACATTTTTAAACTTGAAATTTTTATTATATTTAAATGAAAATATTTGACATGGAAATTTTATTTTTAATTATTAATAAGACATAATCGCTTAGCTTAAATTATTCAAGAATTATCTGAATAAATACTTGCACAGTTATCTACGAGTAAATTTGTATAATATCGTTCTTTTAATTTTTAGTTCTACAGAGATTTTTGCTATTTTTATAATTCACATTGTAATATTATTGTATTAATTTATTATTAAATATTTTATTATATTATTTAAAATAATGTAGTTGGATTCAATTATTGATTTTTCAAATTATGTTTAATTTTTTTTCGCCAATTGTATTTTGTTTGTATACAAATATTTAATCAATCTTAATTCGATTGCCGCTACAAAATTAATAATTTTATAATTTGTACAAATAAGACATTATTTTTCTTCATCTGAATCGGTAACAATTGCAAATTTATTAAATAAATATTTTTTGTTTCTTTTTGAGCTCTGATCAAATGAAAAGTTTTAAGTTTAAAAATTTTTAATTTTTTTTAATTCTAATTTTAATTTTTGCTTAATTAATTCAGCTCAAAAAATAATTACTTTAATAAAGATTTAATATTAATTCCAATTTACTCCATTACAATATGAATCTATCATCACGATGCTTAATTTTAAATATGTTTTACTTAAAATAGGTATAAAATTTTTTATTACTTTTCCGACTAATTAAAAATTTAAGGATTTTTTTGGTTTGATTATATCGACTATCAATTTATTTTTGTATTATTTTTGATTTTCTGTCTGCTGATATTTGTTTTAATAAATACTCAATTACTTGTTTTATTTATATATTTCTTATTTTCTAAAATATATTTGGTAGGCGAAATTGGTTTAATATTTTGGGTTTAGAGGGTTTAGATTATTTTAAACTTTTGTTTATAATATAGCCCTGCCAATTTTCTATTTTTTTCAATAAAAAAGTTTGACACATTTTATCAATAGATTTTTGTTTTTCTTATAAATAATCTTAAAAAATTTATATATTTTTTTGTATTTTTTTCAAATTCTTTTAGCTTAAATAAAAATTTTATTTTATCTTCGTTTTTAAATTATTGTCAGAATATTTGTAATCTGATATTCTTACTTTCTTTATTCTTGTCGAGGCCGGTTTTATTCAGAGTTTCTGAGAGACAGATGGGTTTTTATGAGAATTGCTTAACTTTTATGTACTTTTTTTTATATATTTGAGTTGTCATTTTATTAAAAATTTTGTGTTAAATTATAATTTATTTATTTTTTAAAAATAATGTCCTTAACCATTTTGCACTGATTGCAAAAATATATTTTTATTGCTATGCTTTTTTTTCTGCGATTTTTGGCATTTGTAAAGATATTGAATATTATAATATTGCACAGCATTTGTTTGTATTTATTCAATATGCTATGTATAATCTGTTTTTTTAAAGTGGCTTCTCATTTGTATATTATATATTTTTATTTCCACAATTGAAAAAGTATTATTTATTAAAGCAATAGATGTTTATTTTTTAGCGAAGTAGATAATTTAATTCATAGTTTTATAAAATGTTTACAGAATGTACATCTTTTTATGATTTGGTAATTTTGACAATTTTAAAATACTGAATGTTTTAGTTTAGCAGTAAAATTTTCCGAAATTTTTTTTATTGTTTATGATTATAATAATATTTATAATGTATATGTTTATAGTTGTACTATTATTTTATTTTTTTGTTTGAATGGTTTATAAATTTGTGAAATTAAAATTACACGAAATCTCATTTTATTTTTTTATTCAATAAAATACATAAATTGTAATATATGGAAAGGTAAATAAGTTTACCTAAACTTTTGCTTAATTAAATTCAAATTAATATTTTGAAATTATTTTTATTAATTAATAATTTTTTAAGTTAGTTATTGATTATATAAAAATATGTAATTTTACATTTTTAATTTTAATATATCTGTTTAAATATCTATTTATAAATATAAATTTATTACGGCGCGCTTTGAAAAAAAAACTTTTTCATTATTTAGTTATTGATTTATATGTTCAGTCTCTTTAATTAATTCGCTCTCAATTGGATGAGGAATTGGATTCAATTCGATCAGGGGAGCTGGCCGAAATTGCCAAAATGGTGGCGGAAATACTAAAGCCGACCATACAGGAGACAACTCGAGCAACGGTCGAGCAAATTCTTAAGGAATCCCGAAGTTCATTCCAGAACTCGGGAATTTCTGACAACAATCCCCAGCCCCCGCGAGTCCCCTGGGGCTGTCCACCGCCAGATGTCGACCCATAGTTTACATTAAAATGACGGGGTTCGGCACTGCCAATCCGCAAATGGTTCTCAGCAAGTCCAAGTCGGCAGTGATCGAAAAACTACCGGAGGGCGACGACGACAATGCGGCAGTTCTTCGGCTGCAGCAGGAATGTGCACTTGACGACAAATTGGACCCGGAGAAGCAAATCCATCGCCACCCAGCCACGCCGCGGACATCGGACGGTCACCAATCAAAACCAAGGATCATCAAGGTTCCTTTCGTCGACCAAAAGTCACGTGATGCGTTCCTTCGCAAATTGCCGCAAGTCAAAAAACAAAAAATCGGTCTTCTGCCCTAATGTTTTTGTGCGAAGAGATATGACCCCACCAGAATTGGATCTTTTGTATTTTTTGCGAAGACATGCTTTTTCTTTGAATTTGGCCTCGGGCCTTTTTGAATATATTGTGGTTGACCTCCAATTAAAGAGGTTAACCACCCCAAGCCGTTTAAGGCAAAACAGCATCAACAGCAAAAATAAGGGTACGCGGGCAACCATAAAATCCCAAAAACAATTATAAAAATCAAAGAGACAATAAATTGCGTTCTCATTAATGCTAGGTCTATTATAAATAAAATAGGTGATTTAAAAATGCTTATAGCTGAAAAAAATGTGAAATAATATTTATTACTGAAACATGGCTTGAGACCAATAGTAAACTTTTTTCTGAGTCTTACTTTTCTGAACATTTTAAAGAAATTTCCGTTGCTAGAAATAAAAAGGGTGGAGGCTGTACTATCCTTTTATCAAAAAAATTTTCGTATAAAATCTGTTTTACTGAATCAAAATTTCAAACTGAATTAATTAAAATTAAACTATTTGTGTCAAGGATGTTTGAAATATTCCTAGTTTACCGTCCTCCAAACTGCACATTACAAAACACAAATAAAATATTTAAATATATTTCTAGCTCTATATCTTCAAATAAAACTTTTCAACTTCTGACCACAATATGGTTAATTTCCATCTCAATGAACGGAACACAAAACAGCAGATAAAAGAAACTTTTTTTCTAAGAAAATATAGTGATTCATCATTTCAGAAATTAATTCATGAATTGAATACTTTAAAAATTTTTTCTAAATTGTCATATTGTTTTGGGATTGAAGATAAATATAAATTACTTATTTGTCTTTTAGCTGGTGGACTTAACAAACATTTTCCGCTAAAACCTTTAAAAAAGGTTATTAATGACAAATTCCCGGACAAAATAAAAGATTTGAAACGTAGAAAGCTGCAATTGTATAGGAAAATGAAATCTATTCACTCTAGTCACCTTGAAATTGAGTATAAAATTATTTCGAGGGAATTAAACAGACAATTTAAATTGTTTTACAATGAGAAAGAAACCAAAATTGTGTCAAAGGGAAATTCCGGTATTCACAGACATATTCGAAATAAATTAGGGCAGAATTCTTCCTTGCCTCCACTTGTTAGCTCAAGTGGAGTCATTGTCCATGAAAAAGCGGATAAATGCAATTTATTCGGCACAATTTTCCAAAAGGCTTTCCAGAAAAAGAATTTTACAATATGCAATGAATCTATTTCTAATTCAGTCTATTTTTCGGATTTGAACTTTGATATTATTTCTGTTTGTTCACTTTTGAAAATGTTGCCACCCAGAAATTCCACTTCTCCCGATGGTATTCCATACACTCTTTATAAAAAATGCGCTGAATCAATTGCCCCAGTAATAACGGAATTATTCCGTATTATATTGGATAGCGGCCAAATACCATCCATATGGAAACAATCTTTTATTATTCCACTTTATAAAAAGGGCGAAAGAACAAATCCGGAAAATTACCGCCCCGTTTCATTAACATGTACTTTATGTCGAATATTTGAGAAAATATTAGCAAAGCAATTAGTTGAATTTCTTAATAAAAGGAATTACTTCTCAGAACATCAGTATGGGTTTATCAAATACAGATCAACTAACACCCAACTCCTCGTCTATTTGCACGACATTTATTCTGCAATCCAAACCATGTTGATATAATATATATTGACTTTGCAAAAGCTTTTGATTCAGTTCCAATTGAATTGCTTTTAACAAAAATCAAAAATATAGGCATAGGTGGCAAAGTATTAAATTTTTTAGCTAATTTTTTAAGGGGAAGATCATTTAGTGTTAAAATTGATAACGCATTTTCGAAAAGGTTTGAGAGCTTTACCGGAGTACCACAAGGAAGTGTTCTAAGCCCTATCTTATTTCTAATTTTTATTAACGACTTACCGGAATTTCTACCGAAAAATGTCAGCATTAAATTATATGCTGACGATGTGAAACTTTATATTAGGCATAGGAATAATCATATACGGGAAAAATTAGAAGAATCGCTTCTTTTACTTGAAAAATGGACAGAGCTTAACGGGCTCGAAATTTCGGCTGAAAAATGTTCAGCATTTTACATAGGAAAAAATAATCAGAAACAAAGTTATTCGTTGATGGGAAAAATTATCCCGGAAAAAGAGTTCGTCAAAGACCTCGGGATTTTGATTGATTTAAGACTTACATTTGCGAAACACATTGAAAAAATAATTAAAAAATCTTACTTTGTTATATTGCAAGTTTTTAGAGCATTGCGAACTAGGGATTTAAAAATCCTTATTTTAGCATATAAAAGTTATGTACGGCCGAATTTAGAGTATGCTAGTGAAATTTGGAATCCTCAGAAGAAATATCTTATATATAGAATTGAAATAATCCAAAAATATTTTACACGGATTGCCTTTAAAAGATGTGGATTAGTCCCAAAATCTTATGAACACAGATTAGAAATATGTGGACTTAAAAAGTTAGAAATAAGGAGAACGGCTAGAGACTTAGTCATGGTCCAAAAAATTCTAAGAGGGTATACACACCTTAAGCAAATGAACTATTTTACAATAACAAACCGAAACAATAGGAAACCCCTTTTGTTTCGGCAAAAGAAATATATTTCTAAAACAAAAAATAACTTTTTTTAATAGAACTATATCTATTTGGAATAAACTGCCTAAAGAGGCAATGGAAATTCAGAAATATAAGATTTTCAGAAACTATCTCCTAGAAACACTAAATTCATAATGCTGTTGTTGCTGCCTTAAACATTGGGTTCTTTTTGCATTTGATTGATTTATTTTCAATATATTTTTTGTACCATCCTTTGAACTTTATTTTATTTTTATTTCATTTGATTTAATTTTTTTTTTAGTTTGCACCACTGTAAATGTACTTTTTAGTACCTTGTGGTTGCTCGATAAATAAATAAATAAATAAAATGAAAATTAATAAAACAATTTCATTTACGTTATAATCATTTACAAATTACGTCACATAAATTTTGGAAACACAAATAAATAAAAATAATTTTTTTGTTTTAGAAAGCAAAAAAAAAGTCATCGATTTATATGACCGGACCTTTCGCAAAACATTTGAAAAATGACCTTAAAAATTAAAAATAATGAATTTGTTACCTCACAGATTATAATTTCCTTGCCTTTCGGCACCGCCAGACTCGGTTAAAAGTGATTTTATAGTGTTAAGTTATTTAAATTTGATGAAAAATTTTGAAATTATTCGATCATAGCTAGGTATTTGCCATTTTACTCCTATTTTTCTCCATATTTTGGTATTTTTCGAACCAAAAATCGGTTTAATTTTATTAAACTTAACATTAATGTTTATTTAAATTTTTGAGCTCGACTATTGCTGTATTTGAAAGGTGTTAAGGATCAGATCAAAATATTTGACGTGAATTTTTACATTCTCCGTTAAGTTTAATTTTAAAATTTTTTAATTTAATGTTTTAAATAATTAGTATTTATCTGATAGTTGGTATTATTTATATTTTAATTAATCATATAAAATTTTCACCATTAAAGTGAGTAAATTCATTATAATGTTTTTATCAATTCAATGGTAATAAACAAAATTTATAATATTAAAATTTCAATTATTTATTTAGTTTTTAGAATGTTATATTATTTATTTTATTTTAATGTTAATTTTGATACGAAAATATAATGCATTTTATTAAATTGAGATATAAATTATTATTTTTATGGAAGATTTTTTTTAATATTGAAATATAATTTAATTAATAAATTTGAATTTTTATTTCATGTCTATCAATATATCATTTCATATATTATATTTATCGATGTCTTTTTTTTTGTATTTGTATAAATTTGGGAATCTTTATTTATTGCTTTATAATTGACTTTTTCTTATGCTTATCATTTCGTTTGATTGTCTCAATCTTCTTTATTCCTGACAGACGAACATAGGTTGGCGGCGTGCTGCTTTAGCAGCATGTAAGCTATTTTACGTAATATTATCATTTAATTATTATAAATCAAATCTAATATTATTTAAACAATATTAATTATTTTAAAATATATATCAAAATATTTGTCTTCAAGAATTGAAAAGATGCTCGAGACGGCCATATTTAAGGATATTTTCGTCAAAGATTATTTTATTTGATTTTTTATGTTAAATAATATTGGTATTATGTTTAATAAACTTTATTTATAATATTAACAATTTTTTTTGTATTCAATCAATCTTAACACATTTCTTTAAAGCACAAACAAATTAATAGAAATTAAGTTAATTTACTTTTTTTCCTTTAATATGAATTCTCTTTGTAATTATGTTTTTTTATTTGGTTTACTCAATATATTTTATATCCCGACCATGACGTATATTTGTTTTTCGTTTTAGTGAATAATAAAAAACATTATTTTTAAATTTTCTCGAACAAAAACAAATATTTTAATTTAATAAAAAGAATAATATTATAATTTTTATTAACAGAACTACATTAATCTTATACAATCGTATAGAATATTTTTTTTAAATACCAAAATAACGAATTTTTAATTTTCCGAAGAATATCTTTTAGAATATTAAATTAGACAATTATCAAAAGAATGAATTTTTTCATAAATTTTTATATTTATAATATTTATTTTTAACCAGAAAAAATTATTAATTTATTATGTATTTTTGTACAATTTTAATTTTGAATGTTTTAGAATTTTATAAACATTTATTATTTTTAAATATAACTTTTAATTAATTCAAATTATTCTTTTCTTCGATGAAAACCGGGTTTTTCTTATTTTGATAATTTTGTACATATTTTCATTTTTTTAAATTTGAGGTTTTGGAGAATTTATAAAATTCGCATGAATGAATCATTTTTTGAAAAATTTTCTCTAAAATCCTTTTTAAAGAAATAATTACCTTAATTTATTATTTCAATTCGCATTTTTTAAATTATAAATTATTTTTATTTTGTTAAATATGCTCTCGTTTAATTATTTTATACAAAGCCTATGATATATTTAAAAAATTCTCCTTAGAAATATAATTCATCCAATTATAATGTGCTTTATTGTAAAATAATCAATTTTAGCCAGTTTTTAAAACTATGTTCACAAAATTGTATTTATATTTTCTAGAAATTATATTTTATTTATTTTTTTTGGAAATACTTAAAACATTTTTAATAACATGTAAAATATGAGTCATATCCTACAAAGAAATATTTTATACACAAAATATTGGATAAAAGCATTAATTGATAATGAATAGCTAAGTTAATCATTTCCATTTCAAAGAAATAAATAATTTTTATTTTAAAAACGACCCAAATAATTTTATGAGCTGACCGTCAAATTTTGAATTTTTATTGTTACGTTTCTTTTAAAAAAGGTTTTTTTTTTGTTAAAAATTTAATTGATTTTTAATGGGTAAATAAAATAAATTTGTCAATATATAATATATATAGTACAAATGCAACAATTATGTTTATTTTACGATAAATTTAATTTTTTGAATACTTTTAGCTATTATTATGAGCTGTCATAAACTGAAAATTATCTCATTAATTTATTATTATCACCATAGAAATTTCTGTTGGTTAATTTTCTTGAGATAAAATGTTATACTTGCTTGCTTTAGTTTAAAATAAAATATAAAATAAAATGTAAATGATGTTGCTATTAAAAAGTGGGGAAACAAGAAGTAAAAGATAAGTAAAATATATATTGTATATACTATAAAAATCTGCAATTTCTTGCTCTATAATATGAAATTTATTTTCAATTTATCACTTTTTTAAATTTAAAAAAAACCATTTCCTTAAGTATTTAATTTTAGACCATGGTTGTAACTATCCCAAACATTCAGATAAAACATATATTACTTGAATTTTTATCTTCACCGTTAAGTTTAATTTTTCATTTTAATTTTATTAAATTTAATGTTTTCAATAATAAATTTATCTGATAGTTGGTATTAATTTATTTTTAAATTAATATTGCATCGTACCAGCTATTCTGCAACATAACAGTGTGTTATTTTAAAATTTTTATTTAAATTTTGGAGTTATTTTTTGTTTTATTTAATTTATAATTGACAAAAAAAGAATTTTCTATTTTCTCTAATTATATGCCCGGGTATATTGTTTTTCAACCCCATTTACATAAAGGGACTGTCTGAAGCCTCGAATGTTTGTTATATTCCTTGTCACAAAATCTTTTCCGGATAAAATTTTCAAAAAACTGTCCCAAAAAAAGAGACTGTCCTTTTTACATACGAATATTGAAAAGAAGGCGTAAATGGCTGTGAAGCGTCAATAGGCCGCAGACCACAAAATAAAATTGGACGACATTCATAAAAAAAGTTGGCCTCAAAAGGGCCCATTCCCAAGCTAATTTCGGAATTTGCCGACAAAATCAAATAGCCTAAATTATATACGCATTACATAAAGGGACTGTCAGAAGCCTCGAATGTTTGTTATATTCCTTGTCACAAAATCTTTTCCGGATAAAATTTTCAAAAAACTGTCCCGAAAAAAAGAGATAGTCGTTTTACATACGAATATTGAAAAGAAGATTATTTTTCGACAGATTTATACGATATTTATGGTTTTCTGAATTTGTTTTAATTACATTATTTTAAGAAGTAATTATACATATACTTATCAATTCAATTTATTTAGTGGTTTTACAATTTTGAAAATCATAACGCCCGTTTTGTCAACTTTTTTAATATTTAATAAATTTTATTGTTTTAAATTTTTGAAAACTTCAAAACGCGTATTACAAATTGAAATTAAAATACTTGTCGTAATTAATGACACAAATGTATGTAAATATATGTGCCTCAAGCAATGTCAAGGCAAAGTATAAATTAAAATAAATAAACAAATTAATAAATAACAAAATACTTAATTGTCTTCATTTATTTTTTGAAAACAATACTTATTTTGTGCATGCTTTAAAGAATTAAACATTCTTTTTTTTGTAATTTTTTTTTATTAAATGTTTTATCTTTGATTTAGCTCTTAAAAATTTGCTTTTTCTCCGAAAATAATTAAATAATATTTGGTATATTGGAAATTAAATTTATAAAAAAGATTGTTGAACATTAATTATTTAATATTCCTTTTTTTATAATTTTCTTTTTATAATTAAATTCATTTTGTTTCTTAATTATATGATCTTTTTAAGTTAATATTTCTTTTTATTATATTTTGATTATATGTATTCGATTATTACATTAAAATCATTTTTTTCTGTAGCAAAAACGAACCCATAATTTTTAGGGAATTATCTTTATACAAATGGCGTGAAATAAATAGATTTAATATTATTATTTTGTTTTATTTAATTTTTTTATCACTTTATATTTTTGCTTGGTTTTTATTGCAATAAGATTTTATTTTGTGAAACGAATATTTTATTTTTAATTTATTTTGCCAATTTTAGCTTTTAAATTCAAATTCAGTTTCTAGAACAATTTTAATAATGACTAAATTTGGGCTTAGGAGTAATTTTGTCGAATAAAAATCAAATAAACAATTATTACTTTTCTGAATTTTTTATCATATAATTTAACGAAACAACATTTAGAGAACCGATGAAATAGCCAGTTTTTCTATATGTTAAATGGCAGTATTGTTCCGAATTCATTCTAAAAATTAACCAATTAATAAATAATTACATGATAAAAAACGTCATAGTAAAATATAATTATCCAATGATGTTGAATAATTAAATCTAAATATTTAATGTCTTTTATAAATCTTCTATTTTCATGTAAAGATAATCTTTTTAAATAAATACTTAAAAAATATGAATTAATTTTTAACCATAATTTATTTAAAACAATTATTAAAAGATTAATCGATTTATAAAAAAAATAAAATCAATTAAAACAAAAAACAAAAAGAATGAAGAATATAAACTATAAAATGGGCCGTCATTTTTGTATTTAATATTAATATTTCATTTTTTTTTGTTTAAAAAGGAATTTATTCAAATCCTGAAGCATGCTAATGAATGCTTTTATTTTAACTCGATCATTTTAGTGTATTATCAAATTTTCATATTTTATACTTTTTTAATTTTTATGCTCCTATTTTAATTACCAAATTAAAACTTGCATTAAATTGTTAAAAAAAATTTTTTGAGGCAATTCTCTTTTCTATAATTTTAATTAATATGATTAGCTTTCGATTTTTATTTTGAGAAAAATGTTCAATAAATGATAATATTTGGATCGCTTTTAATATTAATATGATTGATTAATTTGTTTTATTTTGATTTAAAGTTGTAATTATGACAGGATTAAGAATTCAGGAAAAACATTAACTCAATATTGAATTAAATTTACTAGTTATAAATCTTTTTTAATTTTTCACTAATTTTTTTCTTCAGTGTTCTTAAACTCTAATTTTATTCAAAATTTATTTATTTATATTTTTTATTTATTAAAACATAAAATAATTTGAAATAATAATTATTAATATTCATGCTTTATGTTTTGATTGGAATTAAAAAAACAAATGCTATCTAAAATTAAGTGAAAAAATTGAACCAAAAATTTATTAATTCTCGTAATAGAGTTAGAAAAAATTAATAAATTTTGATATAAAATTTAACTTATAATTACAAAGTATTATTTAATTTTTTTTTCGGAGAAAAGAAATTTCAACAAAACAAAGCAATGGACCGACCTACCGATTTCATTAACAACAAAAAATGTAAATATATAACATTGCTTACCGAATTTGATAATGTATAGCATTTTGGCTGAGAAAATATTGAACGATTGCGCATATGATTTTTAATTTTACAACCGACAGAAACTAAGAAAAAAAAGAGATTATTCGACAAAAAATCAAAGACTATAATTATAAAAATGTAAAAAAATAATAAATAAAGAACATTAATACTTAAATATTTAAGTTAAATAAAATTAAATACAAAACTCTTTAAAAAATATTTTAATTATAATTTCTTATGGAATCTATACATAGATTTAATAATAATAAAACAAGAAAATGCTTAGAAGGAAATTAATTTTAATCTTATTAACCAAAATTAACATTTTAATTATAAATTTGACAAATGAAAAATATAATCAATTAAAATAATTTAAAAACGGCAATCCGTAGCTGCGCCGAGCAAGCCTGAATTGGAAAAAAACTCATGAGTTTATAATTACAATAAAAATTTTTGCCAGTTTTTTTTATTCTAAATATTTAAGAATATAGCAAAATTTAAAATAAATAAATCAAAACACCAATAGCAAAATCATATGCACATGAAAAAGATTAAGTGCATAATGATTTAGAAACAATTTCGATTTAAATATTTAATAAAAAAAATTAAAAATTATAATTTTGTTTATTTACTTGAATATTTGGCATTATCTACCAAAAAAGAAAATGCGTCATCATAATATTTGTCACTATGTGATATTTTTAATTTATGATAATTGTCACTTTGAAGAATAATTATTTAAATTCTATTTTAATTTCAATTAAAACAATAATTAAAACAATATTTATAAATAAAAATATTATCGTTTTTTATTAATAAAAAAATCGAAGATTTTTGTAAATATTATTTATAAATAAAATAAAAAATTAGTTTTAAAGTATAATGATATAATGAATTAGCATCTAATATGTAGATTTAAAATATCTATCGCTAGAAAAATAAAAAATATTTTAAAGGTGTAACAATAAAGAGAATCAAAGAAATAATTGACCCAAATAAATTGATGTTATTATAAATAGTTAAAACAATTCATTTCTTAAAAAGCCTAATTGGAATATTAATTTTTATATAAATATTTTTAACATTATTCCCTCGTCAAACTGTCAAGTATTTAGTAAATCTAACAAATAACTCAAATTGATTATATTAATCATAAACTTATGAAATAAAATAAATAATCAAATAAAGCAATTAATGGATGTATAGATAAGAATAGTTTATTTTTTATTTTTCGCTTATAACAAAATTAAATTAGTAACAAAAACATAAAAATTTAAATACAAAATGAAAATTGTTGAAATAAAAAACTTAAACTAATAAAAACAATTAAATAAGAGTAAATTTATAGTTTTAACATAATTATTAGGAATTAAAGAAAGAAACTGCTGCCACCCATGGTGCCGCCGATTTATCAGTCAATGCGTCAACAAGTGGCGCAATGAAGCGTAGCGAGAAAGCACTATTACACTACGAAATTAAAAAAAAGTTTATAAAGAAATAGAATAATTTTCCTGTTTTAATAAAAGAATTTTAAATGATATTTAAAAAAATAAAAATTATTCTTTAATTTCTTCAGCTAATACAAATTAAGTTTTTATTTGCTTTATTCGTGACTATAAATATAAAATTTTGTAATTTTTTTGTTTTTATGAATGAATTCAAGTAATTGAACTAATTGGGCGCGATTTACTTTTCTGAATGGATAAGAATTTTTTCAGTTAGTCCAATATAAATGCCTATTAAAAGTAATTTTCTTAAAATATAATTAAAATTACAAAATATTTTTAAAAACATACATATATAATTATTGTGGATTTATTTTATGATTTGTTATTAGATAGTATTTTTTAACGTTTTAAAATTTTAGATCACTTTTTTGTCTTATCAGTAAAATAGCTTTTATTCCCTTCTTTTAATTAAAAAATATTTCTATTATTGTTTTAATTTTCTTATTTATTATTACATAAGAATAGTTTCACTTGTTCCCGGGTTGCCCTGAGGTTTCATTCGTTTTTCACTTATTTTTCAATTTATCTATTTATTTTTTTTTCAAGATACAAATATTTATCGTTTAATTTTATCATATTTATTATAAATTAAATTTTTCAATTTTTTTTGTATTTATGTTGATTTACTTTGTGCATATAGTATTCATTAATTTTAAATTATCACAATATCAAAAATAATCATATTCTACATACAGTATGAATAAACAATCAAATGATTTATTTTAAATTTTCCTTTCAATTTTCTTTATTTTTTATTTTAAAATTTAATTTAATTCACAAAAAAGCTACAAATATTTTAAATAAATTAAAATATTCTCTTTTTCAACATCTTGGTAATTAGATCAGAAACTTAAATATTTGTATTTATACTCTTCATTTTATTGTACGAACGGCAGTATAGAAAATAAATTTTATTAAAAATCTATCCGACCCCGAGTCCCCCGAACCTCATCCACGAAGGCGGGAAATATTGAAAATTTTTTGAGATTTTGAACAAATTTTCTTAATAAAATTCATTAAAAATTACTAAAAACTTTCCGGCGGCGCCTGTCGGCACCTCTGGCCCACAAAACCATGGTGCCGATAGGAGAATTTTTATTCTTTCCATTTTTCTCCAAATATTTAATCGAATGACTTTTCTTTTAGTTTTTTTTCTCTGCTCCAAATTGGCCAATTAAAGAATAACAAGAATAATTTGATTTCTTAATTCAAAACGATTTTTTTTATTAAATGTAAATTATTATTTTTGATTCTTAATTGCAATTTATTTATTTATATTTAAAATAAAAATTCCATGCCACAATTTATAAATGCAAATAAAAATGAAAAATAAATTACCAATTAAAAAAATATATTGTCATTAACACAAAAAAAAAATTGTCTTCTTCAAATGAGTATTAAAAAACAATTTACTAATTAAATAATATAGTATAATAGAAAAATATTTAATAAATTTAAGGTTGCAACAGATTTTTTACTGATTTTCATATCAAAAAACTGTATTCAAAAATAAAAAAATATTTTTATTTATACAGATAAGTTTAATATTATAGAAGTAATTTTATTGAGTTTAAATAACAAAATTAAAAATATTATAAATTCATTAAAAAATGCAAAGAAATTTTTTGAATGATAATTTACTGCTAAATTACTGTCGTACATTAATTATTTTTAAGTTAACACAGAAGTTAATGTTTTTAAATATTTTTTCTGCGAGGGCAGACAATTAAATAAATAGGCAAATTTTTATTTTAAGAAAAATTATTTACAGATTCAAACCAACAATTAAAATTAATAAAACAAATTTGAGAATATTATAAGAATTCGAATGGTACTAAGAATGTAAAATTTGGTTGCACTTAAGCAAAGTTATGCCATGTTTTGTCGAAAAATTCGCTAAAATTTTTGGTGAAAATATTTTCCTAAAAAATATATTTAATTTTTAGTTAAAAAATTGATTTCAAAAACATGAGCATCTCTCAATCAGATAAAGAGTTTTGATTTCCAAATTGCCCTTAAATAACTTTTTTTTAAACACCAAAACAATCTCTTACGAAATAAAAAATATAATTATGTATAATCTGAAAAATATTCATTTTATCTTAATTTTATATTTTTAAATATTTTAAAATGTTTTTAAATTTCGTTTATTATTTATTATATATTATTTTAATTTACACATTATAAATAATATTAATATTTAAATAATATGCTAATTTTTAAATTCAATATTTAAACTTATTAAAAAATTAGAATTGATTATTTATTTTATTTATTTATTCTGATAATCAAAAATGCTGATTGGACTTTTTGCAAGATTTTATTAAATTACTTATCTCGATGATTACTTCTGCCAAGTTTCATTTTTTCCTGGTGTCTTTTGTTTGTTTTTTAAGGAATTTGCATTATTTCTGTCATTTTGATTCAGTTATTTTAGCATTTATTATTTAATGATTAATTGGTGCTAATCTTTACATTTTGGTCTTATATTTTATTCTCTCATTTCAAATATTATTTAATTGAATTTTTAGAAATAAATTTATGAACTCTCTTTTTGCATAATAATCTCATTAATAGGGCATGAAATTATATGGAAATCCATATTTTTTTCCTGGACTATGTATGGGAGGCCTGAAACGCGCGAAAAACATGTTTTTAGCTTGGTTTGAAGCTTCTAGGATGGGTTTCTATATCCATATTTTCCATATTTCGCGATTTATGTCCATATTTCCATATTTTTCCATATTTTCGCATTTTTGTCCATATTTTATGTCTATATTTTGGATTTTTTCCAAAAAAACCTCTATTTGGACGGCCCCTATAAGCTAAATTGGCCTTTTTGACCACAAAGACCGGAAAAATTTCCGAAAAATACTTTTTTTTTGCAAAATTTTGTCGAAAAAATTGATTAAATTTAAAGTTTCTTAAAAATTGATTAATTTATGTCAGAATTAAGAAAAAAAAATGGAAAATTTCGATTTTTTTTTTGGTCGGTTTTCTCTAGAAATTACTTTTTTACTTCTATAACGAGTTCTTATACCGTATTTAGCCATTTTAGATGTATTTTACTAGAATTTAATGAATTTGAAGAAAATTTTGAAAATTTACCCCTAAATTTGAAAAAAATTATGTCCATATTTTGCAATTTTATGTCCATATTTTGAGATTTTTGCAATTTTATGCCCATATTTTGCGATTTGTTGTCCATATTTTATGGCATTTTTTGTGATTTATATCCATATTTTTGGATGCCCTACTCATTAGTATTTAAATTACATTTATATAATTTTCAAGGTAATTATTAACAATGTTCATTTTGCCAACAACGTATAAAACCAACTTATTTTTAAAATTTCCCAATTTTTTAGGTTGCATTGCCGTTTGAACAAAGATTAATAACTCTTTCTTCTATAATAATAATTAAAATACAAAATGAGAATTTAAAATTGCAAATTTTAAATTACTCTGGGCTAAGAAGTTGAATTGTTTCATGTTGTGAGTTTGCTAATCGTACGTAACGTATCTTATGGTGGTTTTCTAATCTTATGTGTGTTTCTTTAAATTTTCTATTCTTATCGCTTGACATTACAGCCAATTTTTTTCAGTTCATTTCATAAGATTGATGCAATCATCTCATAGAATCAAATAATTTTTTAGTTGAGTCATTTATTGCATTAGTTCTATAGTTTTGGTTTTTGAGTTTATTTATTTATTATCATATCATTTATTTTCGCCATTAAGAATCTATTTTTTAAATATTTTTATTTATGTTAATGATATTCTAAACGTTTTGCCAATGGTTGATTATCTAGGTAGTCTTTAATTCCTTTTTGTATTCTTTAATCTTTTTTGTACAAATCAATTTACTCTCAATTTTATTTGCTTTAATTTAAAAATGTTTAATGAAATTTAAAAAATATATATAATTTATTTCTCAGTTTCTTAAGAATTTATTGTCCAAAATATAGTTAATAATTATTTCATATAATCCAATATTTTTATTAATTCAAAATGGGTATTCTTTTAAAATAAACAAAAAACGGCGGCACACTTTTATTTTTAATCACTTTGTTATATATATTTTTTTATGCCTTGAAAATAAATAGTTTAGTCTTTTTTCAATTGCTTTTTATTTCAAGATTAAAAATTTTTTATCAAATCATGTACACAATTCCTCCTTTGCACCAGCTAGTTGTTGAACAATTTACTTTGAATTTTTTTAAATACATTTTCTTTTGCGTAACGAAAAATTAAAAGTAATTTTTTTTTATTCTCCTTCGTTATTCTATTTAAAAAGAATTGTTAATTTGAAATAATAATATAAAAATCATTCAAGCTCTTATTATTTTATTCTTTAATTATATTTATATTTCTCCAGTAAATTTCATTTTTTTCTACATTATTTTGTTTTATTATTTTGTTTCATTCTTTTTCACTATACATTTATGGCAACTTATGCAGAAGAGTATTTTTTACGAATTGTTCCCAGAAAATGGGCCCAAATTTGTGTTTTTCTTGGTTATGGGGAAGATATGCTTGGTAAAAATTTCAGCTCGATTGACCAACAGAACGTAGGTGAAAAAATGAAAATTTTTTAACCTTAAAATTTTGAAACGGAGCATAAGCATTTTAAAGAATTTAAATAAGATTATTTATTTCTTAAATTAAATTCATTTCAAAGTTTAATTTGTTTACTTTTATATATTATTTTATAAATTTATTTTTTTAATTTCTTAAAATTTTCCTTGTCATGTAGATTGAGTTTGAATTCGGGTTTGTTAGATTTATATACGTTACAAAGTAAATATTTATCTAATTGCTTATAAAAATGATAAAAAAAATATATATAAAAAGCTCGAATATTAATTTAAAGATAATTAAGGAAAAATCAAAAATTTCCATTTTGGACTTATAATAAT
Source organism: Heterodera schachtii (assembly GCA_023374025.1). NCBI lineage: Eukaryota > Metazoa > Nematoda > Chromadorea > Rhabditida > Heteroderidae > Heterodera > Heterodera schachtii. The sequence continues at coordinate 86,169 of SIJG01000097.1, read as the reverse complement.
TGAAATTTCAAATCATATCACCTTTTTTGTTATAATTTCCATATTTGATTGATAATCATTGGACTATTAAAAATTAACATTCAAACGTAAATATAAATATGAATTAAACAATTCATTCAACTATTAAAAAAATTATTTTTTAATCTTTTCTTAACAAAATAAAAATAATTTTGTAAATATTTAGTAATTAATATTTAATTTACTCATTACAATTTTATTAACTGATACGTTGCTAAGTATTTTTTTTTAAATTAAATATTTAGATTTTTTATTATAAATTTTTTTTAAAAATAATTTATGGATTACTTTATTTAAATTTATGTTTTTTTTTAATTACTTATGTAAAGATATGATAAATATACTAATGTTTTTTATAAATAGTTCAAAAAACATTTATTATTAATTTAACAATTGAAATAAATCTCTTGCCGAGGTACGGTTTTCAAGAATTTCGATGTTGGTTCCATTCCAAAATTATAAATAAATAAATAAAGTTAATTATTTTCAGGTTTATTATACCAATAACGAATAAATCAGCTGTTTTTTTATTTTTTTTTTTATTATTTTTTTTTTTTCGTTCTGATGATCATTATGGTTAAATTTTAATTAATCGTTTATTTATTTCAATTAAAAAAACATTATTTTGAATAAAAGATTTAGATGAATCATTTATTTTTTCTATTCTTTTAACTATTTAGCTTATTCATTTGAAAATTGAGTATTTTTATGAGTAATTTCGCCAAAGTTTAAAAAGTGATTTGTAGGGATGCTTATTTCATGTAAATATTATATGTTTTTTCCCTAGATTATCCTTGCTCTGAATAGTTGGAAAAACACTTTCTTTACTGGATTTGCGAGGTGGGCCTTTTATTTAAATGACTTTTTCATATATTTTTGCATTTTTTGAGGATTTTTAAAGAAAATTTTAGGAAGTGCCAAACAATATCCATAAATTCACAATTTAAAAATAAAATAAACTAAAAAAATCATAGAAACGATAAGTTTAGTTCTAGGGACGATCAAATTTTCAATACAATTCATAGGTTTTTATTTATATATTTTTTTAACTCTTAAAGAGCATTTCAAATTATATTAGTTATTTTAATAATACAATTAAATATAAAATTAATTAATTTTCATTTATAACTTTTGAATTAATATTTTATTGAATAAATTAAATTTGTTTTAATTGAATTTATTTTCATTTAATATTCCCATGATCCATGGACTTGTTGCGGCAGCGCACTGTTTCAATAAATGCATTTTTTATTTGTTTAATTCTTGACAATTAAATACTTTAAAAAAAAATTAATTTTTCTTCAAACCTAACTGATCTTTATAAAATTATATGTAAATCCCAATAATAATTATAGAAATTTAAAGTTAAAAATTAATATTAATCATTTTTTTAGTGATTTAATTTATTATGATCGAAAACAAATTTTCACATCAACCCTTCTTTGTTTTTAAAATAGTAATAATCATTTATTGTTAATTATTGCTTGCAACATAATTATTATTTTTTGATCATTTTAACTTAATATGCATTTACAAAACATTATATTTCGCTTGATAAATACTTGGGCAATTGTCATATTTATTATTTTCTGCTTCTCATAGCTTAATTTTGTTTATTTATTTTTTTAGATATTTATGAATCCTATTTTAATAATACTTTAATTAAGAAAAGAATTTTAAATAAAATTTATTTAATTTATAGTTATTCATAATAATATAAAAAATTGAGTTCTTAATAGCTTAATTGATATTTGTTTTAACACTTCAACAAAATCACGAAATTATTTTATTTTCACTTCTTGCGCAGAAACTGAATATCAATTATGAAAAGTGCGGATGTGCGGGGCAAGCTAAAATTTTTTTGTTCAATTAAATTTTATTGTTTTATTTAATCAAGCAATTAATTATTTTCACTTTTTTTTAAATATTGAAATTTTCATGATTTTTTTTATAATTTCAATAAATTGCTTCTTTGTTTTAATCCTTCAATTTAATAATTTAAATTATATATAAAATAATTCACACGTAAATACCAAAAATTTAATTCTAGTATTTATTTAGTTAATAAATTATGAGTGAAGTCGTTATTTTCTTTTTAATGGATTAAATTTAAATATTGAATTATTTACACACAAAACAAAATTTTTTGTTATTTAAGTCCTCTATTTTTCCAATGTTTAGCGTATGCTTTAAGTACAATATTATTACTTTATTTTTAATATTATTGCATAAGAAAATTACCATTTTTTTCCATCAAATGCTTCCCGTTATTCTTTTAATTTGTAATAAGCTTTTTCATTTTAAATTTGTAAACCAATTATATCTGCAATACTTTTAAATACGACTCGCGTAGATAACTAACTAGGACAATAAATAAAAATTTATATTTTCTTCATTATATTATTCCAATAAATTTTGTTTTTTTTTGCGAAGAAATTTTTTTTTCTATTGTTAAAGACAATATATAAAACTTTATTTAACAAAATGTTTTTTCATAACTTATTTTAGAAAATAAATTTTTATCACTTTAAAAGCAATCATATTAAATTTTCATTTCTTAAATTCATTAAAGTGTTATTTCATAATCAAAATATTTTTGGCACGTGTCTTCAATATAAAAATGGGGGTCCAAGGGCTAATATTAATTAATTACCTTATTGCAAAAAAATTAAGAATATTAATTAAAATAAAAGGAAAGTCGAAAACATATTAATTTTCACTATATAGAAGAGACATATTTTAATTTAAATTTAATTATTTTATTATTTACAGATTGCTTTAAATCATTTTGATCTAAGATTTATATATTTGGTAAATAATTTTATTTAAAATTATTCGTTCTAACCTACTAATAGGTTTTGTTTTAAATTACTTCAATTTATTTTTTCTTAAAACTTTTATTACATTTAGAATTTGTTGACCAGTTAGTTAAAATTATTTTTGAGAGAGTTTTAAGAAGACTTAAAATTTTTGATTTTCAATCTATTAAATATGTTTTTTATGACATTGATCTTTTATATTTCAATTACGATCAAAAACAAAAATAAAAAATATATTAATAATTATCAATTATTCGTTATAAGCTGAACGGTGCTATGACGTTACTCAAACCATCCAAAAACAAAATTTTTAATATAAATTTGTACCAAAGCAACAAAATTTTTAAATCTTAATAACATTCGATAGCCCTAAATAATAAATTCGAATTAATTTGTTAAAAAACAATATTTTTTCTCCTCAAGAAAAGTAATTTTCAAAATTTTTTTGTCATCTTTATAAGTAAAATATTTTCATTTTTTAATATTTTTATTTCTTCTAATGCCTATTATATAAAAAAATAAACACCCGTAATCCTCAGAAATTAAATATTAATATTCAATAAAACAAACAGAGTTAAGAAAGCGGATTAAGAATGTGTTTATAAAACTGTAACAATGAATCAAAATTATGATTCGTTTACAAGACATTGTAATGATAAAAACAGTGATAAATAAAAACAGTGATAAATATTTGAAGTGATTAAATTAAAAAAACGATTAATTTTAAATATCTATAGAAATATGAATGATTTGAAATTTAAAAATACGAAAAGACAATATTTAAATATAAATGAAATAAAATAATACAAATATACCTTCATCTTCAACAATTACAAGTTCTGAACAAACCAAGAGTTTTATTTAAAAGAATTCAATGTAGCAATTGGAAAAGTAATAACAATAAACGGTGATTTTTATAATAAATAAACTTTTCCTATAACATAATAATTTTTAGGATATTCAAGAATATTTTATGAAAAACTGAAATTATTATAAAATATGTTAGCTTGGTAAAATAAAAAATCAACAATAATTTAATAAAATAAACCTAATAATTGTTATCTACACTATCACTTATTATAAACGAAATTTATGATTACTGATCAGTTCAATCAAGAAAAATGTTCGAAGACAAGAATTTTTTAAAATTATTTATTAAATGTACTTTTTAAATTTTAAAATAAATTCAGTATAAAATAACGTCGTACAAAAGAAGATAGCACATATAATTAATATATTTAACATTTATTAAGAAATTTATTTAATTTATAATAACTATATCAAAAAAAAACAATAATAATTCAATTTAATATTTAGAAGAATACATATGCTTAAAATATAAATATTATGATAATAAAAGAAGTAAGTTAAAAGATTTATATATTTATAGTTAAAAAAGCCAAAACAAATCGATTCGAAATGAAACAAACAAGAAAAAATTGACTTTTTCGATAAATTAATGTGCAATTATAATAAATAGTGCAAACAGTCTTTTTAAATTGTTCGTCAAAAGTATTTTAAATTACATTATTATTATTTATTTGGAAATTTAGAATTTTAGTCAATTAAACTAAATATTTATGCAAATATTTATTTAAAAGGAAAGGTGATTAATTTAGTTTCAGTATCTCTTTATGATTTTTTTTGATTGTTTGAAAATGCAAAAAATTAAATAATCAAAATAATTTAAAATCGTATCATTTAATTAAGTTGGAAGTTGATAATTAATAATTATTAAAAATATTTGTGAAATGATTTTAATTAATACAGTAAATAACTAGCTGGTTAAAATAATTTTGTGTAATATATACATTATAAAATTTGCGTATTTCAAACATAAAATAATTTTAAATAATCTTTTTAAGAAAAAAAATTTAATTATTTTATTAGTTATTCAAAATTTAAATTTATTCAATATATTTAAAAATTAAAAATATTATAAACATAGTTTAAATTAAAAACAAGTTTTCTAAAAAAGAAGTAAATAAAAATAAATTCTGAATTAGTAGCTGGTGCTGCAATAGGTACTGCGACAAGAGATATACTTTTATTCAAATGAATAAAAAAACAAAAAAAAAAATTCATCACTTTATAAAAATAATATACAGTTAATTTTCAAAGAATTGTAAAATTATAAATTAAGTATGTTTTTTGAACTATTTTTTGAAAAATATCTTCAAAATTAAACATGTAAGCAAATAAATAAGGTTTTTAATTAATTTCTATTGACTAAATTTATCAAATAATAAATGAATAAAAAAATTGTGAAAAACATATAATTACAATCGTAATTCATTATTTTTTGTAATTAGCCCAAGTTGAAAAGTAAAACATTAATTGCCATATTTCGGACCATTTTAGCGTCATAATATAAAGTGTTTAATAACTAATTTTTTTTCTGAAAAAATACATAAAAGTCTAAATGAAATTATTAATTAACAAATATTATTAACGTCAATGTATCTGTTCATCGGACGAGATTAAGAAAATATTAATTATCTTACATATTCAATTTAAACTACAAAAGATAAGAGTTACAAAAATGAGAAATTATTTTTAATAGCCAAACTTAATTACAATTTATTTTCTTCAATAAAAATTAACCAATAAATACTGAATAACTTAGCCAAGAGAAATAAGAAACAACATAAATATTAACAAAACAAATAAACATTGATTTGAAATAATAATTTAATAAAAAGAAAAAATTAATTGATGTTTTATTAATAAAAAATAATAATTTCCTTCTATTTGTTATTAAAAATAATTTTTTAAAATATTATAAAATTAACAGATTATTTCGATTAACTAAAATAAAGAATAAATTAAATAATTTTGTCTTTTTTACGAAATATAAAAAATATATATGAATATATGAAAAAATAATTAAATTAAGTTTAGAGGACGTAAATTTTACCTTCATTTCCGTTAATTATTTAATAAATTTTAGTAATGTAATGAAATATAAAATTAAAATATGCAAAAAGAAAACAAGATGACGGGAAAAATTTTCAATTTAAAATAAACAATTATAAATAATAAATAGATTATATACTAATTTAGCATAGCTTATTAGATTACGAATTGCATAGCACAAGTATAATTAAATAAATTTAATTGTAATCAAATCAATAAGAAAGAAAAAAAATTACATAATCCAAATTTACAAAAGATTTTTACTGCTTTCAACAAAAAACAAAAACAAAATTAATTTATAAAAGGTAAACAAGCAATAATATGAAAAATAATAATAATGAAAATTATATTTATATTTATAAAAAATATATTAAGATGCATGTAGAGAAGAGAATTGAAATTTTCAAATTCTGTAAGAGAATCAATCAATTCTTATAGTGTGAGACCTCAAAATGAACGGCTGAACACTCGCGCAGTGAAAAAGAAAACCATTTATCCCATAAATGTTACGGGATTGGTGCCAAATTAATGGCTTGGGTCTCTCTTTACATTTTAATCGTTTTTCTTTGTTTTCGCGCGCATATTTTTTTACTCGTTTTCTCTAATTCTTTCCTCTCTCCTATGGTGAATGCGAATCTCTCTGCCCAGGGGGGGGGGAGGCAAGATTTTTACCCTAATACTACTTGCATTTTTATGGAATGTTTTTTGTATTTTTGTGCAATTGTCGGTCGATGTGTCCAATAAAAGTGTCTTGGCATTTAATTCCTCTCCCAACAAAAATTGGACAAAATTTTGCATACAATATATTTTCTTTGGCGGGCGGGGAATTACGATTTGCTTAACCAATACATAAAAAATAATTAAGAAGCACAAAGATTTGTAGAAAATTTCATAAATTTTTTTTATTGCAGCGATGGGATATAAAGCAATTAATTTAAAAAATTTCTATTAGAAAATTTTGGGTGTTTTAAAATAAAAATAAATAGACGCATAAATAAAAGAAGAATTTGTTTAAAATTAAAAAAATACATATTCAATAAAAGAATTGTTTAAAAGAAAAATCCAATCAATTTTAATAAATTAATTCACTATCTAACTTTTTTGTTGTTGCTAAACGGGCTATTCGCAAACCTTTTTATTACAAAATAGGATATATATTACAAAAACAAAAAATAATTTTTTTAATTGTTTATTAATTCATGTTCTTACCGAAAATATTATGGAAATAAATTACCTCAAAAAAATCCGAGATATAGCAACATTAATAATTAGTTTTATTTGATTTTCATTTTATTTTGTTTTACGCAACTGTTAGAGTGCATAGCACCTTGTGGTTTGTTCGACAAAAAAATATTTAAGAAAATTATTAATAATAATTTAATTCAAAAATCTTTAAAAAATAATTAAAATCATTTTAAAATGGCGGCTACGGAAGCACTTTCACATATATTACGAATCGGACACGAATCAAATGTTTTACTGCTCGCAAAAAAAAAAAATTAATTAAAAAATGTAACCAAATCAATAATAATAAAAATTACATTTTTATTTATAAAATATTATTACAGTAAACAAAAATATATTTTAATGTACGGAGCATATAACTGGCTGGGGTTTGCGAACTGAGTACGAAAACATGAGATAAATAAAGTAACATAGATAACGAATAAAAATTTTAAAAAATAATAAAAATATTCCTTAATAAATAATTATCCCTTTTCTAAATCATTTCTAATTTTTTGTGATTTTTGTGGATAATTGATTGTTTGTTATAAATGTTCCACTTATTTTTAATAAATTTTATAACAAGTATAAATTTATTTTTAATTCAAATAATCAAGGCAAATTTGTAAAGGAAGACCATAAATTAAGTGCATAAGCTCTTCATTGAGCAAGAATTATTAAAAAATACAATTTTTTAATTTTATTAAATTATTATTAAGAATAACAATTCAAAAGACAAAATTAGATAATGAGGAAGACTTAATTAGATAAATTCAAATTAAAGTTTTTAATCATTTTAACGATTTTGGAAAATGTTATGAATATCAAAACAAAATTAATATGTTACCAAAAATATAAAATAGTAAATTGTAGACGGTGTCAACAACAACTAAAGATTGAAAGTGTATTGAGAAGAAATTTCATTAAAACAAGTAAAAGTTATTCAGATGTAAAAATGGAAAGGCCATCAAAAATAATATAATTTAACTTTAAATTTTATTAACAAAATTATATCACTATTTTTTAATTTATTTGTTTTTTTCTAATTTCATTTTATTACTCTTTGGCGTAATGTACAGGGACTGGGAATTATATGGATATAAAATCGCAAAATATGGACATAAAATGGCAAAAATATTTTATTTCTTTTGGGGTTTTGTCACTTTTAAAAAATATTTTGGTATTTTTGAATTTTTATAGTAAACAGCAGAGTGCCGCGTCGTTGCGCGAAACCCGCAAAAATGAGTATTTTGCGAAAACCGCAAAAAAGGGAGTTTGCGCGAAAACCGCAAAAATTTTATAATTAATTTATTTAAATGTTATTAAGCAAATTAATCAAAAAAGATTATTTTACAATTAATTTTTTAAAAATATTATTAAATAAATTTATCTCAAATAATAAAATATATGTATAACATTCATAGATTAATTTTTTTGACAAACAACTAGAGAAATCTCGACTGTAATATATTTGCTCAAATGATAAAAATATATATAATTTTATTCATATTTTAATTTTATATTCTTTTGGTGGCGGATTTAGGAAACGCAAGGAGAATTCAGAAAATACGCTGGTTAGAAACCCATTTGGCGGATTTAGCAAAAACAACATGGGTGGCGGTTTTTAGGAAATGCACCAACCTCTTTGCAAAAACAGAATTTGCTCTTTCGGATATGATTGAGATTGTTCAAAATTCATAGATTTTTTTGAGGACCCAAGAGGTAAAACTTGCAAAATTACTCAGAAAAAATTCTTTGGCGTGTCATAAAGCCGATGGCTTTTAACATAAATAAATGGGGACTGAATGTTTGATTATAATCCTACTGCTGATGAATCATCATTTTAAATTATTAGCATTTTTATTTATATTATAATAAGTTATGTTAGGTTAAGTATTAAATAGATTTGGATAATCCTACTGCTGAATTGATATAGCAAGAGAATATAAATAAACTTTATTTACTTCGAATGGAAACATTTTCAAGCGATCATAGACAAAATTGATAGAATTAAATGCTATATTATATTTATTAGGGATTTACATTAATTATAAAATAATTTTATTTGATTAATTTGCTTAATAACATTTAAATAAATAAATTATAAAATTTTTGCGGTTTTCGCGCAACGACGCGGCACCGTTCAATCCCTCTACAAAAATTAAAATTTTGAATTTTCTTTTGTATACTCAGGCGTTTCCTGTCGACAAATTTATTTCAAATTTTAAAATTTCCACCGACTGCGCCTACCGGCACCGCCGTGCTAGGTCGTTTCATAATAACCGCCAAATTTACACATTTTTGAAAAAAATCCGTCATAACTTTTCTTAAATACAACCTAAAAAATAATCTTATATTATAAGATAGCTCTTCGCTTGCTCTATTATGAAAGTTTTCAGAAAGTTATGTCTTTTTTTAAACATTTTTCGTCAGAACTTTTAAAATACAATGAAATTTATGAATTTTTTTCCAACTAATAGAGCAAACTAAGAGCTATCGTATGGTATCAAGTTATTTTTTTTGGTTTTTATTTAAAAAAAATTTATGACGGTTTTTTCTCAAAAAATTGTATATTTGGCGCATTTATGAAACGCCCATGTTGGCGGTTTTTATGAATTCAATCTATATTAAAATATGTAATATAATTGAAATGCTCATTAAAAGTTAAGCAAAAATTATTAATAAAAAAAATATAATTGGATTGAATAGAGAAAACAACAAACATTTTAGTTAAACGAGAAAATTAATATAAAAAATCGAAAAAAATTAGTGAGCGAAATGAATTTACAATTTCACCACTTGAAAAATTGTATTTTTTAAAATCTTCAGTTTTTCACTTATTACGTATTTTCTTACAATTAAATAATTGGAAAATAATTGGACTTAATAAAGAAATTTTAATAGATGAAAATTATTATAATCCCAAAAGATGTTCAGAATTATAACTCTTAAATGAAATTAATGTAAAACCAAAGCAACTTAAAAAAAGAATTACTAATACAGTTTATTAAAGTAAATGAGAATATAAAAATGAAAAAACTCTTTTTCAAAATTCTTTAAACGGTGAATAAACAGAAAATTATCGAACTTAAAAAACTAGCAATTTTAATTTTAACAGAACATAAAAATAGTAATTATTTGATGATAAAATGAAGTATATCTAAAGATAAATAAATGATTGGTGGCCTTATTGCAATTTAGTTTTGTGAAATTTACCTATTTATTTATAAAAAAATAGTTTATTTAAAATTCAAAAATAACACACATGTTCATATTATTTAAAAATAGATTTAATCAATTTAAATAAATAAAGATTAGACGCATTTCTTAATTTTGGATAAATTAGTTCAATAAATTTTGTGTCGTTTCGTACAAAACGGTTATTTTTCGTTTTCATGTTTTGTTTTCATCCAAGAAAAAATTTTCGTTTCATTTTTGTTTTCGAGTTTTTAAATTTTAAATTTTCGTTTCGTGTTTTGTTTTCGTGAAAAATAAATATTTTGGTTTCGTTTTCGTTCTCGAAAATTAATTTTTTGGTTTTCCCACACACCTGATCGGGACCACAATTCTGCACCTTTGATGAAAATTCATCCTCAAATTTTTTTTCTTGACAAAATTTTCGTTTAAAAATTTCAATATTTAAGTTAACAATTTCGAATTTTTCGTCACTAAAAGTTGCTGCCCTAGTCATTAAAAATCCGTCAAAAATAATTCCTCAGTCTCCAATTGTGCTTCAGTGTCTAATTATCCCCCAGTCGCTGAGGAGGTTTAAAAATAATCCCTCATGGGGCATAAAAAGAGCATATATGGTACTCCAATTTTCTTAAAAATTTTGGCATAATTTTCTTTCCATTTATTGTATGAATATTTGCTTTTTTGCTTATATTCGTTTTTCATTGTAATAAATTTTTGAACAGTTTGAATTTTTTCATCATCTGTTTTTAATTTGTAGCTTTTTTTGAAAAAACATATTAAATTCTTTTGAAATTTGTCCAAACATTTGCCAGCAAAATTTTATTTGGTGCGCCAAAAACCAAAACAAAATCAAATGCAAAATAAAAAAAAGCGTCTGAAATTTGTTATTGATAACACAAATTATTATATTTTATTTGTTTACATAATTATTAAAAATAAAGAAATTAATAATTCAATCTTTACTAAAATTTAATGAAGCAAAATTTAAAAGAAATAATTGCTAAATGAGGAAATAATTTTAACAAAAAATTATATAAATGAAAAACCATTTTATGAAAATGCAAATATTATTATTAAAAAAAATAATAACTATAAAGAGGAGAAATTCATCTTTAATGCCTGAAGAATTCGAAGGCAATTAATTTTATAAAATGAAAATGAATTAAATATATTAGAGTAAATTTAAAATGGAAAATGTAATCGCAAAATAAAAATTGATTTAATCATTTTCAGTTTTCAGATAATGCGACACGATGACAAGTAAAAAATAAATTAAATAAATTGTTTTAGTAATTTTTTTATTTATATGTGAAACTATAAATTTAAAAAATAAAAATTCAATAAACTATAACTAAAATTAAATAAAACAATTCTAAACTTTCGACAAAATGCAAAAAAATTGAATGTTTTACTCAATTTTATAAACTGTATTTTTTTTATTAATAAACTCTATTTAGTTATGGTTAGGATCTAATTAAATTTCCTCATTTTTAATATAATTTAATTAAAATAACTTTTTAAAAGTTTTCTAAGAAATTATATTTAAAAAAATTTTCAGAAACATTATTTTATTTATATTCCCGCTTCATTTCTTATTAGTAAAAAGGCATTTTTAAAATTTAATAATTTTTTTTTACGTGAGTACCTTTTTGAAAGCTTAAATTAATATATGATTTTATTTGTATTTACTTTCTTTTCTCTATTAAATTTAATAAAATAGGTAATTTATTTTTAAATTAATTATTTCTCTGTGCATAGTCCAAAAAACTAATTAATAATTAATTTTTGGTTTTCAATTTTCTTTAATTGTCTGATTCGGAGAATAATTATAGCAAAGTAATGCAATTTAAAAAACAGATAACATGAAAATTAATGTTTGTAAGAAATTTAATTTCGCTAATGAAAATAATCTTTATTTTTAAATTATCTTCTCTTACTTTTGCAATGTATTTGCAAAATTTTTTATTTCCCGCATTATGTTGTACTCTTTAAAAGTAACGCTTTATTTTCTTTCAACAATTATTAAATTTGATTTTTATGATTATTTGTTTTTTAAATATTCTTTCATATAAATTATTCTCCGACTCAGAATATTATTGTAAATAATTCAATTCTATCTTTTAGTTTTTAATTTTGTTTAAAAATTTTCTTATTTTTTTATCTAAAACAGAAATAATTAGATAAGTTAAAATAATTTTATTTGAATTTATTAATTTTTTTTTTTACTAGTATTAATTAATTAATTACTGAAGAATGGTAAAATTGACATAAATTAATGAAGAATATCATAATTTAAAAATTTAAAGTAAATAAACACAAAATAATGGCTAATTAAATTACTAATGAACATGGTTGATATTTTATGGTGCTAAACTGCTAAATAGTTTTTTTATTGTGTTGGTTCGAAAAAAATAAGAAAATAAAAATCCTTTATAAATTATTCTATAATCAATTTTCTCTAACCGATTTTTTTTTCTGAAGATTTAATGTTTTTATTGAAAGATTACTTAATTTTATTATTGAATTTGTAACCATTTACAATTTTGTTAAATCAGTAATTTCTGCTTTGTTTTTAATTAATTCATTTAAATTTTTGAGATTTAAATAATTCCTCTAAGAGTAGGCCATGGATGTCCATAAAAGTCGTCAAATATCCTTTTTAGGAAAGCGAAATTCGATTTAAGTAAAAGTGAAAAATGAGTTATAACACAAAAAATTTAATATTTCACAATTATAAATGTTTATAAATATTTAAAAAGTAAAAGATTTTATTTGCTGTTAATAAAACCAAATTTTTAATAAAAATCTTAACTACGAAAGATCGCAATGAAATAGCAAAAAATTGTTTAATTGAAAAGCATATATTTGTTAAAGAAATGCCAAATATTCAATTTAAATAAAAATAAATAATTTCATTTAATAAGAAAAAAATTATTAACATAAAATAATTAAATAAAATTACAAAAAATAAAAATAAACATCATATTTATATTACAAAAATAAAAATAAAATAGATATCGAATTTACTTTCTGAAGGAAAAATAAAATTTAAATTTATATGAAAGTAAAATTTTAATTAATGTGAAGATAAAAATATAAAATTTTCTTAAATTATTATAATAACAACAAATTTTATTTATAATGAAATTAGAGAATTTATTTTTGTATTATTATATTAATGTTTTTTTAATTATATAAATAATTAAATATAATCAAATTATTTATTAATGCAAAAATATTTACAGTGTAAAATTTACTCATTTTAGCGAAAAATCGACCTGAAAAGCGAAATTTTCGTTTTTTGCTTATTTTTAATATAAATTAACCAATTTTTAAAACCAAGTTAAAAACATGTTTTTCGTGCGTTTTAGGCCCCCCACAGTCCAGGAAAAAAATATGGTTTTCCGTGTAATTCCCAGACCTAGTTATGAGCTGCCTTACTCGTGAGAGTACAGTGAAATATATGAAATACAATGCTAACGAAATGTGAAATCGAAGATTAAATTAAAATTCTGTGAAAACGATTTAATTACTTTAATGAAGATGTAAGTATGAAAATAAATTTTTAATGCTTCGGATTTTTAAGTAAAATAATTAATATCAAACAAAAAAAAAACTCGTATTAAATCAGCCGGAACTTATTTAATTTGATTCATTCAAAAAATAATTAAAGTATTATTTGAAAATGAAAAAAGGAAATTTAACCATTCGATTGAGAACTTTGACTAATTATAAATCAATTGATACACTGACTAAGTCGGACTCAGCGTAATCGATTACCAAGCTTAATTAAATTTAAAATTCCAAAAACACTTTTAAAACATTTTGTCACTTGATATTTTTGAAAAATGCCTCCACTTTAAGAATTGGCCATCCAATAATTCATTTATTAGGTATTAAAATTTTTTATTATTGTATTTTATAGTCATAACTTTGCTCTATTTAATCACTATTTCTATGGCTCTGCATCTATTTTCATTTTCTTTAACCAGCCATCAAAAATACCAACTATTCTTTTTTGACTAATTTTAATCATTTAAAATTAAAATTAAATTATTGATTATTCCCAATTTCACAAGGCCGGCAGGTTTTGAATGATTTTTTATATTTCGAAACTAAATAATAATTTTAGAACAATTGTCTTTTTATGCTTATTTTTCATTCATTTTAATAGCCACTTTAAATAAATCTCTTGGTTCTTTCGTGATATTTATCAGCTCGTTGGTGACGTTTTATTTTAATTATATATAATAAATTATTTTTATATGAAAATCTTTTTTTTAATGTTTTATTCATTGTTCGCTTTGTATTCATCTTTCATTTTGCACCCGATTACATAAATTTTGTTTCAAATTGTTTCAAATTTATGACAAAATTTTTGTCTTACATTATATTAGAAAATTTTTAAATTATAAATATAATTTATATGTTTTTCTTGGTCTCATGACATAAACTGTTGCTTCATGTTGAAGATCTCTTGCTTTACAATAAAGAAATACTATTATTACTAACTTTAGGTTAGGTTTAGTTAAATCTTTAGCATTATTGAACCAATTCATTTTATTATTATTGGTTCTATTTAGATAATTAGTAAAGTAATATTTAATATTTTGAGTGTTTGGTTTTATCATCGGATGCGTATTTTAAAATTATTTTGTAATGATAATTGAGCTTTTGTAAATATTTTTTAATAGATTTCTTTTCAAATTTTGTACATAAAAAAATTATAGTATAAATAATTAGTTTGAAAGTTCATTTTTATTCCAATAAAAGCTTAAACGAATAAGGAAATGAAATTTTTAACAAACGAAGTGATGTATTCGAATTTAATTAGTGTATTGAATTTTTGAAAAATCTAATTGTTTAACAAATTACTTATACAAAAATTATGAATTAGGCATGCGCATGAATTAAAAGCAAATTATTAGATAATTCTGTATTAGAATAATAAATTAATAATTATTGAATTCATATTAAGAATTTCTTATTTATCAATTATTATTATATTTAAAGAATTTAGAAAAGATTTAAACTTTATTTAAACAAGAAATTTTTTTTAATTAAGATGCTTTTTCTCTTTTAAATTTTATATATAAGAGCTAGCATTTATTCAAAGTAAACTGTTTTTATTTTCATCAATTTTTGAGTACGTCATAACACCGTTAAATTTAATATGATATTAGTTTAATTTTTCTTTTACTTGATATTTAAACTATGTAAGTATAAAACCGGCAGAAGACAAGACAATTTTATTTATCC
Organism: Heterodera schachtii; assembly: GCA_023374025.1. NCBI lineage: Eukaryota > Metazoa > Nematoda > Chromadorea > Rhabditida > Heteroderidae > Heterodera > Heterodera schachtii. The sequence continues at coordinate 70,738 of SIJG01000097.1, read as the reverse complement.
TAACACAAGACATTTTAACAAATCAGTCCGTATGTTATCCGGAAGGCACCGTGCTAAAATAAACATTAATATTAATTATAGATGACATAATAATTTTATAATAATTTTGCTGACCATTAACTAATTATTTATCTATTCAAGAAAATTAATATTGCATTTTATTAAATTTACAAAGAAATTTTTTTAAGAATTGTTAAATAATAAATTTAAATAAAAATATGTTATTAGAAATCTATTTTAGTATTTTATTACTTTTTTTAAATTTTTATTTTTCATTCTTTAAGGATGGGAAAACAGAATTAATGTCGCGATGATGATCTTTTTAGCTACAAAAAGCGTGACCGGAAAATGCGTCAGTGATACAAATATTTTAATATTAAGTCCTGTAGTATTGTATTGTAATATAGAAGTATAATTCTATAAGAATATCGTTCTGAATTTCGAACCCTGAACCCGAATTCGAACAAAAAGTCGAAAGTAAAAATTTTCGGAATTAGGTTTTTTATTCAAAATCAGCTTAAATACACGAAAACAAACGGAAACTCATCAATCCTATAATAAGAGATCAATTATGCCGTTTTTGAACTAAAAATGCTAAATTACGAAAATTTGGACTTTCGATTTTTGTTCGAATTCGGGTCCGGGATTTGGAAAAGGCCAAAATGAATACCGGATTTGTAGTCAGTGCCCCCTAAAACGCAAGGAACTTGTATTTATGACAATAAAAATTTCATTGACGCATTTTCTACTGACGCATTTTCCACTGATGCATTTTCCACTGACGCATTTACCGGGCGCCACAAAAAGATCCAATTGGCGTTTGCAAGAAAAAGATAATGGAGAATAAAAAATGGAAAAAACCCAAAATTTATTGGAAAATAAAAGGAGATAATCCAATGCTAAATAAACCCGTCATCGTATTACTTACAAAAATAAGTAATAATTCCTTTACTTAAAATTTTCAGTCTTTTTTAATTTAGATAATCTCAAAATGAAGATGAAATTATTAAAATTATTTTTAAGAAAGTACACTTTTTTGTTTTTCGGATTCTCTTGGTGAACCTTTGTATACACAATCTTAATTTTCATATTTTTCGGTTATTTATTTTTATTATAGGATGAAATTCCATCTAGTCTTATAAAATCCCAAAAGTATTATTCCATTTTATTGCATTTAATTAATTGTCAAAAGACTTTAAATTCTGCGTATTTATTTTAATTGCAAAATGTCAAAAGAAAAATGGCGTCAAGATGAAAAGTTTCCGAGCCAATTTACACATGTTTTTTTTTTACTTTTGTAGAACCAAAACATCTCTAAAATGTTATAAACTAAAAATCAACGCCAAATAAAATGTTTTTTTTTGATTTATTTTTTTAAAGAAATGCATTTGTTAGGTTAATTAGTTTAGTTGGAAATAATAATTTGTAATTTATTCAATAATTCAAAAAAGTTTAATAAACGGTTAATAATTTAATAATGCTATTTTCTTTTTCTCTATTCAAGACAATTCTTAGTTTTTATATTATTAAATATTAACGCAAAATATTATTAAATGAATTTATTTTACTTTTTATACATATGAAATAAACAGAAATAAAAATTATTAAATAAATTAAATATATAAATTTATTTTATTATTTATCAGAATGATAGACTCTTAATGAGCATAAAAAAGCTACAAACAATTCTTAATTAGAATATATTTTTATTTAATTATAAAATGTGCAGCATTATAAAAATACAATATTTTTTCATTACTTTAAAATAATAAGATGAATAAAATATTAAATTAATTTTTGTACAAAACATCATTAATGCATAATAAAATACTAGTTTTATAATAAAATTGTTTATAATTCTATTTATAATTATAGCTTAACTTAAAAAATAAATTTTACTAAAGAAATAATAAATTTTATGATTTATTTTAATGTGGTAATTTATGTTAGTTTTAATCTTATTTTTTGAAATATATTAATTATTGGTCGAATAAATTATACAATACGAAATAAACCAAATTAATTTGTACAATTCTTTTTAAATTCACTGCCAAAGCGAAAAAGAAACATCAAAAGGATCCGTCAGCATGATATTAAAAGAGCAAAAAGAAATAAAGATACGAAATAAACTTTTTTGAATAATTTAATAAATGAATAAAGTAAAAAAATGTTATTAATTATAATTAGTACAAATTTTATAAAATGTTGAAAAAAGTAAAACAAAAGATAATTTCTCTCTCCATTTTCTAAACTAATTAATCTTTACTTGAATTGAATAAAAAAAGAATATTTTACACCCTAAGTTTAATTATCAAAAAATTAAAACAAAATGGAATTTTTCAAAAAAAAACATAGTGAATAATCCAAAATGATAAATAAAAAAGGAAAATCATTAAAGATGCTGATGTACCAACTGATTTAGTGTACGCGAAATGATGTTAAAATTAGTCAATATCAATATTCTTAAAATTAAAACAAGAAAATAACACATTAAAAAAATTGAATGAAAAAGTATTTATTTAGAATTTTAGCATTTATTAATTTTTACAATACATAAATGAAAATACCAATTGCAATTATATTATATTTAATTTATAAAAATTAATTTATTTCATTTGCAATATAATATAAAATTATTGGTATAATTTAATATGCCATTATCAGTCATAAAAATTTATTTATCCCAACTTTTGACAACATTTGGACAACACAACCTTCGGCCCATCCTAAATCCCCCAAATATTCCATATATTCGTATTCCCATAGAGCCCGAACCCCATTTTCCACTACTATAAAATAATTGATATAATTTAATATGCCCATTAACAGTTATAAAGTTTGATATTTACATAAGCAATATGATCAAAATTTTAAAAATGACCAGTATTTAATATTTTTAAATTATAATTTTTCAAAAAAATTTAACAAAAAAAAATATTAATATCGTTTTTAAAATCTTATTAACGTAGACAGAAAAGATCAGATTAGGTTTATTAGGCGACTAAATATATTTATTTTGTTCTCAAAAATATTTTAAATTTTTTACTGAAAAATTACGATTAGGCAATTTCTTAATTAAATTCTTCCATTCTTTCAAATTTTCATATTATTTTATCAATTCTAAAGACATAACCTTAATGTATTAAGTAATAAAATGAATTAAATTCGTAATAAACATAATCACCATAATATAAAAGTTTTAAATTTCTATTGTATTTTAAAATATAACTTAATAATATGAAAAATTTAATTTTTAATCACTTGATTCATCAAATATATTTATTATAAATGATTTGATAAAAGAAATTGTACAAAACTTTAAACTTTATAGTAAACAAACTTACCTGAAGATTATAAAAGGGATTAATAGAAATTTAAAGTAAAAACTCAAAAACCGGAAAATAAAATAATATACACATATTTATAATAAGTCCTATTTAATTTTTTATATAATACATAGACAATTAATGTTTATTTGAATTCAATTTCTAAAACTAAAAAAACTTTTGGTTATTTTCCTTTTGACGTATATTTCTTGGGCCTTAAAAGCTACACAATTTTATTATAAGGTCAAGAATTGTGCGGCTTATAATAATTTCATATATATGCTTAAAATTTTATTATGAATATAAATATTTTTATTTATTTTATTTTTCTAATATTACTTTTGAAATTTTTAATGGGACCTCGTGAGGAGCTTAAATTCAAATTGAACGAAGGATCCTTTTTTCATCTAAAATTATTATATGTATTTTTGATTCATAAATTCAAAGGACTTCATTTTGAAAAACTGAAAATTTATTATCAAAAAAAAACTTTTATTTTTTGATTCGCTTAGTATAAGAACTAATATTCTATAAAGATATTAGTTAAAAAATAAAATAAAAGCAAATTGATTTAAATAAAATATTCCAAAATTCTATTACAAATTCACAAAGGAAAACTGAAAAAAATAGTTAAAAAAGTGATGAAAAAAATATTTTATAAATACATAATAATCAAAAATTTCCAAATGGTCATCGAACTATGATTCGACTCGAACCGTGAGAAAAGGGCAAAAAGAGATGAAAGATACATAAAAAAACTTGTTTTACAATTATTTTTAAAAATATAAATGATCATTAATTAGTACATATTTTACCAATTGCATTTAATTAAAAGCTGAAGCACTCAAAAACAGTAATTTCTTCTACAGAAATGAAATTAAAATAATATTATTTTTAATTGGAATTTAAGAATTAACATTATTTAATATTTAAAAGGAGAAGAATGATTAATATAAAAAAACTGCAAAATGTTAGTAAAAAATCATGATTCTCATTTGCAAAAAAAAATCAATAATTTTATTTTGAAAAATAAATAATTAAAAATATATTTATAAAAAGGGCAAGCCATGAACGACCGACCGCAACTACTCAATCTGCAACTCGACATGAGATTATTTAAAACCACAAAATTAATAATTATTATTAGAAAATTAAAAAAAAACTTTATGAAGTAATTATATTTAAGCGGATTTAATTATTTAAAATTCTAAAATTGGTTAATATTTTAATAAAAGATACAATTAAAAAATTAAAAAACATTTTTGCAAATTAAATTACTATTCTTTGTGATAATGATAAATATTTATCAAGTTCATTATTATTTATAATTTTCAGTTAAGATAACTAAAAATTATTATTTCGTTTAACGAAATTTAAATTCTAAAAATCAAAATAAATAAAAATTCAAAAATAACTGTAAAAAATTAGAATAAATGAACAATTAAATTAAAAATAAATAAATTAATATATAATATCACCATTGACAAAAAATTTGTGAATCCAATATCTACTGTAATTTGTTTATTCCATTAAACAGAAAAAGAAAATTTAATATGATAATTTTTTGTTTTATAATGATTAAAAAATACTGAAAAATACATTCAAATGGCAAATATGCATTAAATAATTTTTTAAGCCCAGCTTCAAAGTAAGGTGAATTTGGCAACGGGGATTCTTTACAGCAAATACGCAATTTATTATCTTAAAAAATATTCCTTCAATGCACATAAAAGAAAACTAAAAATGTAAAGGAAAAACAAAAATAATAAATATTTCATTGAATGAAAAGTTTAAAATAAAATTCATATTTTAAATGAAGTAAATTCACCGATGAATGTAGAAACATCAAAAGGATCCTTACGCATGATATTAAAAAAGCAAAAAGAGATAAAGATACAAATAAACTACTTATTTAGAATCATTTAATAAATGAATAAAGTAAAGAAATTATTAATTATAATTAGTACATATTTTATAGATATTAAAAAAAAATTAAAAAAATAATAATTTCTCTCTCTATATTTCTCAAGTAATTAATTTACAGTCGAGCAATGCTTATTAATGAAAAAAATCCTTGACGATTTATTAATAAATATTATTAATTTTATATTTGTATTAAACCTATCAACATTAAATAAATAAAATATTAATAAATAATATAATAATTGGCTAATGCACAAATCATGTATTCATTTGACATTTTTAATAAAAATGATTTAATAAAATAAAATAGAGACACTTGAAAAGAATACATTTTTGCAGAAAGATTTTCAATTCATGTAACTTATATTTACGAAAAAAAATTCTGATCGGAACTTCTATTTCATTTGGGAGCGGAAATAAATTAATTTATTTCTATGGAATGTCCTTTATTTATGTTGCTTTTTTCAAATAAGAAAGTTTATTTTGTGGATTTATTTATTTTTTATTTTGGCCCAAATTTTAGAAAAGGCGAATGAATTATTACAAAAAACTGTCAAGGATTAAAGAAATAGAAATATATACATATATATTAAATAATAATATTAGGATTAAAGAAGATAAAATTATAAGGCACAATATAATTCTCTTTAAATATTAAAGAGATTGTTATTCATATTTTTGAACAAAAGAATAAATGGAAATAAATTCAGACAAAAAACTATTATTTTCTATAAAGTTTTAAAACAATTTTATAAAAAAGTAAAAATATAGGATTCAATTCATAATAATTTAAAAAAAAACACATAAAAATTATAATTGAATTCAACAATTGTAATATTTTTTAAAAACTTTGAACCAAAAGTTTATAAAATTAATATATTCAAAATTGAATTTTTTTTTTATTTGAACACTAAAGCAGCTTTTTTTTTAATTTAAAAGAAGAATCATCTTTTTGTAACTATTTGTGCACAAATAAATTTTATAGTAATAATTAATTAATTTAATTATAAAGTAAGCATTTACAATATAAAAAGTATTAAACAAGAGCAAATTTATTGAATTGCATATGCAGCGGTAAAATACCCATTCAATAGATTTGTTGGGGTCGAAATTGAAATTTTTGACTTCCGAAAATTTTGGGGCCTCGGATTTCCGAGTTCCAAAATTCTTGGTAGTATGTGTAATCTTGGAAATTTCATTTTTAATTTTATTTAGCTGCTTAATTTTGACAATTAAAATGATATAATTTTAATTTTAATCAATTACTTTCAAATAAAATTTAAAAAAGTTCATCAATTATTATAAAAAATACTTTTAAAGCTGAATAAATAATTTCAAGAATTAAATTTATTTAATATTAGAAATTCCATAATTTAAAAATATTTATATTCTCAAATTGAAAATTAAAATTAATTTAAAAGAAATAAAAATATTTTTATTGGTCATATTATGGAGTCAAACCTTGTGCAAACTTGTAATTACTTGAAGAAAATACCGATAAAAACCAATTAATTTATCAATTTATCTAAAAAAACTAAACAAAAATACAAAATTCTCCTATTAAATTTATTTAAAAAAGTGTTAGAATATCACCCATTTCTGTATTACTTTAAATCTAAAACTCTCTAATGATATTTATAATATACATAAAAAAATCATATTTATGCCTTCTTTGAAAAATATTATAAGGAATTAAAAATTCCAAAAAATCTTTGAAGAATGTGACTTAAACACATGTCTTTTCACAATTTTATATGTCACTTCTGAAAATAAAGAGTGATTGTATTAATAATATAAATATTAAATTTATGAAAATTTATATATTGAAAATATATTTTATTAAACTGAATTTGACAAAATCCAACTTAAAAAATTTATTATGTTAAAATATTTATAATAAAGAGAAAATATAATAAAATAACTAAATAATTATATAGATTTGCAAATGTCTTTGAAGCATCAAAATAATAAGAAATAAAGTTATTTATTTTAATAATTACATAATGTTTATAATTAAAATATTTATGTAAAAAATTAAAAATTAAACCGATTTTAAATCAAAATTATGAACATTATTTTAATTGAAGAATACTTTAATAAAACAAATATATATTTTTATTATGTAATAAATATTATTTGTATTAAAAATAATTCGATTCTATGAAATAATTATTATCTATTTCTTTTGCTGAATATAGAAAATTTATATCGTAGTTTTTAAACTTTAACAATGCCTTGATAGCTAAATTCTGCTTGATTAAGAGCTATTTTGATAAATAGAATTATAACAGTTTCAGAAATAAATATAAATGTGAATATAATAATGATAATATGATATTTAATAATTACAATCGTGAAATTGGATCATCACTTATTCTTTTTTTTATAAATAAGAAACCAATTTATAAATACAATAAAGAATTTTTTAAATATGAATGTCTATGGTATAATAAATCATAAATTGCCTGTATAAAGAATCTGGAGAAATATGCAAAATGTGAACAAGGATAAAAAGAAGCTAAAGAGTCTAAATTTAAATGAATTTATTAAAGTTTGTTTATAATAATTATATTTGATGTTTATAGAAAATATGAAATTCTTCAAAAAAGGCTAAAGTACGACTAAGAAAATTTAAATATAAATGAATGAAAAAATTTATTTAAATAAATCCATGTTTTCTTGATCATCCAATAATTATCAAATTCAATTACAAAAATATTAATTAAAAAAACTTAAAAATTGAAAAAAAAATTAAACAATTTTAATTTAAAATGTCACAAATAACAATGATTAATGTATAATTTTTTTTCTAAGATATTTGTTTAATGATAAATAATGTAAAAATAAATATATTTAATATAAAGGAATTAAATATTTAAATTTATTTAAGAATTGCATTATGTGACAGACATTGAAACCGATGCGATGAAACCTTTTATAAAATTACAATTGTAATGAAGTAATAATTAATTTAATCAAAAATAAAAACAAAGATGCTTTTTATTTTAATTGTCGATAAAACTTTTTATTTAAAATAAATTAATTAATAAAGAATAGTTATTGCCCTTAATATCGATAGAAGCGCTTATTCCCTTTTTCTCTACGATAGCAGTATTATTTGGTAGCCTTTGCTTTTTATCACTTCTCATCGATTAGAATAATTTAGTAAGCTAATTATAATTATTTAAAATTATTATTATTATTTTAATTTTAAAAATTAAACATTTAATAATAAATGAATGTATAATTTAATTTCGAATTTCTAAATATATTTTTACCAAAAGAAAATATATT
>SIJG01000097.1:0-58448 GCA_023374025.1 Heterodera schachtii | reverse complement strand
AAAAAATTTAATTAAGAAGAAGGGGGGACGGGGAAACGGGGGATCGACTATAAAATTGCTGCCTTTAATATACAGGGGTAGGGGTCCATGACCCCTGCCCAAACCTCCTGTGGTACAGGGGCAGGGGTCCGGGACCCTCTACACTGGCTAAAAGTGCAATTTTATCTCAAGGTTACAGGGGCAGGGGTCCCAGACCCCTGCCCCTGTAACCTTATACTACTATTATATCCCTAATTTATTCATTGTTATTTTTTACATTTTATATTGCATCCTTTTTTTTTAATTATTTTTATTTTTGAATCTGTTTTTATATTTAAAAAAAATAATAATTATTTTATAAAATTAATTCAAAATTTTCTTATAATTGAGGAATTTTTGTTTTTAATAAATATGATATTAATTTAGTTTTCTCCCCTCATTTGAAGGATCTGAATTTGATGGAAATTTATTTTTTGAGTAAAAGAATTAAATATGATTAACAAACCCATCATTTGCTTGCTTTTTGAAAATTATGTGGCTATTTAGCGGTTTTCTTGCCCAAAATCGCAGCTTTAATTATTGCGAAAAATAAAATGATTAAATAGTTAAAGTAATTTGCAAGTCAACTTTTTAGCTTTGATGAATTGCATTTCACATTTTAATAGTATTTACATTATAACTTCATATTGTTATTTATTTATTTCTTATTATTTAATATGCAATAGCTTTCCGAATATACAATATTTCGAAATTATATTTATGTTTTAAAATTAAAATTTTAGGTATCTTTTTCATGTCAATGAAAATTAATATATAAACTTATATGCATAAAGTAATGTTCTTTTACGTGAATTTCTAATTTATTAAAATAAAATACAATTTTTTAGAATTTCTAATAAATGACAATTATTTTATTGTTTTTTATGGTTGTTGTAATTAGAGACATTAGGATCTTTTCATTCATTATTATTATTATTTATCCTATAAATAGATTTTTTGCTATTTTAAATGATGAAAAACCTGTTAAGTTGTTTTTACCAAGTGAAAAAATTTTTTTATGTTATTTTTCTCAATGTGTTTTTTTGAATAATAAATTTATATAGTATTTTATTAATTGAATTTGTCGCCGAGAATAAATAGAAAATTAGTTTAACTTAAAAATATTTTTCCCAAAATTCATTATAAGCTTTGTTAATTAGTAATTTATGAATAAATAATATGAACATTTTGCCAACATTATAATGAATACCAATTTGATAATTGGTTTTAAATGAGTTTTTTACATCGCTATATGTCAATTTACATTTACCCAGAAAAGTATTTGAACAACCATGGTTTTTGTTCTCTGCGTTCATAAAAGCCATTAAATAAATGCGTTTCCGGCAAATGTTTATTCATTTAGCAGCTCATTATGTTAGGTTCACATTCTTTTAATAGAGATTAACCTTAAGGAAAGAAATTAGTCAGTAAAAAACTTTAAAAAATTATTTTATTATAATAATAATAAAATAAAATAAGTATTTTAATATGAAAGAAAATGGGAATAAATAAAAAATTAATATCTACTTTCAAATTAATTAAGTTTTTTTTCTTCAAATAGTGAAACTTTTTTACACACTAATTTTAAATTTTTGCCAATTTAGACGTAATTTTCTTCATTTATCAAATTTAAAAGAACCTAATTTTCAATTGTATGAACTAATAAAATTTTTTGCTAATTGAAGATGAAACTTATCTTTTATTATTTTTAAACAAAAATCGTTTTTTTTTTGCATTTAATAAATTTTGTAAAATTTATTTCCCTTAAGTTGGACAAAAAAATGGGTGAATTAAAGTCATATAAAAGCCCAAAAATGGTTGTTACAAAAAATTTATTCAAAAAAATAAGCCGTCATATTTAAAGATAGATTAATCGTAAAATAAAATGCATTTTGTTATTAATTTGTTTTTTGGCCGCAAACGGTGCAGCCTTTAAAAATTGCTTTATATTTTGTTATATACTAAAGTAGAATAGACATTATTAAATTATAAATTTTATCTTCTTCGTTTAAATCCACCATCCAATTCTTCGTTATTCTTCCAATCCTTTATTTGGACCATGTTTTATCATTTGATATTTTATGTTTTTATATTTAAATGAAGAATAAAATACATTTAAATTATTTACGTATTAAACATTTATTTAAACTTGAGAACAAGCAAGCGTGGATGGCATTCTGTAGTACTTGTCAAAAATGTAAGTGTTACTAGTAATATGGTAACCAATTTTATTATTTAAGACTAATTATTATTATGATTATTTATTTTGCATTAAATTAAACATTTTAATAATTTTGTTATTCATTTTAAAATTATTTGTTCTTACAAAAATCACATCTTATGAAATGATAAAATAATATTATGAATTTTTCTCAGTACGTAGCCTTTTCATTAAATTCATCAAATTTAATTTTAAATTTTGTTTAATCTTATACCTTAGATGGAATTGGTGATTTATTTGACAATTTCTGTAATAATATACACGACAAAAATAGTCGTATAATTCATTTTAAACAATTTAATTCAAAAAATTCAGTATAGTTTTCAATAGGAAATGTATTTTTTCAATTTAATTGACATTGAGCGTCATACATTTTTAAATAGTTATAGTTTTTAAATAATATCAAATTTTAATTATCTAAATATGTGATTTTATATATCAAAATTTTGTTCAATTTAAATATTTTATTATTTTTCTTTATTATTTTAATATTCTATTTATTTTTTACAAATTAAACTTTAAAATAAAGTATCATCAGCAATTGCATGTTGGAATAAGATTCCTCTAATTTCATTTATTTTTTAGACTAAACAGGTACTTACTTCCATGAAGTAACACGAAGAAAATTTCTATGTATATGTCTTACATTTGATTAGTTGCTGCATTTAATAAATTGAATGCTGATGAGTAACAACTTATTTTATTACAATTTTATAAACCAAGCCCAAATATTTTAAAATTTTATTTTAGATATTATATGTTTTCATTTACAAAATCATACTTATTATTTGATATTATCTTTTCTTTAATATTTTTTTAAATATTAATTAATTAACATAAATTTTTAATGCAGTAAGAATTATTCTCTTTTGGTATTAAATTTAGTTATATCATTTTGAAATTTATTTATTCTTGTAAAAGTCACATATGAATGATAAAATAAAAATGTGCATTTTTCTCGTGGCTTTTTGGTTCAATATCATTGAATAAATGTAGCAATTTCTTCTTTTAAATTTGATTTATTTTTATACCTTGCAAGACACCGGTTTTATTTTATAATTGCTGTATTATTTTCATTTTAAGCAATTAAATTCAAAAAATTACCTTTATATATATAGATAAAATAATTTATTTTTTCGTACCAGCTAAATGTGGAATTATTTAATTATTTTGGTGTAAAATGTTTTGAAATTATTAAAAAATGTTTATATAAAATAATTAATTATAAAAGATACAATCTGGTTTAGTGTTTTTTTTGGCATATTGCACTTTTAAAAGTAGGGATAATATTTAAGTGCCAAAATATGTAGGTTTTAACTTCTAAAAAACACCGCAAAATAAGTACTAAAAATGGGAAAATAGGTGCCAAAAAGTTCTGAATCTGAATTTAGGGGTGTAAAATTGAAAATTTTCTTCAAAAAGAAAAAATATTGTGCCATATCATTAATGAGATACAAATTTCAAAATCAAAAATTCTCGTCAAGAAAATAAACAAATAAATTTTGAAGATGAATTTTTGAGAAATTTTTCATTTCTCAGGGGTATATTTTTGAAAATTTTCAGGCCAATTCTTGGGGTATATTTTTTGAAAAAAAATTGGGTTGATTCTTAGGGGTCTCATTTTCCTTTTTATTGCATTTTTGCTAAAAAAAATTTGGCCAAACCCCCAAAATAAATGAAAATAAGTTGTTAAAATTTTTTTAGGTTTTTTACGTGCTAAAAATAAAAAAAGCTAGAAAATAAATGCTAATAACTCGAAAAGTAGCTTAACAAGAGCCAAAAAAAATTTTCGTGCATTTCAGACCATAGAAGCTTAGGAAAAAAATAGGTAAAAAACTAAAAATATCATCCATTTTATAAGACTAATTTTATAAAATAATTAATACGATTGTTGATTTAAGTTTTAAAAAAAATAATAACGTAAATTACAGGGTGCGGCATAAGTTCTGCAACCTGCCTTTCCATGGAAAATTCCAGTTCAAAATAAAAGAAATTCATATAACTTGGCAAAATTAACCAAAATGTCCGCACTTATTTTTTTCGGCAATTTCGTCCCAGGTACGGTGAAAAGCCTCCTTCAGCGCCTATTTTGATGCTAATCGCTTGTTCAGACTCTGGTCCATAAATGACCAAGAGGAAATGTCAAGTGGATTCAAATTCGGCACATTTGAGGGCCAAATGTCTTGGCCCCAAAATCCATGAAACAGATTTTCACTCAGCTGAATTGATATTTTCGGCCCGTGTGGTGTCCAATCCTGTTGAAGGACGAATTATTTTTTTCTAAAGTGCCCTTATGCCCAAGGATACACTCCGTCCCTTAGGGTGGTGTTCTGATCGACTGCCGAGTTTATCTTGTTGCTTTTTTGATTTACACCAGGGGAGTCTTGCCGATGGCACAAATGCCGCCCTAAAACATCACGGAATGGTGGAAATGGCTCCTTTTGGTGTTTTTTAATAGCGTACCCCTTCTGTCGGAACAATTAACACTGATTTTGGCTGTTACGATGGCTTTTAATGGTAAATATTTTCTCAGACGTGAGACGAAATTGCCGAAAAAAATAGGTGCGGACATTTTGGTTAATTTTCGGAAGCGTTTGGACGCATGTATCTCAGCCCATAGTGGCTACTTTGGATTTTTAATGTAATTTTCTAATAACTAAGATCCTATTAAATGAAATTGCCAAGTTATATGATTTTCTTTTATTTTGAACTGGAATTTGCCATGGAAAGGCAGGTTGCAGAACTTATGCCGCACCCTGTAATATATTGGTATAATAATGGTGATATTTACAGAGGATTTAATATTTATATTTTATAATTAAATATTTTTAATTTTTTATATTGAATAAAAATCACAATTTCGCTAATTTAATTTATTAATTGAATATTTAAGAAATTTTGATTTATTTTTTCATATTTTAAAGTATTTTATATTTTATTAGAAATATTTTTAGATTATAAAGTATATATTTATAATTCTTCTTGTCCATTATATGCTCAATTAATTGTAGATTGAGGGTACGTCTACAATTTTATTCTATAAATAAAATTACTAATTGTTATATTTTTTATTCCATAATTTTATAATTTATTGTGATAATTTGGAATTTAGTTAATGATATGATTTCAATGTATAAAATTTTTGGTAAATAACATACTTTTTTTATTTCACTGATTTTTAACCATTTATTCAAAAATTAAATAATTTACTCTTTCAATATTTATTATGCAGCATTTGTTGTTATTTAAAGAATTTTTATATTTAATTATTTTTATGAATTAAATCAATAAATTTTGTCAAAATGGCATTAATTATATATTTTTTTAATCAAAAAATAGTAAAAAAGTTTACTTTATGTTTTTGTTACTAAATAAAAATTATCAATTTGTATATATTTGATACAGATTTATTTTTATGCTTGTAAATTACGTGAAAAAATGCTAATTTGAGCAGCGCTTGTATGCATATGACTAAAAAATAGTTTATGTATTTCTTTTCTTAATTTATCAAAATTCTTTTAACATTAATAATTTTATCATTTGATTTTTTGAGTTTTTTTTAATTTTCAGCCTTAACAATTAAAATATGCGAATAATAATAAAAATTATAAAATAAATAAGCAAAGTAATATTAATTGCTTTTTAATAACTTTTATCAAAAGGTTAAGTCAACTTTTTTTATGCCTTTATCATATTATTTTATATTTTTTGCCGAGGTATCGGTTTTCGAGCTGATGTGGATAAGAGTTTAGTTTCGGTAGGGACTTAGTTAGCCAACGTGAAAAATGAAAGGAAAACTTAAATCATTTTATTTGGGCTAAACTAAGATTAGCTAGAAAAAAAAATTGAGAATGACCAGTTCCCATTCTCGAAAAAGCCCATATGTTTTTCTACGAAATCTAAAAAATATTTAAAAAGATAAAATATTTTTAATTTATTTGATTGTTTATCCTTGAATTCATTTAAATTAATTTTTCCCTTCAATATAATCTTAATAATTTCATAAAATTGATTTTTTATTTCATCAAATCAATTTTTAGGTTTAATTTTTTAATGTGTTATCATTGGAAGATATAATTTCCTACGATTATTTTTTGAATTTTTATTCTATTTTCGTGTTTGTTGTATGTTTTTATAAAATTTGCTCAATGTTTCATCTATATTATTAATCTTTCATTTTATTGTAAATTTATTGCTGCTTAATCTGTTTTAATTTCAAAAAACCGGAGAAACGGACAACCAGATCGCATTTTGGAACAAGAATTTAATAGCTCTTTTTTTTTTTTAAATTCAAATTTCTAAGTGAAAATAAATCCAAATATGTTTATTCAGTCTAATTACTTAAACAATTTAATGTATAAATTTATTATAATAAAAATTACTAATTTTCGAAAAAAGTAGCAGCAGTTTATTAAAATTTGACGACAAATAATAATATAAGAAAAATATTTTTTATATAAAAGACCATTTTCACATCATTTTTAAATCATCAACCCACATTAGTAATTAATAAAATAAAATGAATCCATATGCTTGAAAATATTTGAAGGAAATAAATTAACCTAACTAATATTAATAATTGTGGCTTAAGATGCAAGACAAAAATTCAATAGCAAAATAAATTTAAAAATTTAATATGTGTATTTTGTGAAAATATGTTTTATGGTGGCTATTTGAATAAGATCATTGAAAATTTGGATGTGATTTATTAACGGATGGCAAACACAAATAAATTTTAAAAATTTGTGGAATAAAATAAATATAAATTTTTATATTGCCAAATTATTGAAAAAATAAATTTTCTATAAATTTATTAAATTAGTATTAAAATATGGAAAAAAGTTAAGTAATCTTTTCCAAATAATCATTCTTACAATTACTTTCCTTGTATAATAAAAATATTTTAATAATCAATGGAGGATTTATTTAAAATGAAAAATAAAATTAAATAATATTCGAAAGTGAAAAAATTGGCTCTTCTGCAAGAATAAAGAAAGAATACCAAATACCAAATCCTTAAATATTAAGAGAAATAATAAAAAAAACAATTAAATTTTTTTTATTTGTAAAGACTTTCGCTTCGAAAAATAATCCATTCAAAATGTGACATACACACGGAGTCACACATCAAATTAGTTTAGTTAACGAGCGCTTGGGAACCGCTTCGCGATTCCCAAGCGCTCCGTTCCTTTTCAAAAAGTTTGATCAAACGCTTATATAAATTACTGTCGCATAAAAAAAGCAGTTTTTGCACTTCTGAGCTCCTCTCTTTCCCTCTCCTGCTCCTCTTTCTCCCCTCTTTTCTCTCTCACTTCTCTCTCTCTCTCCTTCTATCTTCTCTCTCCTTTTTTCTCTATCTCTCTCTCGTTCTCTCTCTCTACCAGTCTCTCTCTCCTTTTCTCTCTCTCTCTCTTCTCTTTTCTCTCTCTCTCCATTCTCTCTCCCAGTCTCTCTCTCTACTTCTCTTTCCTTTTTTCTCTATCTCTCTCTCTTTCTCTCTCTCTCTCCCTCTCTCTCCTTTTGTCCCTCTCTCTCTCTTCTCTCTCTTCTTTTTCTCTCTCTCTCTCCCAGTCTCTCACTCTCTCTCCTTTTGTCTCTCTCTATTCTCTCTCTTCTTTTCTCTTTCTTCTTCTTCTTTTCTCTCTCTTTCTCGCGCTCTCTCTCTCTTTTTTCTTTCTCTCTCCCAGTCTATCTCTATCTCTTCTCTTTTTCTCCTCTTCTCTCACTCTCCTTTTTTCTCTTTCTCTTTTATTTTTTGCAAGTTTTCGTTTCAATAAATTAATTCACAAAAAATTTTTTTTTACAATTTTGGCTTTCTCTTTCCTTCTCTCTCTCTCTCTCTTTGTCTTTCTCTCTCTTTGTCTCTCACTCTCTCTCTCTTTCACTTTTTTTCTGTCTCTCTCTCTTTCGTTTTCTCTCATCTCTTCTCTCACCTTCTCTTTCTCTCTGTCTCTCTCTATGTTTCTCTCTCTGACTTTTTCACTCTCTCTCTCGGTCACTCTCTCAACTCTCTCTTCACTCGCTCTCTCTAACTCACTCTATCTCGCTTTCGGTCTCTCACTCCCTCTCTCTCTCTGTCACTCGCTCGCTCTGTCTCTCTGTCTTTTTCACTCTCCCTCTCTCTCTATGTCTCTCTCTATCTCTTTGTCTCTCTCTCTCTCTCTCTGTGTCTCTCTGACTTTCTCTGTCTCTCTCTGTGTTCTCTCTCTCTGTCTCTCTCTCTTTCTCTCTCTGTCTCTCTGCGTGTTTTCTCTCTCTCTCTTTGTCTCTCTCTCTGACTTTTTCACTCTCTCTCTCTCGGTCTCTCTCTCCCTTCTCTCTTCACTCGCTCTCTCTCTCTGTCTCTCTCTCTATCTTTCACTCTCTCTCTCTTTTTCGCCTTCTTTCTGTCTCTCTCTCTTTCGTTTTCTCTGCCTTCTCTCTCTCCCCTTCTCTTTCTCTCTGTCTCTCTGTGTTTTCTCTCTGTCTCGCTCTCTCTCTCTCACTCACTCTCTCTTCTCTCTCCTTTTGACTCTCTCTCTGTCTTTCTCTCTCTGTCCCTCTGTCTTTTTCTCTCTTTCTCTCGGCCACACTCTACACTCTCTCTTGTGTTTTCTCCCTCTCTCTGTCTCTAGCTCTATGTCTCTCTCTGTCACTCGCTCACTCTATCTCTCTCTGTCTTTTTTACTCTCTCTCTCTATGTCTCTCTCTATCTCTTTGTCTCTCTCTCTGTCTCTCTCTCTTTGTGTCTCTCTTTGTCTCTCTCTCTGTCACTCTCTGTCTTTTTCACTTTCTCTCTCGGTCACTCTCTCAACTCTCTCTTCACTTGCTCTCTCTAACTCACTCTATCTCTCTCTCTCTCTCTCTCTCTCTCTCTCTCTCCCCCAGTCTCTCACTCTCTCTCAGACTGAATTTATTATTTTATTTAAATTTAAGGTTTTAAAATTTTTTAAAGATTTATTTTAAATAAACTTTTTAATAAAATATAATTGTTATATTTAATCTAAATTAATATAAATTCTTAGTAGTAATATTAATAAGAATATTCTATTTTCATATTCATTAGATACTTTGGTATATCTCACTTCGCAGCATTTTTCTATATTAATTTATGATTTTTTTATTATTTCACTTATAAAATTTTTTCTTTTAAAACATTGATTTTTTGTGCTTTTATTAATAATTTTATTTTTTTAAAGCATTTGTTTATCTTTATCGTAGTTTTTTTTTTGTAATACATGTTTTAGTGTATATAGCAAATCTTATTTGTAATTATATTACTTTCAAATTTTTACATTTTTGGATTTATAAATATGAATTCTTATTTTTTAATTAAATTGCTATATTTTTCATGTGAGATTCAACCTATTCTGAATTTCTTCATGCCACATGCTTTTGCAATAAAAGATATGTGGTTTTATTTATTTTTTGCTGTTGATGATAATTAGTTAATTAACTTGATATCTTTTCTCTATTATTTACAAAATTATATTGTATTTTGTTTTTTTATGATTTCCAATAAAAATTTTAAAATTTTTATATAATAATTATTAGCATGCTATTAATTTTTATTATTTGTTAGTGATTTTATTTAGCCATTATGAAAATAAATTTGTCAAATTATTTCATTAAATTTTTGTGCCGGACTGTTGCCTTATTTTATCATGCTGAGATCATTCTTGCTTTATCCAATGTCGAAGAGCTGGTAAATGAATGGAGATTAATTCGCCCAGGATTAAAAATATAATTTTTCTTATTTATGATTATGGCTGCTGGTTAAACATTATTGCACAAATATTTTAAATCTATTTATTTAATATGTAAAATATCAATAAAATTATATTTTAGAGTTAATGACTAAAATGTGTTTATCATCGGAAAATATATTTCTTAAAATAATTTTTGATCCCTTTACTGAAGAGTGAATATAATGCATTTAAAGTAAATGTATAATTGAAGTAAAAAGGCAGGCTTATAAATAATTCACAAATAATATTATTTACCCTTTAAAATAATCAGTGTTAAGATAGAAAATAGTAAAACTAAAAAAAGATTTATTCATCATTCATTATATATTCAATAAAAAAAATAAAAATCTTTTATAAAAATGAAAATTGACTATATTTTTTTATAATTATTAAAAACACATCAAGAATAAATCATATTACATGAGATAAGAACAGCATAATTTCTAATTATTAAAATATTCATAAAAAAATTCAAACCAATAAAAGAAAATTGTCAAATTAAATATATTATTATAAAATATAATATAAATTGCCATGAGATTAATAAAAAAAATACCTAAAAGGAGAAATCAGCTTTAAACATTGTCAAATAAAATTTTGGAATTTAATTATTTTTAAAAAATTAAAAATACTTTTGTAAAACTTTGATATTTATTGGAAAAGCCCTTAAATATTCTGTAGAGAAACTGGAACCAAACAACAATGAAGTAGCAATATGGACACCAAATCAAATTCTAAACAATAATTTTTGTTCATTTATTAAAGAGTTATATCCGTGCTACTAAAGTAACAGCTAAGGAGGCAGGTGGTATTACACTTTGCAGCTTATGATATTGTTACTGAAAGCAATAAAAAGAAGCTGGTTGTTGACCATTGCGGTAAAGGTTGTACATGATAGCGCTATCTCCACTAGCATATTTTTTCCTAAATATTTGATAACCTTTTATTATCTTTTGTAGGATTTCTTTCAGCCATTGGCTTGCAAGTGGTTGTACACGAAGAGACAACTAGCCATATTGTTGTGGTGAATGTAATGTATCAGGTAGGTGCTAGGGATGAGTCTGCCTCTCAAACAGGTCTTGCTCAATAATTCTTATTAAAATTATTTTAAATTAACATACTAATAGATATTACTAAATCATTATTAGTAGGGATACGGTTTTATCTTTTTTACCTAGAAAAATTTCAGAAAAATATACCCTTACGAATCGGCCCCTAAATTTTCAAAAATACATTCTTAAGAAAAAATAAAAGTCAATACTGATTTTGCTTAATTTTGTTGTTTTTTCGATAAAATTTTAATTACTCTTACTATCGAAATGTCCCCTGTCGGAAAGTCCGGCGCCCTAATTAAGTAGGTTATGAATTCATAAAAACTCTTAAAAGATTATGTTTTTATTAAATATTTAATATAAAAATTTAACTCAATAATTATGCTTTGTTTTAATTAGTTCATTTAAATTAATGCTAAAAATTTAATAATAAATGAACAATTTTGTTGTTATTTATAAATGAAAAAATGAACAAAAAATAAATTCATTTCAAAAAATAGATTAATTTATTATTAAATAATTAGAAAATATATTCACAGAAATGCTATACATTAATAAATTCAATTTAAAATGAATTGTCTTTTAATTCAATTTAAAATTGATTTTAATAAATTTTCACATAATTTCAAAAATTTTTATTACATGTCGCATTTTTATGCGATTATTAGTTAAATTTATTATTTTTAATTTTATATTTCAAATTCATTTTTTTATTTTTTATTTTTATAAATTAATTTAATAATAATTTTGCATAAAACAATTATTTATTCTATTTTCACGTTCCCGTACAGAGATAATGTGTTGTCTTCTGACTGTGTTTTATATTGATAAATACATTTTATGTTAGTTATTTTTTTGAAAGCTTAAGATAATATATTTATTTGAATGATCAAATATCAGATAAAGTTTCCTTTTCAATATTTAAAATATTATGTAAATTTAAAATTAGTTATAAACATTAATTTGATTATTTATTTTTTTAATAATTACATAATTCAATTTTTTTGTAGAAATCCGTTTTAAATGCCTTTATATATAAAAATTATATCTATATTTGTTTTAAAATGGTACTTTTATAATTTCTATAAAAAAATAATTATAAAATTTAGTTTGTTGATTTATCATAGAAGAATGGAATTATATTTTACAAAAATTTTTTTTGTTCATATAATTATTAATTTATAGGAGTAATTTTTTACTTAAAACTTATAAAAAAATCATTTTGCTTTTATAATACAAAATTAAATAAATTTAATATTTTTTTTTAATTTAAGACAGAAAGAAAAATACCTTAACTCGGAAATTTATTTACAATTTATCGATTTTGACACGAAAAATAATAAAAAGGTCAAAAAAAACGCCGAATTAATGATAAAAAATGTATTTCTATGTTATTATTTTCTGTTTGATATAGAATGTTTTCATTTCATTTCTTTACTATTTAATTATTCACTGCACAAAACTTGCTCGAGTGTCAGAATTTGAGCGAGTTGAAGGTGGCATTTTTGATTTAAATATTTATAATAGTAAATTATTACATTATAAAAATATACATTTAATTCATTAATTTTGATAGATATTTTATTTATATTGAATTAAGTTTTTATTTGGTTGATTCACTACAAATTCCTCTTTTTATCAGATAAAGTTATTTCAGCAATTGCATTCCCTTCGCTTGACCATATTTATTATTTAATTGTGCTCCAATAAATATTTGTCTTTATTCATATCTGTTGTTCGGACACAACATAATTTTGAAGCACGTCGCAATTTGGTGTCATGCAAATCAACATCGACGCGTCGAAATTTTGCAAAAAGGTCAGCGACTGGAAAAGAAATTGCGTCAACTGAATGTGCGTGGCAAACGCAAGAGTAACCAGCAAAAGAAGGACATCAAGTTCATGGAGGACCGCCT
This sequence comes from Heterodera schachtii, assembly GCA_023374025.1. NCBI lineage: Eukaryota > Metazoa > Nematoda > Chromadorea > Rhabditida > Heteroderidae > Heterodera > Heterodera schachtii. The sequence continues at coordinate 45,515 of SIJG01000097.1, read as the reverse complement.
TAAAATGACGAAATGGCCTCCTGCAAAAGCCTTCGATCAGGCTTCCATCATCCACAGTTTTAAAAATTGAATTGTATTTACAAATGTTTTTTCTCTAATAATGTTCTTCTTTAGACCTGTTGGAATTCGAGTTCATTTTCATAAAATTTATATTTATTTCTAATTTTTTTTGCTTGATTGCTCATTCCTAATCTGAGTTTTTTACATTTATGAAAAAAATTTATTGAATTATTATTAAAAAATAAAATGTATGTTAATTTTAATGTTTTGCCTTATAAGAAAATACTTATTTCTTGTTGGTATACACTATTAGGTATCCCAGTCTTGGCTAAGTCTCATTTTGTTTAGTAATTGTCTAAAATTTTATTTGTAAATTTGTATTGTTATAATTTTAAGGAAAATTTTATGAAAAAATATTTTTTTTAGCATATCTTATTTTTTAATGTGCTTTTTATTTCGATGTTTTAATATATTTATTTTGTTTTTCTTTTCTTATTTTGCCCTCAAAGGGGTCGGGGAGCACCCCTAGTAAAAAGCGCAAAAAAAGTCTCCGCTCAAGAAAAATTAAACTAAAAAATTCACGAATAAATAAATTTTTTTATAAACTTTTATTATTCATTATTTTTTAACAATTCATTAATTATTTAGAAATATAAAATATTTATACCAATAAGGCATGTATAAAAATATATTTCTTTGCTCACAGTAATTTCTTTAGCTATTCTTTGTTATTTTTATGTTTTTCATTTCATTTTTAATTTTCCATTGCCTATCTCGTTATTTTCTATAGCTGCGGTCAAGCGAAAACGCACGAAAAAGCAAAGAATTGATAAAATTTATTGTTAACGTATTTGAAAAATGGTTACATTTATAATTTATATTAATTGGTTGAATTGATTTAGTTTTTCATGTATTTATTTTTACTGGAAATGATTTTTTTTAAAAGGTTAAAATTTATTTTTTAATTTAATGTTATTTTGTTCTAATATAACATCCCATTTTATTGAAAAATCGAGGTATGATAATGATTTTAAAATTAAATGATAATTGTTTTTTTTATAAAACATATAGTAATTCAAACCTTTTCATGGAGTCTTTAGTGAAATATCTATCATTTATTCTATTTTAAGGGTATGGCGCGTTTTGTTATTAATAATTATTTTTTAATAATTGTTATTAATTTTTATTTTTAAAAGAATATTTTCCACATATTAAAAAATATTTGTTTATTTAATAAGTACATATTTTTTTTCATATTTTCACTTTATTTCCTCTTTTTTAAATTTATATAAATAATATTAATTGATAAATTTGTATATAAATAATTATTTATTGTATTTCATGCGCTCTTCTGCTTTTTATAATAAGTGAATTATTTAAGTTTTTTCTAAAATTTCTCAGTATCATATTTAATCTTAACCATTAATTTTAAAATTTTATTTAATTTTTTTAATTTTTGTTTTGGTTCATAATTTAAAAGCAATTAGCGTAATGAAAATTATTAAATTTGAACAATATAGATTCTTTTTGGTGATGCCGCCCTTTTTTAGAAAATTGAATGTATAAGATGATTTATATTTTCATGAACAAGAACTGTCTTTATTTATTATATATTTGTATTATAGATTGTAAAAATTTTACCTTTTATTATATTCGGTAGAATTAATAATTCTAAAACAGAATATTTACCCAATTCTAATTTATTTGGCTTTACATATATTTTTATATCAATTTTACCATTCTTTATTAAATTAATTTATTGCAAAAAGTTCATTATTATTACTAGTTGGATGAGGTGATATTGTATGAGTTGGTGTTTTCTCCTTTATTCCTCTTTTATACTTATACAAATCAAAAGTTGTTTTTGCTTCTAATAAAAGATGAATATTTATCTGTAGGTTTTCATTACTAATTTTTTTAATAAATATTTTTATTAAATTTAAAAAAAAATAAAAATATTCGATAATGAAATATATAATAAATACGATAATAATTAAGGATATTACGAATTTTATTCATGCAATTTATTGCATATTGTAGAAAGTTTAAAATTTTTCGCGAAAATTTTTTATTTAATTCTAATATAGTTTATTAAAATAATTAATTTATTTTTTACTCGTCATCAAATCGCTTTGCTTAAACTGTGAGCGGAGTTGAAGTTTTTAAATTGAGTGTCTGCTCATTTTTTTCTAATTTAAATTCAATTAAATGTTATAAAATGATTTGCTACAATTTTGACTTTAATTATGATAATTTCTTGTAAATAATAATTCGTGATTTAATGAATTCTTGTTTATTTTTAAAAGTTTTTAAAAAAAAATTTTAATGAAATAATTTTTTCTTATTTCATTTTTACAGAACAAAATTTTTTCCTGGCAATTTTTGCTGATGCTCACAAATTACTAAGTAAATTGTAAATTGTAAGATTTTTTTAAATATTAATTTTTATTTATTTTTTATTTAAAATTATATTGAATTTATAAATAATAAATAATAGAAAAATAATATCTAATTCCAAATTAATTCATTATATATATTTTTTTGTTTATTTGTGTAAACTTAAAACCCCTGTTATTTTTAATTTTTTTTTAATATTTTAAAAATATAAATAAATTAAAAAATTCGGTATTTGTCCATCATTATTATTTATTGATTCAATTATTCATTGCGATTTTCTTTACCGATTCTTTGACTTAGAAATTAGAGAATATTTTATTATTTGGTTCTTTATTCATTTCTAAAAAATATTTCAAAAAAATTTGTTTATTAAAATAATTACTTTTTAATAAATGATTAATTTAATGGTATTATTTTTTTTTTAAATTAAATGAACAATTTATTTTTAATTTTATTTTTGAAATTTTTAATTACAATAAAAACAACATTTTTGCTTATTTATTTTAATTAATAAAAAATTAAATTTATTGATTTACTCTTTTTTTTAAAGTCGGTATATTTCCATTGAGTGAGAATACAAGTTTACTTTAAAATATTAATATCTTTGCTTTATGATTTTCTCAATTTTTTAGAAATATTATTTTTTTATACACTAGCATGCTCGTGTACGCGTCTTTTTTCTCTTTTGCACAATCTTTTAAGTCGTTTTTTTTATAAGATCTTATATACAATTAGGGACTGTGACCAACCGGGAATTTTCCCAAGTGAAATTTTTTTTTTAATTTGAAAATTGAGTGCACTTTGTTACGAAAAATTGCCTATATTCAAAAATGTACCCATAAAATTTTTTAATTCTCGTTTGTGGGGAGAAATTCGAAGAATTTTTCCATTATGCAATTTTGAGTTTAATATGTTAACAGAAAATAAAAAACTGAAGCATTCGTTTTAAAAATTAAATTTTCAAATATATTCATTTCCGAGATTTCCAGCGCATTGAAATCCCTCTCTGATCAATCGAAGCTTTTAAATTTATCATAAATATTTGATTTTTGTGAATTTAAGAAAATGCTTATGGAAAATTTCTTAAAATTGCTTTTAATTTTATGTTTTCATTTTCAAATCTCCCTAATTATCTTTTAATAGCTGCAATTTCTTTTAAATAAGTGGAAATGGCAGTATGAGGAAATGTAAAAAAATATGTTTAACTTTCTAAACAAAAAATTCTCTTATTTTATTATTTTTATGTCTTTTCTCAAAAAAATGTATGAATCGCATAAATTTATTTTCTCTTTTTAGCATTTTTATGTATTTCTATTTTATAGTTAATGAATAAAAGTGTTATTTTTTATATTCCTATAATATTTAGCTAAATATAAATTTTTTTAATAATTAGGAACCCAAAAATGGCAAAAAATGTATGCACATATTATTTAAATAATTAAAACCGGTTATTATCATTGAAATTACTTTTCACCAATTAAGAATCATTTTTTTAAAGTAAAAATAAAAAAGATGAATTTTTTAACTTTTGCTGTTCTTGTAATGATCTTATTTAATTAAAAAATCTTTCATGTTTTAGTTATACAGATCATTTTGCACACCAAATTGAAGATTTTCATTGTCATTAATCAGTTTCATAAATTTTTGTTAAATATAATAATTAATTTGATTTTGTTCAGTATTAATTTTTAATTGTTTTATTTTGACTTTTTGTAAATTTTAAATTTTTAAGAATTTTTATGTATAATTAAATTAATTTAATGGCAAAAACATTTTTTAATGATATATTATTAGCTATGAATATCAACATTAAATCTCGAAAAATTTTTTATGTAATAAATAAATTTAAGGGAAAACTCATTTTCTTTTTTGTTGTTGAATTTTTAGTTTAATAATTAATTAGTATAATTAATGATATTTAATTGTTTTATGTGTATGTTTTATTTTATTATTTAAAATTTTTAATTATTAAGTATAATTGATTATGAACAAATAATTTATTAAAGTAAAATTTGCAACAATTAATTTATTGAAAAAAACATTTACATCATTTAGAAAAGTTAAATAAATTATAACCAATAAATTATATTTGAAAAATAATGGATGAAAGAAATTTTTTTATAATTAAAAAAAGACACATTACAAATTCATGTTTTAATCAGAAGCAAAAATAAGCCAAATAAAATATGCATTCTAATGCTTTTCAATAATTTGGAATGGTAATTGTCCCGTGGGAATTTTAATTTACGACGCTGTTAATTAGAAAAAAAAAGTAATTTATTTTCCAGTGGGATAAACCGAATGAATTTTAAATCAATAACCATTAATTAGTCAAAAGCCGTTATTAGCACTCCAAAAACTTTGACAGCAAAGAAAATTTTAAAAATATGTAATTATGAATTATTTTACCTCCAAAAGTGGTTCTATATGGTCATAATTATTTATCAATTTGTAATTAGATTCTTTGTTTTGTTTAAATAAATGTTCATTTATATGGAATGAATTAAAAAATTGTTGAAAAGCAATATTTATTACCGAAAAAGCCTATCATAATTTTAATAATTTTGTCCAAAAAATCATTCAACTAATAATGTTGTTTCAATTGCCAAAGCTGTCGCTGATTTCAACCTTAGCGACGAAAATTTAAAATTTTATGATTCATCTGTTTAAAATAATTTTACGCCAAATTCATATAACCTTTGTGATTTTAAGCCTTTTTATTAGTCAGCATTGTTTACATTTAAATTTCTGTCAGCCCGCCTATGTAAAATTGCCGTATTTAAACCATTGTAAAATCACCATTTTTTATCGTTCAATCATTCATTAATAAATATATTTGTTTGATCAAAATTCACTAAAATAATTGTGAAATATAAATTGAAGTATTGGGAAATCCAATAAAATAAATTTAATTTAAATAAAATTAAATATTTTAATTAATTCTTATTGACTATCTGAAAAGAGAGCCAATAAAGTTAAGCTTTTCCTAGATTAAGATATTACTCTTTTTTTTTTTGTTTTTTTTCTTTACCTTTAAGAAAATATTTAATATAATATAAAATTACGATTAAGCTTATTACTGAAAAAGATTGAAACTAAGAAAAAAAATTAAACATAAGCAAAAATCTTAACGTAAGACCTAAAATAAAATTAATAGAAAGCCAACAATTATTAAAATATTAAAAAAAGAATTTGTTAAGATAATCAAATTAATAAACAAATAATTGGGAAAAAATTTTTTAATGAATAGTAAAATTAAATCAGTTAATCCGTGCTGATGCGTTTCTTAAATTCCTCCAAAATCGGTTCGAAAACAAAAAATGTGTAACACATAAAAATCATAACTTTGCTAAAATTCAACAAAATTAATATGGTATAATTCAATTGCTTTATTTTTTTCTTATTTATAATATGATTTTCAAAAAATTTTTCCTTGAGAATAAAAAATTTAATTCTTTTCCCGTGAGAAAATGTTACCAAATTAATTGGTTTATTTTTATTACTGTCATATACAAAAAAGAATAATTCTTTAATTTTTTAAACATTAAAACACCAATAATATGAAAAGGAGAAGCTTATAAAGTTACATATTATAATAAAGAGTGCAACTATTGGCGAATAATTCAAAATTATAATAAAAAAAATAGCAAATGTTATATTTATTAGTGTATTCACTTTTAAAAATATTTTCGAAATTTTTAATAATAAATTAATCTAAATACTTTTTTACAAAATGAATATTTTCTAAGTTCATTTTTTCATTATGAATAACAATAAAATTGATCATGCATTTTAATATTTTTAAGACTTATTAGCAAATAATCAATGAAATGTCGTATAAAATATTTTATTAAAAATATAGGTGAATTAATTTAAATTAAATTAAAATGTCAAGTAAAATTGTAAGCTCGTTATGCATTTTCTGTGCCGCGATTTGATTAAAAGTAAAAAAAAATTTTTAATTAAAACGTATATTGGTTATAACATTCTATTTTAAAATAATGAAACCAAATAAAGTTGAATCATTTTCGCAAGTGATTAAATAAATTATTAAAACAAAATAACTATCTCCTACACTATTACCTTCCATTTAAGTGTAATATAATTCAGTTTTTTTTAATGATAAATATGATAATTGAAAGTAATTTATATAAATTAAAAAATGAACTATAAAAATTTCAAGTATAAAATAAATGTTTTTAATAGTAAAGTCATTTGTAGTGATCTAATTCAAAATTAATTAATGAAAATTAGTAAAAAAACAAATTCTTATAAACTTTATATTTATTAAAAATATTTTACGATTTTTAATAAATAAATTTCCAGCCCTAGTAATTAGATCATGATAAAAATGAGTATAATTTAAAATTATTACTGTAAAAAATAAATAAATAAATCAACAATTTGCAAACTTTCCCATACCAGCAAATAATTATTGTATAAATTAATTTAGTGCTTTCTTGAATTTTGATGTTTTGTTTACATTTGATAATAATAAATTTATTCAAATTATTTAAATATTTTAAAAACAAAATTAAAGATTAAACAATATTACAAACATATTCATAATTACTGTACTACTTTGAATGCTGTTTTGTAATAGTCAAATATATGAGATGAAATAATTTCAAACATTGAATTTAAATTTGCAAAAAAAGCCCATTTAATTTCTTAGATAAGTTAGATAATTAATGTTTATTTGAATTTAATATTTAAAAAAAATATAAAAACTTTCGGTTAATTTCTTTTTATACTATTTTTTATTAGGCCTTTAAATGCTCCACAATTTTATTATAATGTCATAGAATTGTGCAGCTTTCAAAAAAAAATCAATTTTCAATTTTCATTAAATATTATACGCTATACTTAAATAATAAAAATTGAAGCCAATTTAATTAAAATAAAATATATTCCAAAATTTTATTACAAATTTCACAAAGAAAAACTGAAAAAAAAGTTTAAAAAAAATTGAAAAATATTTTATAAATATATAATGATAAATGATAATAGACCAACTACATATAATTTAGTAATAAAGAAATACAAAGTGTTATTTATAAAATACAAATTTTTAAACAGATAAAAACAACAAGAACAAAACCCAATCCAACAACAATAAATGTTTTTAATATAATTGTTTCTTAACTATGTTTGCACCAAAATGATCAAATGTTGATTTGTTTAACATAAACTATAAATCTTTGATTCGGAATTGAATTTAATATTAAAAAAAAAATAAATTTTTACAAATGAACAACACATAAAATAAAAATTATTTGTTTAACAAAAAGTAAAAAAAATTTTTTTTTCTTAACCAAATTAATTTATAGTTCCTTTATTTATAGTAAAATAAATGTACAAAATTAATAATAAAAAAAATCTTATTTTAACCGGCACCACACCAGTCTAATAAAATGTTAAATAGAATAATTTACATTAAAAGCACAAAATTAATTATTAATGGCAATAATATAAATAAATAATCCATTTTTTAAATTTTTTTGCAGATTCGACTCAAAAACTAAAAAATAATAAACAAATTTGAGAATATTATAAAAAATTATATAACTTTTTCAATTATTATCGCATTCATAATTAATAAAGAGATTTAAAACGCTAAATAATTCACAGTTATAAGTTATAAACAAAAATTTTCTTAAGATAACAAAAAGAAACTCACAAAAAATACTTTTTTATATAGAAACGGAACTAACACTCATGAAATTTTCGCAGCTCGTCATCATGAAAATAGAATAAATAAAAGTTGATATTACAATTATTAATTTATTAAATTATATTAATAAAACATAAAAGCGACGCGTCTCCGCCGGTGCATTATTATGAATTAACACTTTTTTAATTATTCATTGAAATTATATCTTATTGATCATTGTTGAATAATATTCACTTCGGAAAACCCTGATCCCGGTAAGTTTGGAATTTGTTGTAAAAAATTTAGAATTTTAATAAATTTCCATTCTGTGAATTTATTTGATATTTTTTTATTATAAATTATTGAAATTTTCATTTTATAGAAATAATTAACTTTTACTAATAATAGTCATTTTATGTGATGTTATAATTTTTTTTTAATTTTTGTAATATTTTATTAAAATATAGTTAAAAAAATCATGCTGGTACGTTTTTAAAAAAAAAATGCAATCCCACCAATTTAAAAAATTTTCAAAAGTAATATTTTTAAAAAATTCGAAACACTTTATATTTATATTTATTGCTTTTTAATGTATTGAAAATTTTGAAACATTTAAGAACTTGTTGGAGCGTTATTTGTACCGATTTTATGTTTGGGTTTTATTATGTATATTTTACAATAAATTAAATTATTTGGTTGTTTCATTTATATATTACTTATACCATTTCTAATTAGTTATTAATTTCTTTATAAACTTGAGTTTTTATTTTTGCTATCATTAATTTAATTGTCATATTTTTTCCTGCTGTTATTTTACTTACTAATTAATTGCTAAATACGATTTTATTTTTGAATCAAATTTAATAATGTTTATATCTTTTGGTAGCCCTAAAGGTTTTCTATTATATTGCAAAAATTCAAAAAAATTTAATAAGTTAAATAAAGTTATGACCTGAGAAATCAAAAAACTATGTTTAAATATTTTTCAGAAAGAAATTTCCTACCAAAAACTATTTATTCTTGTTGATCACATTTCAAATTTGTTTCTTCCATTATATTCTTTTCGTTAATAATAGCTCTTTAATAAATGTATTTTAATTATTATTGAAAATTTATCAATTAATATTTAATATTTTCTTCATTATTTTTTATTTAATGTGTAAATATTTTTAGTTCAATAATGATCAGTTTTCAATTATAATAATTTTAATATCAATTAGATATTGCATTATATGTCGTTAACTTTAATTCCGAATTTACATTTTTATATTTCTCACCGAAAGAAAGCAGCAAAAAGTTAAAAAATGGAAAATCACCGCTTATTTATAAATATTCTAGAATTTATTGTTAAATGTATTCTTTGTTTTTTCTATGCAATAAATTAATAATTTATTTTAATGTTAATAAAAGATTTTATAATCTATAAAATTTATTTATTTATATAAAAATATTGAAAATAAATTAAATTAATTTTTTTAGAAATTAAAATTATATTTATTTGCTAAATTTTTTATGAAAATTTGTGATTTATTGTATATTTTATAAATAATTATTTTTTATATAAATATTGATGTATAATAAAAATATTAATTAGGTTTTATAAAAAATTTTTAAAATAATTATAAAATTATTTATTTATAAAGTTTATAGTTTATAATCAATTTTTTATGTGAATTTTTCTTTAATATTATCTTTTTTTTCTTGACTTGGAGAGTCAAAATGCATTATCTTTTGGCTATGTCATAATTGCATTGGTTCCATAAATTTAATTTTTGATTTTTTACATTCATTTTTATTTACTTATTAAGAATTTTTTCCAAATCATAAAATAAAAAATTTCAACATTTTTGTAATTCCTATGTTGTTTTAAAGCGAACAATAGTTGTGCAATTTTTTATTATAAATTTATTAATACTTTATATTTTTAAATGAATTATTTTTTTGTGCAACAAGGAATTTTTTTTATCACATTTTTAATTATATGATTCTTTACAAGTTTATATCCTTTTTTATGTTTTATAACTTTATATTCGATTGTTAAATTAAAATTTTTTTTTGTGTATAAAAAGACACAAATAATAATTTAAATGTCTTTATCGACTCAAGAGTTAATTGTAATATTCAAATTAAGATTGAGAGTACATAAAAGAAAAATGTGGATAAAAATGATCGCATTAATCTCGGACCCATTGTTAAAAAAATGCGTATAAAATGTGACTATAAAAAATATATTAGCATAATTACGAATTTAACCATTAAATTAAAGCGAACAATTAATAATAGAATGAAAAAATAAGTAAAAGTTTATTTTCCATTTACATATAAATTTATATATCACAGAAAACGAATACATTCTTCAATAATGAAAAACCAATTCATATTATACCATTCATAATTAGGCGGTAAATCAAAATTCCTGCAACAGAGCAATTGGCAATTGTTCAGTTTCCCTGTCATGGTATTTAAATTTAAAAAAATCTTATAATAAAAAAATAAAGAAAAAAAATTATTAATCATAAATTTTTATTAAAAATTTTATAATTACTTTAATTAAAATAAAAAATGATTAACAGAAAAACTTAAATCAATTTTTAGTTGTATTACAAAATGAATACATTGCCCAATGACAAGACGAATAATATTTTTTTTATTATTCTTATAAATTATTATTAAGTAAAGAAAGTAAAACTTATGGCTTGGTTATATAATCATTAAAATTGAAATGCTATATTAACTCAAAATGATTTAACTAAAACGAAAAGATTAAAATCATTTAAATTTATAAGGAAAATAGAAATAAAAGACAAAACAAAAAAAAAACAAAAATTATTATAAATTACTTAAAAACGATTGTTATTTTAGTGCAAGAAGTGCATAGAAAATTACCAAATAACATTAAAACGTTATACCTTGAATAATTCATTCAAAATTTTTTTTATTTATTTATTGATTACAAAACGTTTGAAAAAATCATTATATTTTTTCCCACTATTAAAGTAAAAATGCAAATTTCTAAACCAAAAAATATTCAAATGGTAGCAATTTTTCAAATAATATAATATAAGAGAACAAACAGATTTTTTAATAACAATAAATATTTCTTTGCGATTTACATAAATAAATAAAAAAGGATATTGTACTAAAAAGGATAAAAATAATCTTAAAAAATAATAACTTAAGCTAATCAGACCGAGGAATAATGGAGAAAATTATGTGAGAAAATTTTTAAATATAAAAATTAAATAAAACAAATATTAAAAGAAGCTGCAGATGAATAAACGGCCATCAGCATGGCCACAGGTCAACACCGATTTTTAAAAAAAAATTTTTTATTTTTATTCATTTTTAAATAATTTATTATTATTTCACTTACATTATTTAATGCATTATTAAAAGTATAATTTTTAACAAAATTTATCTTTTTATAAAATATCTAAAAAAAGTTCATTAAAATTCATTTATCATCAATAGCCTTAATTTCACTTTATGGGAACATTAATAAAAAAATTTTAAGAAAGTATAAAAAAGTTATGCCAAAAATATTTAAACTTTAATTTTTAGCTAATGAAATAAATAATTAATAAATGAATGAATAAATTTATCTTATTTAAAATTTAGTCATAAATAGTATGTACTTAATATAACAACATAAATAAAAACTTTAATTGATTAAGCGAACAATCATTTTACCCACTTGGTCGTGTTTGCAAAAGTCCTAAATTTATTATTTTTTAAAAGAAAAAGGTATTTTACTGAACATAATGAAAAATATGTAATATTAAAAATACAATAAATAAATTATAAAACACGCAATTATTAATGTTAATTGAATCTTCACAACTTAAATGATGATTAGGAAAAATCGCGTTTTATGACAATGAATTTGCGAACTAAAATATACACTTTAAAAAGTTATAAATTAAAAAGTTTATTTTATTCAAAAAGATTATTGAAATAAATTGATATTATTTTGTTGTACAAAATCAAATTTATTTTATTTAAATTAAAAATAATGAATATAAAATTTAATTCTTTTAAATAATTCATATTAAAACAGGGCTACCCTTTGTACTTATTTGTAAGTATTGTACTTATTTGGAGGGTGCAAAACTTACAAATTTAAAATGTACTTATTTGTAAGTATTGTACTTATTTGAGCTAAAGGTACTTTTTTGTACTTATTTTTGGGACTCAAAGGAAAATTCCGATTTTTATAGCAATATTTGAAAGAAAAATTATGTTTTGAAGCGAATTTTATAAACAAAATCGTAACAAGATTCGCTAAATATTCTAAATTTCGAAAGAAAGTTCTATGATCACATTTTTTAGAGCTTAAATTATTAATAATTTACGTTAATGGCTCCACCAAACCGCAAATATAAATTTCACGCTGATTATGAGCGTGAATTTCAAGGCATAAAGAGGAGCAAAAAGGGGGATGAATATGCGAATTGTGTGCCGTGCAATTTTGACCTTATGAAAAATTTGGCTAATTCCTAGCAAAATTCATTAAAGATTCTTAAAATTTTCCCCCAGCGGCGCCTATCAGCACCGCCGGCCTCCCAATACCCATATTTTTTTCTTAAAAATTAGCCCAAGATTGACAATTTTGGTCATTTTTTGGACAGAACTTTGTTAACAAATTGCATTAAATTTTCAAAAAAAATTTCCTGGCGGTGCCTATCGGCACCGCCGGACGCCCTTCTCTCACCCATACCCAAAAAATTTTTCGGAAAAATCAGAAAAATAGTTGGCGGCGAGAAATATGTTGCTAATGCTTGATTTTGTTGAATAAAAATGTGATTTAAAGTTTGGAAGTATATTAGAAAAAATGTACTTATTTTTGACCCTTAAAACTTTTTTTTGACCAGCGATATACTTATTTTGAGAAATTTTCAAGGGTAGCCCTGTATTAATACATTAATAAATAAAAAATAATTTTAGAGAACATTTATTGATGACAAAACAAAATTTAATTAATTTAAATATTTAGAAGCAAACATAAATATTTAAAAAAAATGGTTGTTGAACAACTTTATAAATAAACAAAGAAAAGTTTGCGTAAAGAAATAATTATTTTAGGTAATTTGATATAATATTTTAAATAGATACTTTAAAATTTGAAGTAAACATGAGCTTAAAATAAGGCTGAATGCTAGTTGAAAATAAATCATTTATATTATTAAAAATATAAAAGAGAAAGCAAAATAATAAACATAAATGTAAGAGGGCTAAAGGAAAAAAAAGTCAATTATTTTAATTTGAAAACCTAAAAATATTTAAAATATATTTTCGACATTGATATTTATTTATAATAAAAGTATGGAAAATGAAAAGAAAATCATTATGGCATCCGATCATATGATAATTTTATCGACAAAACAAATCAAAAAATTATAAGAAAAAATAGTTAAAAGATAATAATTAAAATTAATCTGCTATTATTTTAACTAATAAAAGGAACTATAAATAATATAAATATTTTAATGTATAGCATACATTTATAATTTAATACAATGTTTATATTCAATGATTTATGTCTATGTGAAGAAGAAAATATAAAAACATTGAAAAAATCATATTAAAAAGAATTTTTGCAAAAAAAAAATTGTATAGAATATAATTGTAAATTGGTTAAAGAAAAGATACATTCAAGTGATACTTACAAAAATTGTAAATGAATGTTATTTTAAAATCATTTAAATAATAAGGTATTATTACAATGAATTAATTTATCATGGATAAAGAAATAAAATATTAATTAAATAATATTAAAAAAAGAATAAAATTCACACAATGACATTATATTTCCTTATAAAAATTATTGTGCGAACAGATTTGTCATTAAAATGATAAATTTAAAATTTTATTCACAGTTGGTTCCGACCTTACCGTAACCATGCCTTTCAAAATGAATATTATGCAGCATTAATAAACAATAAAAATGTAATTTCAATGAAAATTAAAATGAAAAGTGTAATTAAATTTTTGAGTTTTTCTTAGTTTAGTTTCTTTTTTGCTAATTTTTGTTTATAATGAATAATCTTTTTTTCAATTAAAAAAACTTGAAGGTTCGTTTTAGATTTAAAAATTCATTTTTGAAATTATTATTTGTGTCTTTTTATACACAAAAAAAATTTTAATTTAACAATCGAATATAAAGTTATAAAACATAAAAAGGGATATAAACTTGTAAAGAATCATATAATTAAGAATGTGATAAAAAAATTCCTTGTTGCACAAAAAAATACCTAATTCATTTAAAAATATAAAGTATTAATAAATTTATAATAAAAAATTGCACAACTATTGTTCGCTTTAAAACAACATAGGAATTACAAAAATGTTGAAATTTTTTATTTTATGATTTGGAAAAAATTCTTAATAAGTAAATAAAAATTAATGTAAAAAATCAAAAATTAAATTTATCGATCCAATGCAATTATGACATAGCAAAAAGGTAATGCATTTTGACTCTTCAAGTCAAGAAAAAAAAGACAATATTAAAGAAAAATTCACATAAAAAATTGATTATAAACTTTAAATAAAATTAGATTATAAACTTAATAAAGACGAGATTTTTTGTAACAAAAATCGCTAATTGTAAGAAATGTACCCAAAAAATGATGAATTATTTATAAAATATACAATAAATCACAAATTTTCATAAAAAATTGCAAATAAATATAATTTTAATTTCTAAAAAAATTAATTTAATTTATTTTAAATATTTTTATATAAATAAATAAATTTTATAAATTATAAAATCTTTTATTAACATTAAAATAAAATTATTAATTTATTGCATAGAAAAAACAATGAATACATTTATTTTAAGAATAAATTCTAGAACATTTATAAATAAGCGGTGATTTTCCATTTTTTAACTTTTTGCTGCTTTCTTTCGGTGAGAAATATAAATATATAAATTCGGAATTAAAGTTAACGACATATAATGCAATATCATAATTGATATTAAAAATTATTATAATTGAAAACTGATCATTATTGAACTAAAATATTTACACATTAAATAAAAAATAATGAAGAAAATGTTAAATATTAATTGATAAATTTTCAATAATAATTAAAATACATTTATTAAAGAGCTATTATTAACGAAAAGAATATAATGGAAGAAACAAATTTGAAATGTGATCAATAAGAATAAATAGTTTTTGGTAGGAAATTTCTTTCTGAAAAAATATTTAAACATAGTTTTTTGATTTCTCAGGTCATAACTTTATTTAACTTATCAAATTTTTTTGAATTTTTGCAATATAATAGAAAACCTTTAGGGCTACCAAAAGATATAAAAATTATTAAATTTGATTCAAAAATAAATTGTATTTAGCAATTAATTAGTAAGTCTAAATACCAACAAGAAAAAATATGACAATTAAATTAATGATAGCAAAAATAAAAACTCAAGTTTATAAAGAAATTAATAACTAATTAAAAATGGTATAAGTAATATATAATGAAACAACCAAATAATTTAATTTATTGTAAAATATACATAATAAAACCCAAACATAAAATCGTTACAAATAACGCTCCAACAAGTTCTTAAATGTTTCAAAATTTTCAATACATTAAAAAGCAATAAATATAAATATAAAGTGTTTCGAATTTTTTAAAAATATTACTTTTGAAAATTTTTTAAATTGGTGGGATTGCATTTTTTTTTAAAAACGTACCAGCATGATTTTTTTAACTATATTTTATTAAAATATTACAAAAATTTAAAAAAAATTATAACATCACATAAAATGACTATTATTAGTAAAAGTTAATTATTTCTATAAAATGAAAATTTCAATAATTTATAATAAAAAAATATCAAATAAATTCACAGAATGGAAATTTATTAAAATTCTAAATTTTTTACAACAAATTCCAAACTTACCGGGATCGAGGTTTTCCGAAGTGAATATTATTCAACAATGATGAATAAGATATAATTTTAATGAATAATTAAAAAAGTGTATATAAAAATTAATTCATAATAATGCACCGGCGGAGACGCGTCGCTTTTATGTTTTATTAATATAATTTAATAAATTAATAATTGTAATATCAACTTTTATTTATTCTATTTTCATGATGACGAGCTGCGAAAATTTCATGAGTGTTAGTTCCGTTTCTATATAAAAAAGTATTTTTTGTGAGTTTCTTTTTGTTATCTTAAGAAAATTTTTGTTTATAACTTATAACTGTAAATTATTTAGCGTTTTAAATCTCTTTATTAATTATGAATGCGATAAATTGAAAAAGTTATATAATTTTTTATAATATTCTCAAATTTGTTTATTATTTTTAGTTTTTGAGTCGAATCTGCAAAAAAAATTAAAAAAGTGGATTATTTATTTATAATATTTCCATTAATAATTAATTAGTGCTTTTAATGTAAATTATTCTATTTAACCTTTTATTAGACTGGTAAATTTTTTAGGTGTTGTTCATTTGTAAAAATTTATTTTTTTAATATTAAATTAAATTCCGAATCATAGATTTATTTTTATGTTAAACAAATCAACAATTGATCATTTTGGTGCAAACATAGTTAAGAAACAATTATATTAAAATATTAACATTTATTGTTGTTGGATTGGGTTTTGTTCTTGTTGTTTTTATCTGTTTAAAAATTTGTATTTTATAAATAACACTTAGTATTTCTTTATTACTAAATTATATGTATTTGGTCTATTATCATTTATCATTATGTATTTATAAAATATTTTTCAATTCCTTTTAAATAGAGTTGCACGGGACCGGGACCGGGTCGGGAAATCCCGGTTTTTTCAGGTCCCGGTCCCGGTCGCGATATTTGGAAAAACAGAAATCCCGGTCCCGGTTTTGCCAGTCCCGGTCCCGGCGGGACTAAATAAGCACTGGTAAGAATGGGGGTTTGGATGAGAAAAGAGAGGGAATTGGTGAAGAATGAGAAATTTTTGAGAGAAAAAAATTAATTATTTATTTATTTATAACATCGTTATGTGGTCTAGTGGCTAAGCCTTCTGACTTTCATTATTCTTGGGTTCAATTCCCCACTTGAACGGAATATTTTTATATTTTCTTTACCATTTTTGTAATTGAAATTTTAATTAATAAAATAGTTCAGCTTAAAAATTATTATTTTTTTCTTTTTTAAGCAGTTTAAAACCCACAAATTAGCTAAATATTTGGTCGTTTTTTGGTAAATCCTGTCAACAAATCTCAATCAAAATTTCAAAAAATTTTCCCGGCGGCGCCTATCGGCACCGCCGGACCACCCCACAAAAAAAAAGGTCGCCGGGGAAAAATAGGGGCCGACGTAAGAAAAATTGGTCCTGGCGCATCCCCCCCCCCCCCTGCGCCAAACGTCCGACGTATGAGGGTCTGAGTGGCGCACCCCTTGTACATGTATTGTATGATTTGGAGGCTTTAAAAATCGAGACAAAAAAGGTTGAAAAAATTTACCTTTTTCATGCTATTTTTTGAAAGAATTTGTTACTAATTTTTAAAAAAAGTTACCAATATCTTCAGTAAATATTTCTTTTGAGATAAGAGGGAAACGAATTTGGTTGACTGCAGCGCCAAGCTCGGCGCGCCGATTCTCAGCGGAGCATTCCGTACCATTTCGACGGCACTTCGCATCAGCCCAACGGAGTGCCTAATATTTTTTTAAACAAAATTAATAATTTATATTAAAATGGATATGCTTGATTGCGACGGGGGCGTTCCGGTGTTAAGATAAAAAATAAAAGAAAATTCTATCTTTTGAAAATTTATCATTTTTTAAAAGTTTCCAAAAAATTAATTATAATTAAGGCTTAGCTTTTTAGGCAAATGCCTAAAATTTCTGCGCACTTAATATTAAGATCTAATTTGTTTTTTTTTGCTAAAAATTTTTGGTTTAAAAATTGTCATTATTCGAAAAACTTTAAAATATTTAATAATTTCTTTTACAAATGAAAAATAACCAAAAATAACTTTTTTAACTAAGTTTTTACTCGTTTTGCTATCTAAAAAGCGTTGATAAAAAATTTTTATTTGCTTATTTTTATTGCCTATTCGAGGATTTTTGTGCATATTTAATGCCTATTTTGGGATTTTTTTCTGCCTTTTAGATCAGGGCTACCCTTGAAAATTTCCCAAAATAAGTATATCGCTGGTCAAAAATAAGTTTTAAGGGTCAAAAATAAGTACATTTTTTCAAATATGCTTCCAAACTTTAAATCACATTTTTATTCAACAAAATCAAGCATTAGCAACATATTTCTCGCCGCCAACTATTTTTTTGAGCAATTCCGGCTTAGAAATAAGAAATTTATACATTTCCGAAAATCAATTTTAAGATTTTAACAATTTTGTCGAAAACATAAGCAATTGGTAATTCATTGCATTTAGAATCAAAAAATCAGATTTTTAACAATTATTTTCGGCGCATTTTTCCGAAAAAATTTTTGGGTATGGGTGAGGGAAGGGCGTCCGGCGGTGCCGATAGGCGCCGCCGGGGAAATTTTTTGAAAATTTAATGCAATATGTTAACAAAGTTCTGTCCAAAAAATGACCAAAATTGTCAATCTTGGGCTAATTTTTAAGAAAAAATGGGGGTTTTGGGGGGCCGGCGGTGCCGATAGGCGCCGCTGGGGGAAAATTTTAAGAATTTTTTAATGAATTTTGCTAGGAATTAGCCAAATTTTTCATAAGTTCAAAATTGCACGGCACACAATTCGCATATTCATCCCCCTTTTTGCTCCTTTTTATGCCTTGAAATTCACGCTCATAATCAGCGTGAAATTTATATTTGTGGTTTGGTGGAGCCATTAACGTAAATAATTAATAATTTAAGCTCTTAAAAATGTGATCATAGAACTTTCTTTCGAAATTTAGAATATTTAGCGAATCTTGTTACGATTTTGTTTATAAATTCGCTTCAAAACATAATTTTTCTTTCAAATATTGCTATAAAAATCGGAATTTTCCTTTGAGTCCCAAAAATAAGTACAAAAAAAGTACCTTGAGCTCTAAGTACAATACTTACAAATAAGTACAAAGGGTAGCCCTGTTTTAAATGCTAAATTACGATTTTTTGTGCCAAAAAAACGAAGCCCCAATTGTAATCAAAGGTTGCATCTATTCTTATTTTGAAGAGTTTAGAACTTATTTTGGCTCGGTGTGCTTGTTTGGTGCTTAATTCTCCGGTATTTAATGTCTATTTTATGATAATTTTCTTGGTTCTGTGAAAAAAGTATTCTATATCAGGTATTCAATTAGTTTATACACAAAAATAGGCGTGTCGAGCCCCCCCCCTCGCTCGTATTAAATTTTAGTTCAAAAAAAAGAAAATTCTAAAAAATTTACGGCATTCCAAAGTGAAATTTCGCCATTAATTTGCAGGTTTTCCCGCCCGAAGAGTTCGCACAAAAATTGTTGGTCATTTTGCAAAAATTCATTAGTTCTGAGCAGAATTTCAAAGTTGGCATCAATGTAATCCAAACAATGATTGTTCAATTCCTAAAATATTTTAAAAATTTAATTTTTACATTTATTTAAAAGTGAAAAATTCTGTCTCACTTCCAAGTCGAGAAGACGAGCCAAATGAATAGCCTCAAAAATATTTGGCAATTGAGAAACAGGAAAGGTTACACAAGCTTCGACCAGCCCATTGATCTCGTACATTTTGGCTAAATATTATATATAAATTAAATTATTATTAAATATAAATTAAAATAATTGTGTCATATCTATGCCACCTGCGTTAATGACTTCAGCCCAATTTTGCCCATTCAGTCCACTGAAATCGTCCGCGTAAATGAATTGCAACAACACATTAAATGCACTAATTGACAAATTAGTGATCGCAATTGACTGATCAGATGCTAAATTATAAAAATATGCGCAAAAACATTATTATGATTGAGCACTTTTTTCTGCTGCATCATCCATTTTTGATTCTTCAAAGCGAAAAAGTGCCTCCAAAGGGTCAGAAGCCAAAGAAATGATCGCTTTATGTGCTGGCAGAAGCTTAAAGCAAATCTTGAATTTTAGATTAAGTTCAGTTAAATTTATCAAACGCTTATTATTTTTTTTTTGCCTTTGTTTCGTCGCCTTCCTCTATCCGAAAATGCACATCAGCGAAAGTGCCATGTCTCAACAATTCTTTGATTCGATGTGCCAATGAATAGTCCTTTTGGCCATCGTTGGAGGCAAATGCCATATTATAACAATAAAATGCCACTGTGTAAAAAAAGGTAATCAACTTTCGTGTGGGTCATTTCGTAAAAAGTGCCACTGTGGGCATTAAGTAAAAGTGCCAATCTTACTTTGATTTCCAACAAAAAGCCTTCATAAGTTTAGATACAACTAATTGAAAAGCTATCGTATGAAACCATGATTTTTTAATTTGGTTGTTGGGTTTATGCAAAGTTATGACGGGTTTTTCCTAGGAAAACCAGTAAAATTGGCACTTTTTTAATGCCCACAGTCGCACTTTTCCAAACGACATAAACCAGCAGCTAGGCACCAACAAATTTTTTTTTGGAAAAATAAAGAAAAAATTTATTTTTATCATTCACTAGTTTTTGAAAATGCCATTTAAGAGCTTTAAGCTTATTAAGGATTTTTGGCAAATTTGTTATGGCGGCTGAAATTATAAACTCAGATTCATCAGAAGCAACCTTTGAAACCCAGAAAGGCAAGACAATTTCCTGGCTCCCGGTAAATTGGACACCGGGAAATTGGACACCAGAAAATTGGACACCGAAAATTGGACACTAGAATACTGGACACCAATGGAAAATTAGGCACCGGAAAATTGGACACTATTTGATAAAAATAAATAAACAAAAATTTTAATTGAAATAAATTATGTTATTATTATTTGTAGCATCAGCAGCAGAAAGCCATCATACATTCATAACGAAAAAAGTTTTAATTTTGATGGGGTTCCCATTTTTTGCGCATTTTTTGGCACATTGAACAATCATCGCCCAATTTTCTACATTTTTTGGCATCTTGATCAATCATTGTGCATATTGAATGTTTAAATTCCTGGGTTTATATTTTAAAAGAGGAATTTAGTGTCCAGTTTTCCAGTGTCCAATTTTCCTTTGGTGTCCAAAATTCCGTCAGTGTCCAATTTTCTGGTGTCCAATTTTCCGGTGTCCAATTTTCTGGTGTCCAATTTTCCGGTGTCCAATTTTCTGGTGTCCAATTTTCCGGTGTCCAATTTTCTGGTGTCCAATTTTCTGGTGTCCAATTTACCGGTCCCCCAATTTCCTATTCTTTGCAAAACTGTCCTCTTCTCATGTTGTTCATTTCGTTTCATGGTTTTAAATTTGGTCGGGTATTTTCTTTTCTGATGTACATGGAACTGATAAACGCTGTTCGCTTCTTCTGCTGTTAACACGCCGGACGGAACTGTGTTAAAAAAGAAAGAAAGCGAGGAGTGGAGTTTTTAAAGTTCGGCAATGATTTTCTTAAACTGAGATTTTTCTTTAATTTGTAGGCTATCACTGGGGTTCGAAGTTGTATGATTTTTAAAGAATATTTTGGGGGTTTTCAAGAATAAATCGTCGGCCCAACGAAGTGCCTAATTAGGGTTTAATTTAAAAAAAAATAATGGGTTTTCAAATATTTACAGCTTGCCAAATTTCCAATTCTCCGTTCGTTTGCAATTGGTCACGCGACAACATTTCAGTGAGAATTTTTTGTCAATTTGTAAAAAATTTTTTGAGAGGAACAAACTTTGCGCATTTTGGTCAATGTATTGTAAACAACATTGAGCAAAATCCTTAAATAATTTTTAAAAAATTTTTCTAAATTTTGAGCATTTAAAAGTTTTTGGTAAATATTGTGCCAGTCACCATGTCAAGAAGACGAGCTTCAGCAATGACTTCGAAAACATTGGAAAATTGCGAAATGGGGAAGGCGACACAAGCATTGATCAGTCCAATGATTTTATACTTTTTGGCTAAAATAATTCAAAAACATTTAATTGAAAATTTAAAATTTTCACCCGTGAAAAGTACGCCGAGTAAATTTTGAGCGGTTAATCCCTTCAAATCTTCCGTATAAATAAAGCTCAGCATCACTTTGAACGCCTCAATTGGAACATCTGTGACCATCACAGTCATAATTGTTTCAGCAGATTCTTAAATTGGGAATTTATTTTTTTTTTGTTTCTTTTAATGGATTTATTTAAAATTTGTTTAAAATTTATTTTCACTTTTTCCATTTGAGTCTGATGAATTTTGTGCGTCAAAACAAAGAATTGACGCGAATTCTTCGTAGGCATGCCAAAGAATTGCCTTATGGGCGAGCAGAAGCTGAACATGATCGGGTCGGATGAGTTTAGAAAATGGAATTTTTAGATTGTTTTAAAATTAGAATAATTAATTGAACTAAAATAATTTCTTTTTTAATTTCTGATGTTAAAAAATTAAATATAAATGTATTTTTAAAATTATAAATGATTTATTTATCAAATTAAATTCTTTCTTTAACTTGCCTCCTTTTTGTCGCCTTCTTCCACTGTAAATTGTACATCTGCGTAAGCGCCGGTGCTCAACAATTTGCTCATTCGTTGTGCCAATGCATTCGTTTTGGGCCTAAAATCAATTAATTGGTGCTTTTGGTGATTTAAATTTGCCAGATTGATATTAGGAAATAAAAATCGAGTCTTAATTTTCTTGAGAATTTGGAACCTATTTTTTCATTAATTTTTTCGTTTTATTGAAATTCCTTATGAAATGCAAAAAAACGAAGATTATTTTTTAAAAACTAATTTTTGGAAAATAATAATATTTCTTGTTAACATTGATGAAAAAACATCACCTTTCGTTGGTCTTTTTGCTTTCATTTGATGACGAACCTCCTCCAGATGCTTCGCCAAATAATAAAAAGCTGATCCAAATGACAAAGAATTTCATAGTTTTGAATTTTGAAAAAAGTATAAAGTGAAAAATCGAGAGTAGTTTTTAATTTGAATAAAAAAATAATAATATTTAATGTATTAAAAATAAATTTTAATCAAATTCCTGCACTGTTTTTGAAACTTTTTTGTGAAATTTAAGTATTATTGTAAATCTGTTAAATTCTCAGAAAATCTTAAAATATAGAATTATCGTCTAGGCCATCCATCCCCACTCAGCAGAAAAAATGATTTGCTTTTACGGCCCAATTATATAATTCACAATTATTATGTTTTATACGTAATTTTGTTAAAATTACTAACAATATAAAATCAATATTAACGTCATAGTTTAGAATAATAACGAAAGAAAAGGCTGATATTTCGCCTACTGGTCATTTCGCCAATTAGGTAACCCAAAAACATTCATTTCGCCTACTATTTTTCTTCACCGAAATGAGGATAATTGGGATTGTAAATATTATTTTTAATAAATAAAATTCGCAAAAAGACTTCAAAAAACAATGTAGAGGAATTTTGATAAAATTTACATTAGTAAAAATATTTAAATTTAACAAAAATAAATTATTTATAAAAATTTAAATAAATAAAAAAATTATTCATCGATTCACAGGTCGTTTTCCATTAAAAAATGGAAATTTGAATTGGGAAATTTCAAAAAAAAAATTTGGTTTGTCGCATCATGCGAAATTAACCCTTCATTCCCCCCCCCCCCCCACTAATTGCCAGATCCCCGCTCCTTTGCCCATTTCTGTTTATTCGTCACAACCTATGGCACTGACTGCCTTTTTCCCACGCCTTTTCCATAACTTGGGAAGTATTGTGTAAAGTGATCGGAATTTTCCTCTTTTCCCGTTGGCAAATCCCCCCCCCCGTCCCCTTTTTTTTTCTTTACGAAGCGATCATCCCAGCTTTTCAATTACGTATACGGATATATTTTTGCTTTCCTTTTTTTCATCGCAATAAAACAGCAATTTCCTATTTGTAAAATAAATTCTCGTACTTGTCCGATTTTGTGGGTAAAATTGGGGCATTCTTCCTAAGTTACGAGGCACAACGGCCGGGAATAATCCTTTCTCATGAGCGTCCACTACCGAACCACTATTAACCTTGTCCATCCGGAAGCCGCCGAAATTGCCAATAACACCAAAGATTTTCCTGTACCAGCCCGCCCCCAGGGCCAATCCGATTTAATTTTTTCCCAACAAATTCGGTCACTCATCCAAGAATTGGATGAAGAAGCAACTGATGTGCGCGACTTTATATCCCAACTTTCCGATGCAAGCGATAGGTGGATGACTCTCCGAACAAGTATGACCGGCAACGAGAGGACTCAGGGCAACACCTCGTATGACGAATTTATTGCTGCTACCCCATTTCCCCAAACCCTAAATAACCTAAAAAAGTATGACCGCTCGCTCCGCACCCAACGCCGTAAATTGGAAACAGCCATTCCCCAAAATAACCCAACAAACACTAATAACACTAATTCTCCAAATTCCTCTGTTATTCACCTCCCAAAAACCGAATTGCCAAAATTTACCGGAAATTGCATCGAATATCAATCTTTTTGGAATTCATTTAAGTCTTGTGTTCATGATTTGCCCCTTTCCGATTCCATTAAATTTACGTATCTGAAACAATGCTTGACCGGAACCCCTCTTACTCTCATTAGCCCTTTACCGATATCTGACAAATCCTACGGCGATGCCTTAAGCTTACTAACAAACGAGTTCGAGGTGGTAAGTATTTTTGCCCCGAATTTGTCTTGCGCCGCACCGCTGCGCCATTCATTTATGTAATTTGACACCAGTCTGATAATTATTTCGCCAAAATTTATTTATTATTTGTCCATTTATTACTAATTATCTTATAACTTTCAATCAAAATTTTTCGCCTTGTTTTTTATTGTCCACTTTTTTTTTACCAATTTTTGTTGCTTTATTTCAATAAATATAATATTTATTTTTCTTTAAAGTAATAATTTTATAAAATTTAGACACAAAGACAAATCATGAGCCAAAACCGTGACGGAAACTTGCAGCCACCTGTACTCGATGGACCATACCCACCGGCACAAGAGGGCGCTGAGTTTCTGGAAGAAGATGAAGCACCTTTGATGCTTGAGGTGTTGGAGCGTCTGTCACAAGGAGTGGGTTTTGTTTTGAATTCTTTAAAAAATTTTTTAATTTTTCCATTTTGGCTTATGCTAATTGTTGATTTTGCTTAGGGAATTTGCCAACCCGTGGGCCCGTTTTCGTTTGCACTTGCCGACTGTTTGGCCACATTTCATACATTTGCCATATTCCTGCGCACTTTTGGCATTTGTTTCTTGATGTGCCATTGAATGTGTTTATTTGTTGCTTATTCAGAGCAGTAAATTGTTTGCATAATTTTTTTTGTTTATTACAAAAATATTGATTCGCACTTTTTATTTTATAATTTTAATTAATTTTTGAAATTTTTATTTAAATGGCAAACGAAGACTTCCGCTTGTCCGAGTGCATTCGATTTATTGAGCGTACCGCCCAAGAGTATGATTGTGTGCAGCCCGTCCCCCGCCTTGGGTTTGTCACAGAAATTTTTTTTTATAATTATTTAAAATAGATCAAGGCGCGATGAGCACTTGGATGCCTGTGTGCTGATGGAAACCGGGGGCTCAGGCCGCCGCCTCTACATTTTCGAATTTGAGGACTGTCTTCAGGTACTTTGTAAAATATGTGTACAATTAATAAAATAAAATAATTCCCTAACAGGTGAAAGGGCATATTGAAAACGAAGATGGGACAAGCACACGCGTGATGATTGAGCACTACGAAAAATACAATGGATTATGTGGGTTTGAATCGTTTTTGGCGTCATGTGCTTTTACCTTTTTTGGCTTTTTTGTTCCCGTTTCCTATGAAGATGATGATTGATTAACTTTTTATTGTATATTATTTTTTACAAATTCATAAACAAATTCATCCGAATTACTTGGTCTTTTCAAAAATTGCATAACAAATTCAAAGTCTAATCCTAAGGACATAAAATAAATAAACACTAAGATATAATGGCCACAAACATTTGAGAAAATCGATTGAAATTTTCTTCGATTAAAATAAATTTTTTTTTAATTTTTCGCCAAATATTTTTTGATCAGATGTTTGGCATCTCGCCATAAGAGTCAAAAAAGTAGGCCACCGCTGGCAAACGACCCCAGATTGCGCACCAATGGGTTCCCGGCATTCCCGACGGGTCCTTAAGTGGCGAATTTTACCTTTTTTGGCATTTACCAAATTGACAATTAGACTGCAGGGAAATTTTGTGCACTTTGGCAATCGGTCGGCCGGAAATGTGCCAACAAAATATTTTCTCGTCGCCGGGTTATCAAAGAGAGCCCTGTCGATGAACCGATTGTCCATTCCTCCAACGAATACGCCTCTCCCTCAAGAACAAA
Source organism: Heterodera schachtii (assembly GCA_023374025.1). NCBI lineage: Eukaryota > Metazoa > Nematoda > Chromadorea > Rhabditida > Heteroderidae > Heterodera > Heterodera schachtii. The sequence goes on along the minus strand of SIJG01000097.1, from coordinate 19,106 downwards.
TAAAAACCCGCAGCCGCAGTGCCTGCTGCCCCAAACAGGTAGATAAGGCAGAGAAAAAAGTTGATCGGAAAAGTCAAAACTGCTAATTTTTCTAGTTTCGCATTTCTGGTTCAAAACCAGCTTAAATGTAAGAAAACAAACTAAAAGCAATCAATAATGAAATTTTACGAAATATTGTTGCCTTTATGCCGACAATTTAAAATTTTTTGTTTTCATATTTTAAAATTTTTCAAGAGAAATTTTACGTAACTCACGTAAAACACGTTGCAGCTAAAATTAAATGTCAGATTCGTGATCAACATCAAAAATTAGCCTAGAAAAAAAATTTCAGGGGGTGACAAAACCCGGAAGTACCTAAAACTGTGGGCGCAAAATTCAGTGCATTGATTAGTTAAAGATTGTTGGCTTCAAAACCATGTCGTTTTATTAGCAAGTTTTATTGCGTTTTTCTAGGTGTTGGGCACTGCGACATCTCAAGTTTTGCTCAAAAGTTCTGAATATTCGTTAGAATTTGATAAAAATTATGATTATTATTATCGCATCGGTTATGAATTCCAAAAAGATGGTGGTGTTTTCTTCAAATTTTTTTTAGTTCAATAGGTCTTGTCAATGTCCATCTCAGAATGCCGGACTTTTTCATAAATTCCGCCACCCAAAAAAATTTAATGAGATTTCAGGTGAGCATGTAGTGAGTGGTACTTGAATTTCGGCACTAAAACGTCAAGAAAATTAATTTGAAATTGCTAACATTTAAAAATACTCTTTGAAACTTAAAAGCTCATAAAAAGGTTTGAGAAATTTCAAGTGACCGCGGGGGACGTTTTTTTGTACCGTACATGAAATTGGTAGCTTTGGTGTTGTAACTTTGATGGACAATTATTACAAAAAATAAGCAAAAAAATTTTTTTTCTTACTGATGGTTAAATAATTTTCAAAAAATAAAAGGCACAAAATCAAATTTCGTTCCAATTTTTTTTTGTTGCAATTATTGACCAAAAACATTTCCCTATCATTTATTATATGCAAACTGGGATAAATGTCATAAAAAATTTACAAAAAAGAAATCAATTTTTCAATTTTTCAAATATTCCCTAATTGGGAACACAATCTGACTTTTACTATGATGATTGAGGGTTTATGAATTGATGCAATACTTGCATAAAATGTTCAACTGATCAAAAAATGTAAATTTTAATCTTTAATAATTAAAACCTAAAATTTATAAAAATTTCCAAAATTTTGAAATTATTTCATTGAATCCATTATATTAAAATTTCTAATTTAGCTTTAAGAAATTATTTTTATTTAATCCTTTCAAAATTATGGTAGATAGTTAAAATAATATTAAATTTCAAGAAAGGTAATGACCTAAAATGTTCAAAAAACATGGTTTTTTGAGTTACTCAGGCTATAACTTTTTTTGGAACACTGGAATTTTTTTTTTTTGAAATTTTGCAGGATAATAGAAAACATTTTGGGCTATCGAAAGATATCAGGATTTTAATATTCGATTCATTTTAGGAGAAGTTATGAACAATTTTTTATCAAAATTTTTGTTTTGATGGTTTTTTGAGTAACGACCCGGCACGTACAGTTTATGACCGTAAATGCCGATGGTTGTCATCATTATGGAAACCATGGTTCTTGAGATTGACGGTAAACGTCGAAAAACGAAAAATCACAATGATCATTTTAGTATTATATTTTTCTTTTTATTAAAATTATAAATTTATTTTTTTGTATACAAATTTATGAATTTATAAAATATAAATCACAATGATCATACTTATTATATTTTTCTTTTATTAAAATTATAAATTTATTTATTTTTTTTTTTTCGGCCGATACGGGTTTTTACGGGTTAAGGGTTTTACGGGTTTTTAGCCCGTAAGCCCGTAACCCGTATCGATGTCAAACCCGTAACCCTTACCCGTACAATTACGATACGGGTTTTACGGGTTAATTTTCTTACGTTTTTTAAGGTGAAAATGGCGTAAATTTTTAAATTTTGTGCAGTCAATTCGCCAAAACTTTGAAATTGGGCGTTCAATTTCGTAAAGTTTTCGGTGAAAATCGAAAAAGCATTGGTAAATATTGGAAAATTTATGTAATTTGAAAAGAAATCAATTATTTCTATATCAAAAATTTTTTAAGTTATTGAATAGCTTTCGTTTAAATTTTTTATGAAATTCTTTTTTATTTTTCTTAATTCTTTTTCTTACTAATTGGATTTGTAAGTTCTTCAAAATTATAAATAATTTTAATGAAAAACTGTCAGCAAAATTCATGAAATCAGTTAAAAATCGCAAATTTGGTCAATTTTTCTATTAAATCTATTAACAAATTGCTATCAAATTTTAAAAAATTTCCCGGAGGCGCCCAACGGCCACCGCCGGATGCCAATTGTTGTGTTTTTTGAATTTTGTTGCTTAAAATTTATAATAAAAATTATTATAATGTCTTTTAGCTTTAAATATTTAAAATTTGTGTTTATTAAACCTATTTTTATCAAAATGAAAAAAACCCTTACCCGTATACGGACCCGTATTATTTTTGAATACGGGTTTTTACGGGTTAAGGGTTTTACGGGTTTTTAGCCCGTAAGCCCGTAACCCGTATAGATGGCAAGCCCGTAACCCTTACCCTTATTTTCTCAAAATTCCGATCTCTAATGTTCAATGTTTAAGGATTTAATTCATTAATTTTCAGATGAACCCGTCCGTTTTTCTGCTGTTTACGATTTGCTTTTTTGCAAATTATTGCCATGGAATGGAAAAGGATGAAAGTAACGAAAAAGATAGACTAAAGAAGACACCAAGACCAAGCAAAGGCGAGAAAAATCTAAAAAAATCGGATGCTGCTAAAATTGCTCATAATGCCAAAAGTTCAAAAGCCGTGGAAAAAGCGCCAACCAAAGAAATGAAGCTTTGCTTCGAAAATGTTGTTACGAATTTCAAACTTAATGCTTTTCATGGTGAAACAATTTTGGCAAATTGGAGTGAAACAGTGCAAGAAAAACGGATAATGAATGATGGTAAAGAAACAATTTGGCAATGCGTGAAGATAACGGAAAGCTTTTGGGATGGATTGGCGGAAAAAGAAGAGATCACTTTCAAAAAAGACAGAGATGAAATTAAAAAAAAATTTTTCAAAAGCAAAAAGGAAAAAGAAAAGGTAAAAAGTAAAAAAAAAATGTTTCTTTAAAATATTGTCAAGCCAAATCATCATTTGTCATTCTGATCGTAAAAAATAGAATTTTTTTTTAAAATAATTTATATACATAAATTTGTTCAAAATTTAAATGAGTAATTTTTTTGCTCATTATTTAGGTGTTGGGCAGTGCGACAGTTGGAACATTATCATTTGTAAATGAAGCAACTGAACAGAATGGATGGCCTAATTATTTAGAATTTACTGTTGAGCGTAGAGATTATTATCATTTTCTTCATGAAGAAATGTTGTCTGTTTTGCCAAGAGTCATTATCCTTTACAAAGTAAGGCAAAAAAAATAAATAAATAAATAATATTTTTTAAATTTTTTTTTATACCCCGCGATTTCTTGAAACTTAACATTAGACTAATAATAATTAGAGACCGACTAAAAAGGCACCAAAAATCGCGAAAAAGGCACTATAGGCACCAAAAATTTGAAAAAAAGGCACAAAAATCCCGAAAAAGGCATGAAAAAAGGCATTTAAAATTTTTTTTATTAAGGATTTTTAGGGAGCAAAAAACGTAAAAGTTAACCAAAAAATTATTATTAAATATTTTATGTTTTTCGAAGAATGAAAATTTTTAAACCTAAAATTTTTTTATCAAGAAAAAAAAATGAAGTTTTGGCAATCAATTTTTTAGGAAAATTTTTCAATTCTTAGGGGTGTATTTTTTGAAAACTTTTCAGTTTATTTCTTAGGGGTGTATTTTTGAAAAAAAAAAATTGAATTCTTAGGGGTGTATTTTTGAAGAAAAAAAAAATTTTGAATTCTTAGGGGTGTATTTTTCCCGATTTATTGCATTTTTAATGAAATTTTTCGGAAAAAACGCCAAAAAAGGCACCAAAAGGGAAAAATGCCAAAAAAGGCATTTAAGGCACGAAAATGCGGAAAAAGGCAAAAAAAGGCATAATAAAAGTCAACGTAGAAGCCTCAAGCCAAGTGGAAAATGTGTTATTTAAGCTTAATATATCGAAACAAGTGCGCAGAAAAAAAGGCATATTCCTCAAAAGTCGGTCTCTAATAATAATGAAGAAAATTTTGAAGATTCTTTTTTTTTTGTGGGTTTTTTATGCCCACAATTGCAATGGATTAAGTAAATTTTATTTATCATTTAATTCACATAATTAATGTTCGATTAAAATTTAAAAACCCAATTCCAATTAACTTTTCAGATGAACAATATCATTTTTCTGTTCTACAAAAAAGTGAAATTGACTTTCAAAAAAGGAGCTTCGTTCCGAGTTCAAGCCTTTCGTGATAATACTGAGACGCCTTTTTATTCGGATAAAACCCAAACCGAAATACAGTATGGTAAAGAAGGAAAGCAATATGTGCTGATGCCTGTTGATGGAATAGAATGGAATGGGTTGGATGACAAGGAAAAGATAACTTTCAAAGATGGCGAAGGAAAAGTAAAAAAAAAAAATAATAATAATTTTATATTTTTTAAGTATTGGAAAAAATACAGTAAGACTGTAGTGCAAAAAATATTCTGGCACCGTTTGGTATTTGGTCACATAAAATCAAAAACAATTTAAATTTTTCATTTTAACCCATTGAAAAACTAAAAAGCACCAACAAATAATAATTATATAAATTATGCTCATGCTCATGCAAAATGCATTTTAAATGGCTGCATTTTGTATAACATAACAAATGGTTTAGCGTATAAAAATATTTTCATAAATTAGTTAAAATTTTGGGTTTAATTTTTTTTAGAATATAGCATATTTTCCTGCCAATATATAATATATATTTTTAAATATTTAATTATTTTGATAAAATTTACTGAATTTTTTCTTTAAAACTTATTGGCTTCAAAAAACCTTATTTTACTTAAATAAATTTCTGCGTTTTGCTTTTAAATTGTTTGTAATATTTTAGGTGTTGGGCACAGCAACAGCTCAAGTACTGATTATAACTTCTACAGTTTGGTTACACTTTGATAACAATTATGAATATTATTATCGCACCGGTGGTGTATATTATAATGGTGACGGTGTTGATGGAGGTAAATGGGATTCTGCCACGCTTCTCAAATATCTCAAATAGTTGAACATGCAAACAGAAAGATGGCTTGTTTTTTTTACTGGATGTTGTTTTAGGATTAATTGGGATTAGAAAACGGATATGACAATGTCCTGTACATTGATTGCTTTTCCATGCTCTTTATGTTTTTAAAAAATTCAAAGTCTTTGTTCGGGACCATCTCGGAATGCTAAGCTTTTCATAAATTCCGTCACCTAACAAAAATTTATGGATTACAGGCTAATAGTGAAAACTTGGGGGTACTGAAAAATTCCAAATTTGTTTTTTGGTTTCTTAAAACCTAACGATTTTATTATATATATGTTATATAGGTAAGGGGTTTCGTTGCTAAAACCAATTTCTCGGGATCGGGAATAGGTAGGTGGCTGAAATTTTGCATACGTATGCACCCTGAGACGGGGCATCCGGGAAAACTATAGAAAAAAATTCTCGACGCCCAACTGAGTACCAGCGGCTGATTTCTCATTTTTTCGTGCATTTGAAGGCCCGTAACTTTTTTTCTAAAACTCGAACCAAAAAATATCTGCTGTGAGGGGGCTAAGTTGAAGTGTTTTCTAAAAAACCAAAAAAATTCCAGGCCTCTACCTATAATAGGAAAGCCTGTAGGTTTGGCTAGAAATTCAGTACCAACATTGTCCGGTTCAGTATCGAGCGAATAACTCATTAGGGTTTGAACTAAGCCAAAGGATGCCAGCAGACATATTGTAGAGCTCAATGAGCAGGATTTTTCCAAATTTTAAAATTTCGAAAATTTTCAAAAATTTTCGAGTTAGGCCTAAAATTCGGTTTTTCAGTTTTTGAATTTTAGGATTTTTAGCCGATTTTTCCCAGAAAAACGGAGACCACTTTCAAGCAACAGTTTTTCGAGCTCTATCGAATGGTATTTTTTTTAAAAAAATTTTGATTTTTTCTCGGAAATAGAAAAAATTTTTGGCCTGAGCGGGACATTTGAGTCCCGGGCCCATAACTCGTCAGGAGTCGGTTTTAGCCAAAAATTGGCTTAGAGCAAAATTGTAGAGCTTTTTGAGCTCTATCGAACGGTGTGCTATATGGGCGGAAATTTTCAAAAATTTTCGAGCTAGGCCCCCTAGAAATTTTCCGGAATTTTTTTTCGGAGGAAAATAGTGGTCAAAAATATTTTTCTGGGGTAATTTATGGTGCTGAGCACGAATATGATGTTAATTTTCAGTTTCATATTTTTTGGAATTTTTAAAAATTCTTTATTTTTTGGCAATTTTTTGGCCCTCGAGATTTTGAGCTAATTTTTGAAAATTCATAACAAATCGAAGGGTTGACCAATTTTAATGAAATAAAACATTAAAAATAGCAAAAAATAAGGACAATTTTATGGGATTTATTTGGTATTTCTATCTCTAAAAAGAAAAAAGTTATTCCAGAATTTCTGGAAAAATTCGATTTTTCAGAAATTTTTTTATAACTCAGTTCTGAAAAGTCATTATGGAAAATTAAAATACTTCAAAAATCCGCAATTTTTTGCTCTAGAAGATAAAATTTATTTTAAATTTTTATCACTTTTTTAAAAATTGTTATAAAAATAAAAGTGATTTTGGGATTCTGGACCAAAGGGGGGTGACCATGATTTTTGAGTGAAAAAATTTTTTCACATAAAATGTTCCAAAAACATGTTTTTAGGGCTATTTTAGGTCGCTGATCACGAATATGAAATTAGGTTTTAGTTTAGGCATCGTTAAGGCCTCAGAATCCCCGTGTGATTGGGGATTCTGAGGCATCATTTTGAGGGGGGGGGGGGGGAGTTCGAATCCGGGCGGTGTACATTATTTTCTATTTATTTTTTTGAATTTATTTTCAATGCTTTTAATTCATTTAAAAGAGTGTTTGTTGTTTTAATAAAAAATAAAATTTTTTAATTTTAAATTATTTTTTTTTTTGTGAAAAATTTTATTAAAATTAATTAATATTTTTTTAATTAAAGCATTACATATATTTTTTTATTTGAGTTAGTCAGAAATTAATTTAATTTCAATTTAAATAAATTTAAATTATTGTAAGCTTTAAAGATTATTTTTAATTAATAAAAAAATAATAAAAAAAGGAATTTATTTTACAATTTTCAAAAATAATTAATGCATTTTTGTACCTCTTCTAATTACTGTTGTACCTCTTTTAATCACTGTTGTACATCTTCTAATCACTTTTGTACCTCTTCTAATCACTTTTGTACCTCTTCTAATCACTGTTTCACCTCTTCTTATCACTTTTGTACCTCTTCTCATTACTGTTGTACCTCTTCTTAACACTGTTGTACCTCTTCTAATCACTTTTGTACCTCTTTTCATCACTTTTTACCTCTTCTAATCACTTTTGTACCTCTTCTCATCACTTTTGTACCTCTTCTAATCACTTTTGTACCTCTTCTCATCACTTTTGTACCTCTTCTAATCACTTTTGTACCTCTTCTCATCACTTTTGTACCTCTTCTAATCACTTTTGTACCTCTTCTCATCACTTTTGTACCTCTTCTCATTACTGTTGTACCTCTTCTTAACACTGTTGTACCTCTTCTAATCACTTTTGTACCTCTTTTCATCACTTTTTACCTCTTCTAATCACTTTTGTACCTCTTCTCATCACTTTTGTACCTCTTCTAATCACTTTTGTACCTCTTCTCATCACTTTTGTACCTCTTCTAATCACTTTTGTACCTCTTCTCATCACTTTTGTACCTCTTCTAATCACTTTTGTACCTCTTCTCATCACTTTTGTACCTCTTCTAATCACTTTTGTACCTCTTCTCATCACTTTTGTACCTCTTCTAATTACTGTTGTACCTCTTTTAATCACTGTGGTTGTACCTCTTCCCCCGTGGTTGTACCTCTTCCCCCGTGGTTGTACCACTTCCCCTGTGGTTGTACCCCTTCCGCCATGGTTGTACGAAGTGCCCGTCTGAGCCCAACTAAATTTAAAACGGGCGCGAAGCGCCCATTCAAGGCCGCGAAGCGGCCTAAAAATCACTGAATTTTTTTAATCCAAATTTTTCACAACAAAAAAATCTCTCCAACAAATTCGATCAATTTGAATTGTTTCAAAGCCTAGGTAGCGAAGCTCAAGAAGCGCGAAGCGCTTTTTCCCAGGCCCAGATCCGACGGTTCACGCACCCGCTAGTATAAATTTTACAATGAATTGACTGTAAATAGAAGAAAAAGCAAAAGTGGGTTTTCTAATTACTATTATTGTATAAATTAAATGAATAAGGTTATTTTATGCAAAATCGAATGCGTTTAAATACGCATAATTTCAATATTATTTCATGCAAAAATTTAGCAATCAATTGCTAACCGCCTGCTGAAGGGTATTATGCAAAATGCCAAATTGGGCGGTGAAAAGCCTCCCTCCTCCCTCACCCAAATTGTTAACTCCCTGCTGAAGGGTATTATGCCAAAATGCCAAATTGGGCGGTGAAAAGCCTCCCTCCTCCCTCACCCAAATTGTTAACTCCCTGCTGAAGGGTATTATGCCAAAATGCCAAATTGGGCGGTGAAAAGCCTCCCTCCTCCCTCACCCAAATTGTTAACTCCCTGCTGAAGGGTATTATGCCAAAATGCCAAATTGGGCGGTGAAAAGCCTCCCTCCTCCCTCACCCAAATTGTTAACTCCCTGCTGAAGGGTATTATGCCAAAATGCCAAATTGGGCGGTGAAAAGCCTCCCTCCTCCCTCACCCAAATTGTTAACTCCCTGCTGAAGGGTATTATGCCAAAATGCCAAATTGGGCGGTGAAAAGCCTCCCTCCTCCCTCACCCAAATTGTTAACTCCCTGCTGAAGGGTATTATGCCAAAATGCCAAATTGGGCGGTGAAAAGCCTCCCTCCTCCCTCACCCAAATTGTTAACTCCCTGCTGAAGGGTATTATGCCAAAATGCCAAATTGGGCGATTTTAGCCGCTAATAAAAATTGACCCAATTAATTTTAAAATAACCAAAATGATATTTTCGGATAAAACAAACATTTCTCTATTTGCAGATACTAATTTCATTAAAAACAATTCAGATCAAATTTAGATATATTTAGTTTTAAAAAGATACCAAAAATATCATAAAAATAAATGTTTATGATTCCAAAAAAAAGAAATTTATAGATGAATTTTTTTACATATGATTTACATGTATTATCATTAGATATTATTTCATAAAAAGGAAAATGCGTATTTTGTTGAAAACTTACCAGCAAAATTTTGAAAATTGTCGCAATTGTGAATTTGAATTGGCCATTTATTTATTATGATATTAACTAATTATCTAGTTTTGGCATTAAAACGCCAAGGTTGGCGGAATCTAAGAAGTTCCTAGCACTGGAACTGATATAATTTGCAAATTTTCCAAATGACCGCGGGGGCATGACTATTCGTACCGTACCTGAGCTTTGTTCTGTACTCTGGTGAACAATAATTGCAAAAAAAAAGCAAAAAAATACTTTTTTGCTTATTCATGGTTAAAGATTTTCAAAAAAAAAAGTCATAAAAAAATTGTGTTCCATTTTTTGCAATTATTGACCAAATATTTTACCCTATCATCATATGTAAAATGGAATTGTCATCATTTTTTATTTTAGTAAAAGTCATAATTTGCCTATATTTCAAAAAATTAAAAGAAAAATCAGTTTTAAATTTTTTTTGATTTTTCAAGAGAGGCAAATGACTTTTACATTTTTATGATTCTTTTAACAATGTAATTTGACCTTATCTTTTTCAAAATTTTTTCTTTCTGTATAAACATTTTTGGGTATTTTTGTGGAAAAATTCCAAGGACATGGCCATCAAAACGACAGCAGAATATGCGCCACCAAATGAAGAGATGCGATCTCGAAATACTCTATTATGGCTTAAAAATTTCAAAAAATAAATGAGTCAAATTTTTTGGCATAATTTTTTATAATTCGGTGATTTTTTTTTTGAAATTTCAAATAAACAAAGATTTTTTTTATTAATTAACAAATGACTAGTGCTGGGAATTTTTTGTAAGAAAAATTGCGAAATATCTAAATAAAATATGTAAAAAAAAATACTAAAATATATATGAATTATGTACAAAAACCCCCCAAATATGTACTAAAATATGTAAATAAAATTTTTTAAAGTTACTTTTGAAGAAAAATTCGTCGTAAAAAGTGAAATAGAGCCATAAAATGCCATAAAAATGATCAAAATAGGCTTATAATCACATTTTAGTATTTCCAAAATTAACTTTTGATATACATTTTTTGAAAAAAAAATCCATTTTTAGGGATACATTTTCAATTTTTTTTTTAAATTTTTCTATAAATTCTCAAAAATCCTCAAAATATGTGAAAAAATGAAAACATGTACGAAAAATTGCAAAATATGTACGAAAAAGTCCAATATATGTATGAAAATATATGTACATATATAATATATAGAATAATCTCAAAATAGGTAAATAAAAATCCCAACTTTTGTCCGCAAACACAAAAATAAAAGTGTTTTTTCCTACTAATTAGGCTATAGAGAATCCAGGAAAAAATATGTATTTACATAAAATTGCCAGCCTTACAAATGACATCAGGGTAAACGTTGAAAATACGGTAGAGAAACAAATTCTTTCTCTATAGAATTGTATTTATTTCATATTTCTACTATTTTTTGGAAAAGATTAGAAAAATAAAATTGATTTGGGACCAAAAGGGGGGACCACATGGTTTTTGAGTGGGAAAAATTTTTTCACCCAAATTTAGCTGAAAATTACTTTTTAGAGGTATTTTAGGGTGTTGATAACGAATCTGTAACCAGATTTCGCTTTCGGCATCGACAAAGCCCCAGAATCCCTGCGGATATACTCGATCCCTCCTGCTGGAGGGGGCATTTTATTGGAGAGGGACATTCTACCAAAGAGGGGCATTCAAATAGCGGATTTACGGTATGAGCCTATTTTTGTGTTTCATGAAAAAATGACAATGCACTAATTAGATTCATCTTTTCAAAGTTTTAATGTTTCATAGAAATTAAAAAAATTAATAGGATTTTTGAACTCTCCATTCTTCAGTAATAGGGAACCGTTTTTTCTTTTTTCACCAATTTTCTCTATCATTGACACATACATATGATTGTGTTCAATCAAAATGGGGTGGTACTAAAAGCTGAAAACAAAAAATTTGGTTTTTAAATTTGGCCTAAAAATAACTAAATTTTATTATTACAAACATTTGATAGCGTTATCTTTGACATTGAAATTTCAAAAAAGTTTTTGCCAAAAACGTTTAAAAAACCAAAAGTTTTTCAGTTCTCTGGCCATAACATTTATTTGTTGAATTTTTTAAAATTCTATGATAGCCTCTGGTCGCTCAGACGGAAGAGCATTGGTTAGGGTGAGAAGCCGACCACGGCTGCACCAGAGGTCCTAGGGTTCGATTCCCTCCCAAGTCTTTTAATTTGCTCAAACTTTATTCAATTAAATGTTTTCAAGAATTTTTTTCAGAGATGAACACAATCATTTTTATTATGATCACTTTTTGCTACATTTTATTTGCCGATCATCTCCAAAGTGTAACTGCTGATACGCCGGTGGTAGTAAATTTTCCTAGAGACAAAAGCTACACAATTTTGATGTATAATAAAGCTAAAAGTTTTCAAAAAATATTCAACTCAAAGCAATCAAATGAGTTCATTTCCAAACAATCTCTGCAGCTTAATTCAAGTATGTGGAAAAAACTCAAAGATGACGATGTGATTTCTTTCTGTGATAATGATAGTACACAGGTAATCAAATAGATAAATAATTTCGTATTAGGAATGGGCGACATGCATTTGTCTCGCCATTCTCGTCTCGCTCAATTATTTACAATTTTGTTTTTAAGGCCTTCATCTTATTCAATAATAAGATGAAATTTTGTTCTTTTTTATTGCTACTTTTTCCCAAAATATATAAATGTTTTTCATTTTCAGGAGCTGCTTGGTACCGTCTCTGTCCGTTACACGCGTAATAAGGCTTCTAGTATTGATTTAATCTTTTCTAAAGGGGTTCGACATTATAATGATGATGGTACTTATTACGATGATAATGCTACTCTTTATACTGCTCAAGGTAGGATCATTCCTGCGAAAGCCATGCATTAGAATGGTTGGATGTCATTTGTGCTCATATTGATGAAAGTTCTGTTAGTTGCTTTATATATTGTTGATGCCCTTTGGGCTTTGTTGCGATAAAATTTTAAATTCAAAATTTTGATGAATTATATAGAATTAAAAAATTTTTCTTTGATCAAGCAAGATGTGAAATAGGTTGTTTCGAATTTAGTTATCTAGAAATATCGAAAAATGGTGCTAGATAATTTTAATAAATCCCGAGCCAAGGGGTAATAAAAAAATATATATCAAAATTTGTTAATTGTCAACAAATTGAACTTGTTCGGTTTCATTCCATATCTCTTACAAAGAGGTGCTTTAAACTGAAATTTTCATTCTCATATTTAATCACGCTTTTAACCTATCCACCGCGGTTGAGGAATTTATTTATTTTTAAATATTTTCATTTTTTGAAATTTAATAATAATAGTAGATAAAAGAGAATAAATAAACACTCAATTTTACGAAATAAAATAAATGTGAAAAGAAAAATTTTATTCAAAAATATTTTGGGAAAATTAATTTTCGAGTGTTATTTTTTTGAAATTTCAACTGATTACGCAGCAAATATTCATTGTCATTAATGAATCATTTTTTTAATATTTTAAAAAATTAATTCACGAACTTTTCTATGAACCCACCAACTATTTTCAGGTTCGAATATCAGAAATGTTAAAAGGAAGAGAATCAAGTTATTATCAAATTATAATCCCATATATTTTGAATAAATATTTTTATACCATTTTGAATTATAATACTGTAGGCTTATTTTGTATTTTTACTTCCATATTTATTTTAAGGCTTACATTTTAAGCAAAAATTTAAAATGAAAATAAGTTATAAGTGATTAGACCAAACCAAGTTTTAGAGTAATGATAGGTGTAAAATCAGCGGAAAGGAGCACATAGAAATAATTTAATTTGACCAAACCTATTCAAAATGCATATTTATACATATTTTTAGTTAGGAAAACTAAGCTTTTGACATTTGGTCATACATATATTTTAAACCAGTATTCAGAAGTGTACTGATTTTTTCAGATTGTGCTTAGTTTCGATAACCAAAGTATTTGAAAAGCAAAAACGATTCTTATAATTTCGCATTTTAAAGGTATAATTTTATGGGTCAAAATATGAATTCGGCTCTATTGCAGAATAAGAAATCGTTGCACGGTTGGTGAAAATGACTTTTTGCACATGGGTTTAAATCCAGTTGCATGTAAAATTTTAAAATTATTTTTCGGGGATTTATGGAGCTTCTGATCAATAATTTTTCGAACTATATATAAAATTCGAAAAAATAAAAATTATCTTATTTTATTTTCCTACATTACCGAATTTATTCTATGAATTCGCATTGAAAAAATATGCCCAAATGTTTATGCAGAAAAGAAAAATGTTGAAAATGAAAGGTCAATTTGCAATGTTAAAAGAAGGTCATAAAATTGTAAAAGTCATTAATTAGCCTTTTGAAAAATGAAAATTTTAAAACTTTTTTTTAACTTTTTTTTGAAATAAAGGCCAATTCTGATTTTTATCGACACAAAATATGTAGAAAAAACAAATGTTGAAAATGATAGATTACGAGATGAACCTCTGGACAAAGACCTGTTGATTTTTCAAATACCGTACTTCCTCGAACAGAACACCATCACGGGGTTCTATTGTTCAATTCCGCCTCAAGATATTTATTTTTCTTTTCTTCATAAATTTTACAATGAAGAAATATCATTTTTTGAATATTTTTCAATTTCTGGCAAATTAAAAATATTATCTAACTAAATTTGTTAATTGATTTAAAAATATAAAATTATTCCTAAAAAAACAAAAAAAAAAAGCCTTAATTTGTTTTTCTAAATTGACAGAAATTATTCAATAATTCTCTTTGAAAAAATATGCCCAAGTTTATGCAGAAAAAAAAATGTTGAAAATGATAGCAAAGTACAAGTTGAAAGAATGTCATAAAGAATTTGTTTTTAGCTTTTTTCGAAATATCCAATAAAATAACATTCCCCCGCGGGTTTTTTAATTTTTTATTCGTTATATGCTTTTTTATAAGTGTCTGTTAAACAAAATTGGTCCCTTTCAATAGCCCCAATTGTTCTCAATTAGCTTGTAGAATCTCAAAAATTTTGTAGTTAGGTGGCTGAACTTAATCCAAGCATCCGAGATGGACCCGGACAAGATCCTGTTGATTTTTGAAATATATACAAAGCCTTGAAAATCCTGTTAACGACATGCATTTCTAATCTCCTCTAATCACAACTAAACCAAAGACAAACAACAAGAACAATTAAAAAGCCATCTTTCTGTTTGAATATTGAACTAACAGAGAAGCGTTGCATCATCCCATAGCAATAAAAAAAATTTAAAATTTAAATTGTTTTTGATTTATATGATTAGGGATGGGATTTTTATGTGTAAAATCCTGAAATATACAATAAAATATGTGCTAAAAAATGCTGAAATATGTGCTAAAAACCCCAAAAAGTGCCAAAATATATGCTAAAATATGTGTGTGATAACAATTTGAAAAATCAAGTGTTTTTATGCATAATAATTCCAAAAAAGTCATTTTTAACCCAGCAGAGAACTTCGAAATCCAATGACGAATTAATGATTTAGTGGAGTGTATTTTCAATTTTCTTCTATTTTTGTTACAAATTTTTATCAAAAATTTTTTGGGCTTCTCTCGTCATAACTAAGCCGCAGAAAAAATATGTAAAAACATAAAAATCCCACCCCTATATATGACCAAATATCAAAAGCTTACTTTCCTAACTAAAAAATTATGTTAAATATGCAATTAAAAAAATTTAGTCAATTAAAAATTGGGTTTTTTTGTGTAAGTCGTTTTCGTATTATGTTCACTTAGTGAGCGCAAAATGGTGCCAGAATATTTTTGGCACCACAGGTACAGTTATTTTTCATCAATTTACTAAAAGATATAAACATTTTTAATTTTTATATTTTTTACCTTTCCATTGCCATCTTTGAAAGTAATCTTTTCATTGTCATCCAACCCATTCCATTGTTTTCCATCAAAAGGTATCATCACATATTCCCATACT
The DNA here is from genome assembly GCA_023374025.1 of Heterodera schachtii. NCBI lineage: Eukaryota > Metazoa > Nematoda > Chromadorea > Rhabditida > Heteroderidae > Heterodera > Heterodera schachtii. The sequence continues at coordinate 3,657 of SIJG01000097.1, read as the reverse complement.
TTATTACCTTTCTGTTCATCAGTCTCTGTTTTAGCAGAATAAAAAGGCTTCTTATCATTACCACGAAAGGCTTTAACTGTGAACGAAGCTCCTTTTTTAATTGCAATTTCACTTTTTTGAAGAACAGAAAAGGGGTCTTTTTGCTCTGAAAAGTTAATTGAATTGGATCCTTAAATTTTAATCGAATCAATAAAAATTGTCCATCCTCTTTTGTATAATTAGTCTAATGTTATGTTTCAAAAAATCGTGGGGTATAAAAAATTCAAAAAATATTCTTTTTTACCTCTTCTTTGTAAAGGATAATGACTCTCGGCACAGGAATCGACATTTCTTGATGAATAAAATGCTCATAATCTCGATGTTTAGTAGTAAAGTCTAAAACAGTTGGATGTTCATTCCGTTCAGCTGCTTCATATACAAATGATAATGTTCCTACTGTCGCACTGCCCAACACCTTAAATATGAGGCTAAATATATATAATGCGTGTTTTTCGTTTTTATTGCATTTTTAGAAAAAGAAAAGTTTTTCACTAAAATTTCGGCCCTACTAATGACCCTAATTCGTTTTCTTACTTCTTTTATAAACAAAATCTTAGCAGATTTGAAAGTGATCACTTCTTTGTTTTTCAAAAGCTTTCCGTTATCTTCACGCATTGCCAACTTATTTCTTTACCATCATTCATTATCCGTTTTTCTTGCACTGTTTCACTCCAACTAGCCTTCTTATCATCTCCATGGAATGCACTAACTTTGAAGTTAGTGTCGGCTTTTTCAAAGCACAATTTTATTTCTTTGATTTGCGACTTTTCCACGGCATTTGAACTTCCGGCATTATGAGCAATTTTAGCAGCATCCGATTTTTTTAGATTTTTCATACTTTTGTTTGGTGCTGGTTTCTTCTTTACTCTATCTTTTCCCTTACTTTCATCCTTTTCCATTCCATGGCAATAATTTGCAAAAAAGCAAATCGTAAACAGCAGAAAAACGGACGGTTTCATCAAAAATTAATGAATTAAATACTTAAACATTGAACATATTATTTTATGAGTTAAATGAAATGAAATAAAACTCAATTAGCCTATTGCCATTGTGGGCAATTTTAAAACATATCGAATTAATAAATTGTTTTCCACTTGTAATCAAGCCAGAGCTACCATTCTAAACAATTTATGCAAATTCAAAATGCATTATTTTTTTAATTTTTGTTTTAGTTTTGAATTTTTCTATGCTTATAGTGAATATACAAGAATATATAATTTTCTTTTCTGTAGTCGATTTTTCGTATAAATATTTAAGAATTTGAAAAAAGACCTCGAATCAAAATTATTTTTTAAATAATTTTTATATATTGCCATTGTATAAAATATTTTATTAATTGAAAAATAAAGTCCAATTTAATTTTAAAAAATTTGTCAAAAAACTAGGAACGAGATGGATTTTTTACTGGATTGGATTTTCCAAGCTATGTATATATTTTTAGAAATCCATCTGGACCCTTTCCGGGGCTTCTTTTAAATCCAGGATCGCATGCAGTATTTTTTCGTAAATTCCGCCATCTAACAAAATTTTGGTGCTTGGTCGTTTCGTAAAAACTGCCAGCATGGGCATTTCGTAAACTACCAAACTTACATATTTTTGAGAAAAACTCATAAGATTTTTTAAATTCATAATCTTTATAGAATACTTCTTGAAGCTGTAAATTTCATAAAAATAGTTTGAAAATTGTCAAGTGACCGCGGGGGCCTGTCTATTCATACCGTACCTTAGATTGGGAGCTATGTTTGTGTAACTTTGGTGGAATTTCCCAATTACCATCTGTAAACTATCAAAACAAATTTTTCTGTGCCAGTAAAAGTCCAGAATTGGCCTAAATTTCAAAAATTCAAATTTTTGATTTTTTTCGAAGAAGCAAATGGCTTTTACTGTTTTACGGCATTCTTTTCACATTGTAAATTGGCTTCATTCCAACACTTTTCTATGTTCTGCATAAACATTTGGGCATATTTTTGTCAAAGAGAATTCATTGAAGCATTTTGTAATGGTACAAAAACATAATGATTATTTAAAAAACAATTTAATATAAATTAAATTAATAAAAAATAAATTTCGTACAAAATCAAAAATGTTAAGGATTAATAAACCCCCAAATTTGAAATCAACTTTTTTTGGCACTTTGGTTTTTGCGTTCTTAGGGGTGTATTTGAAAATTGTTGAGTCGGTCTTTAGTGTTAAATTTTGCTGAAACTTTTGTGACCGAAAAAGGCCAAAATAGGTGCTAAAGACCGAATATGCCAAAATAGGTGCTAAAGACCGAATATGCCAAAATAGGTGCTAAACCCCCGTTTAAGTGTTTTGAGGTGCTAAAAAGGCGCTCTAAACCAAAAATTGTTCGGAGAAAATTTTATTTTCGTGCTTCTCTCATCAAGTACTATGCGCAAAAAAAAAATAGGTAAAAACCTAAAAACCCGGTCTCTGGTAAAGGTATAAAATATTTGTACCAAAGCAAATTTCCTAGATGATATATACATATATAGCATTCGACGCCTCTTGATATGTAATGAACGAATCCAAAACAATTTTTTTAGCGAAAAGTATAGATGATTTGTTTCCAAATCTCGAAACTTGTTAAATTTTGTAATATACATATGCATTCATTTGAAAATTTTCTTTTTTTAATGACTTCAACCAATTTATTGCAAAGTCAATGCGGAAGTATTGTAATAATCTGGAAGCAAAATATATAGATTTTTAATGAATGAGAATGACTGAAATTATTTTTATATTCAAATTTTTGTTAAAAAATTATATTATTTCATATTAATTATATTAGCATTTAAATCTATGTCAAAATTTTGAATTTTTATCATTTTTTCTTTTTGTGAGTGTATCTCATCAAAATGGGACAAAATGAATAAACTCCAACAAAAATGCGGCAATTTGACTATGTTTATTCATTTAATCAGGATTTTATTTTAAATTTATAAAATTATGTATAGAAAAATGGATTTTTGTTTTATTGAAGGAGAAAAAAACATCCTTGGAAAAAATAAATTAAAGAAAATTAACTATAATTTTGGGAAATATAGCCCTGCCCTTATTTGTAAAAATCGTTTTTGTAATTAATTATTTTAAATATGTACTTTTTTCAAGGACCATTCCAGCCACCTTTTGACCAATTTCTCGGGATCGGGAATAGGTAGGTGGCTGAAATTTTGCATACGTATGCACCCTGAGACGGGGCATCCGGGAAAACTATAGAAAAAAATTCTCGACGCCCAACTGAGTACCAGCGGCTGATTTCTCATTTTTTCGTGCATTTGAAGGCCCGTAACTTTTTTTCTAAACTCGAACCAAAAAATATCTGCTGTGAGGGGGCTAAGTTGAAGTGTTTTCTAAAAAACCAAAAAAATTCCAGGCCTCTACCTATAATAGGAAAGCCTGTAGGTTTGGCTAGAAATTCAGTACCAACATTGTCCGGTTCAGTATCGAGCGAATAACTCATTAGGGTTTGAACTAAGCCAAAGGATGCCAGCAGACATATTGTAGAGCTCAATGAGCAGGATTTTTCCAAATTTTAAAATTTCGAAAATTTTCAAAATTTTCGAGTTAGGCCTAAAATTCGGTTTTTCAGTTTTTGAATTTTAGGATTTTTAGCCG
>SIJG01000096.1:448215-571272 GCA_023374025.1 Heterodera schachtii | reverse complement strand
ACGTATGAAAAAAACAGCCAATCGGACAAAAAACTCTTGTGAGTAGCTCCTATTTAAGTAGCTAGCTGCTCGCTGCTGCTATTCAAAAAATGGAGCACCCCTTTGAAATAATGCCCGTCGATTTGGATGATTCCCTTCTATCTTTGGATGTGTCACCGACGAACTCCTTCCCTATTGATCCTCCCCTGGCCGACGTAGATTCGTTTGTCCCATGATTTGGTGCCGGAACTGGGCGACGGCTTGGCCGATATTCGTCCGACTCCGAGGAATTCGAGGCTGAGCGAATATGTGACCAAAAAATCGAAAACGGCCGACAGTTCTTTTTGGTCAAGTGGAAAGGGTTTGCGAAATCCCAAAACGATTGGAAACCCGAGGAAAATTTGGTCAGCTTTGTTCTTTCTCGAATATTCTTGTAGCCCATACGGTTAATTTTAGCTCAATTGTCAGTCCAAAATATTACAATATTGGCGTCGTCGCCAATACGATAAGGAGTACCGGGCCCGGACAAAGTACGACGAGAAATCGGTCAGACGGGGGAAGAAGAAGAAGAGCAAAGCGGATGAAGAAAAGCCAAAGGCCGCCGTGGATGTGGAGCCGGATCTGGTGGAAAAAGCAAATGAAGAGATGGGCGCTGCCACTGGGGAGGTGTTGGAGGAAGAGACAGAAGGTCTGGAGGAGGAGGATGTCTGCAAAAAAGGGAAACCGGAATCGGCAAATGCTGGACCCGAGGTTGAACAATTCAAGAACTAATAGAGAAAGGTTAATGCTATCGAATGGTAATAAGAATATTTAATTTGACTGACTTTGACAAAAGTTTTTTAGCTTTTTCTTAATTTTAAAAAAGCATTAAAGATTCCATTAATTCTGTAAAAAATAATTTAAAAATGTTTTTTATCATGAATACTTTCACATTACGTTATTATAAAAAAATAATAGAATTACCATATAACAAATGATTTTTTGCCAAATTTATGTGAATTAAGTTTTCAAATAATAATCAAAAACATTTTATGATAAAGCCAAATAATAATAATTTATTATTATTTTAAGACTAAGTCTTGAGTAGAACTGAATTATGAATTCTAAAAAATTTAATTCAAATAATAAAAATATACAAATTTATTACAATAATAAATCATTTTATTTTTTTTTACTGAGTAATTGCAGAAAATTTAATTAATTAAATAAATTTATTTGCATTTCGCTCGTTTTAAATGAGTAAAAATGGAAGGACGAGAATGGGATAAAAAAGGCCAAATCGATTAAAAAATTTGCAAACATTTCAAGGGATTCCCGTCTTTGCAAAGTGAATTTAGGTATTTCATTTTTTGGTTATTAAGTCTTAATTTGGTAAATATTGATCATAGTCACCAAGCTCAAAATTGCTTAAAAACGGTCAGAATCGATGTAAAAAGGTTATAAATGGGTAGAATTAGGGGCGCGCTTGCCCTTTTCAAGCTGAAAAAGTGCCGGAATCGGAGTGCCAAACTCAACTGGGACTCAAGTGACCGCACTATAAAAAGCACTAAAAAGACATTTTAAATAATTTTTCTAGGGTAATTTGTGCCGCTGAAAACGAATATGATTTTTATTTTGCAAAATTCCGAACCCCGAACCCTAATTCAACAAATTTAAAATTTATAAATTAAAAAGAAAAACAAATTTTTAGGGGTTTTGAGTTAGCTGAACACGGTTATGACATCAATTTTGACCAAATTCGAACACCGAACCATGACCCAAACATTTAAACCTAAATTTAATTTTCGACAAAATTCAAAATTAAGCCTAAATTTTCGCAAAAGGGAGAATGCGAAGACGGAGCAAGTAGTGGGACGAGACGGAGGGCAGATGAATAAGTCTGACAAAAAAGTCTGACGAGCGCCACAGGCGGTCGACTGCGGGGACCCGAAGGGCCCCCGCCAATCAATCAACCGCCTGCGGATCACGCGCGGACTTCTTCCGTAGCCCGTAGTCTCGCCACACCTACTGACCACCGTAGTCGAGTGTGCGGCCGTTTTTTTAGCGCAATAAGCAAATAAATTTTTTTTTAATTTGTAGTTGCGCCAAAGAACCGGGTTCGGGATTCGAAATTTTGAAAAACAAATGTCATATTCGTGATCAGCGCCACAAAATACCCTAGAAAATTTATTTAAAATGTCTTTTTAGTGCTTTTTATAGTGCGGTCACGAAAAAAGTCCGATATAGTGACATTTTTTTATAAAATTCTCTTAGCAAATATTGACATTTTTTAAATCAAAAATTTTGCCAAGAAAAAAAATTTGGGGAAAGAATTTTTGAGAAAATTTTTTCATTTCATAGGGGTGTATTTTTTAAAAATTTTCGGTCGATTCTTAGGGGGTGTATTTTCGGTTTTATTGCATTTTTGATAAGGAATTTTCCAAAAAATGTCAAGTGCTAGGTCGTTCCACAAAAATTTAGTGATCGTTAAAATTAAATAAATAAAATTAATTCTTCAATTCACAAAACACGGTGCCGTCCGGTTAACACTAATGTACGGCGGGACGCAAGTCATTTTGAAATTTTTTAATTTTTCAATTGTTCACATCACTTCTCGACAATTTTCTCCATTTGTAGTAGACATAGCCGGACGCCATTGATACATTTTAGAGCTCATCGAGTTTTACAAAAAAGCCGCTGGTACCGGCAGGCTTAGCTTTGATTGGCCATCGATAGGAGTCGGGACGAGGCTGAGGGTCCTCCGGCAGAGGTGCACTAACCTCTGACGGGCTCCAAGTGAACGGATCAAAAACCGGATTTTTGTGGAACGCCCACCCTGAGCTTTTTTGTGGAACGGCCACACTGAGCTTTTTTTGTGGAAGGCCCACACTGACAAAGGGAGGTGGCCAAGTGTCCGTGGGATTTCCAAATGAAACTTGGTTGGTTGGATAGAGCACCCATGGATTCTTAAGAAAAATGATTTTATTTTCTGCCAAATGAGCACGAGTGCCGAGTTATGACGTGCCAAAGTTTTATGTTTTTTATAATTAAACAAAAGAAATATTTTTTATATATATCTTCAGTGGGTTGTTTGGTGTAGAGGTAAAGCGTTAGTCTAACTTTTTTTGGGTCACAAGTTCGAATCCCCTATGTGTAAAGCCATTTTGTAATTTTTATTTTTGCTTTTTATGAGCACTTCAATTATATTTTTGTCTAATATTTTTATTGAATATTTTATGCAGTAAATAATTAAAAAATAAATTAAAAGAAGTTAATAATAAAAAATGAATTAAAAATAAATTTTTTTTTATAAAAATTTTTTGATAATTGAGTTGGCATAAAAGATAAAAATAAAAAATAATAATTTACATGTAGGGGACCCGAACCCTGGGCTAAAAGATGCTGACTAGCTCACTACCGCTACTCCACTAGACACCGTGCTGAGGTAGAAATAGGTATTTCTTTTATTTAATCATTAAAAACTTTGGCATTTTTATCTCGGCACAGGAGTCCATTTGGCAGAAATTGAAAACATTTTTCTTAAGAACCCAGGGGTGTTCTATCTACCCAAAAAAGCTCATTGCGAAATCCCACGGACACTTGGCCACCTCCCTTTGTGAGCTTTTTTGTGGAACGACTCACCACGCGAAATAGTGACAAAACTCCACAATAGTCATTTTTAACTATTTTAGTGACGAAGTCGCCAAAATAGTGGTTTCTAGTGACAGATAATGATATTAGAATCGAAAATTGTTAATGCAGAAATGCGTTTTTTGAGCTCCTTTCTTCAAATCAACCAAGCAAAAAAAAAGTTTTTTCACTAAAAGTTGCTTCCCTAATTATTACATGCTCGTTTTTCGGAAAACCCAATATATTTTTTTTCTAATTAATTTTTGATGTTTAAAAAATATTAATATAGCAAAAAGAATATTGAGATGTTTGAAAGGATTAATAATTGCAATCCAAATAATCGTTTCAGAATAATTAATTGAAAACATTATAACCAAATAAAAGATTGACCTTAATAAAATAGAAAAATCCTTGTAATAATGATAAAAGTAAATATAAATATAATATTTAACATTACTCAAAATATATGATTTAAAAAAGCTGAAACAGATAGATAATTCAATAATAAAATTAAACTTAAAATAACAGAAAATAAATGCATAATTTATTGAACGTTTTACCTATTCAGATCTCGAAAAAAGAATGTAAAAACATTTATTAACCAATTTAATTAATTTAATTATTATTACTAGCAAAAGATTATATAAAATAATGATTATGAAATGCAAAAAATCACATTTGAGTTTTGCTTGACTGAGAAGCATGCAAAAACCAAAAGAAGTAATATTGCAAGAAAATACCCAACAATTTAATTTTATTCAAAAGTTCAATTTGTGTCTTAAATACGTGCATATACTAAGAAAGGAAAATTATCTTTTTAAATCCAAAAGTGGAACTAAATTATATAAAAATTATAGCTAAAAAATGTTTAAAATAATCAAAGAATTAAAAATGCTAAACGAAAGCTTATTACTTCAACATTTTATCAATATATATTTTTTCATAAAAAAGCAATAATATATATAAAACAATTTAAAATAAATTATTTAATCATCTTATCCTTAAGTTTCTCTGATTTAATGTTTGAAGAAGGAAAATGTTACTTTTGATTTTGTGAGACAGCTCATTCGAATTATATACCTGTTCGAAATATTTAGATAATACTCTTCTAAAATGCCCTTTTCGAATGGTTTTCAATCGATCGTTCGCCCAACCCATGAAGTTCAATAAGCATTCATACTCATAAAAATATATTTATATAAGCAATTAAACATTAAAAAGGTAAAATTATAACTAAATTAGATTCTTGCGGAGGCAAAAAAAAACAGGAATTAGTAAAGGTTTTGCGCAGAAAAATCGCAGATTTTCCCATTTTGGACTCAAATTTTCAAAAAATAATGGTTAAATTCTGGCCCGGCGTGCCGATAAGCGCCCCGGGAAAAATTTTGGAAAATTTAATGCAACATGATAAGAAAATATGAAAGTTTTCAGAAAATTTGCCCATTTTTGCTTGAAAAATTTTTGCTTTTTCATTTCGGAGCGGGGCGGGGCGGGGGGGAAGGGGGGAGACACGTGCCCCCCCCCCCATCCCCCCCTTAGATACGGGCCTGTCTGTAATTAAATTAGTAAATTCCTTTTTTATTTTAAATTCAAGCAAAACTTTTACTCTTTATTTCAGAATTTGATTTTGATTAATGTTTATTGACAATACAAATGAAAAGTTTATATTCTGCATGGTTTTGTAATATGAATATTGTCAATTTTATCTTTATTTGAGTTAAACTCCGAGATTAAATAGCAAATTAATTTATGCATATTAAAAAAATTTGACTTAAAATAAAAATGAATACATCCAATTATTAATTTTCCAAAAATATTTTATCAAAAATAAATAAATTTTATCTTTTAAAATACTAAGAAATTTTTTATTAAGCCTTTTATCTCTCGAACAAACATTTTTCTTCTTTTCTATCGCTCAAGAAAGTTTTATTTATAGCAAAATCAAAGTTTTCTCCATTTTAAAAATCATTCTGCTTTTTATTAAGCAATTTTTTGTTTCATTATTTATTAAATTATTACGATCATTTTCTCGTATTGTGATAACTAGAGACCGGCGGGAGCGGGATTCCCGCGGGGGTTTACGCGAGTCCCGCTTCCGACTCCCGCTTTTTTCGGTGAACGGGCTTTTTTACGGGAGCGGGAGTTTTACGGGATTCCCGCTCCCGGAAAATTTTGAACTCCCGCTCCCTCTCGCGGAAATTTTACCCAAAAACGGGAGTAAAAATGCACTGGTTAGAATTGAGCTTTTTGGTAAAAAAATGATTTTTGAACAAGGTTTTCGGCTACCTATTAGGGTTTTGTCACGAAATATTTCATTAATTTATCTTTTGTTTATATTTTGATTATTTTCAAATGATTATTTAAGCTTTACTTTTATAATTGTGCTTATTTTTACGTCTCATTTTGACAATTATTCTCCAGTAAAGGTGGCAGTGTTTCTATTTCATTCATTTTAAGTTTATGCTTAATCCTTTTTTCAACGGATCTCTTTAACTCTTAGACGATGCGGCTATTTTTTTCGTTTTAATTTCGTTAATTGAATAGTACGTAATTTATTTTATTATTTGTCCCAAAATACATATATTTAACATTTTTATTTGCTATAATGGGATTCTCGCAGGTTTTTCATATGCGTTTATTTGGGATTATGTAATGGTTCTAAAATGAATATTTCAAAATTGTATTCTTCATATAATTTTAATCTTTTAATATTTTTCAAATTATTTACCTTTTTCCTTAATTTTGGCGCAATTAATGTTTTATTTTTAATTATTCACTGTATCTATATTTTCGAAATGGCTGATTTTATAATTTTTATCTAAATGAATGATTTTAAGTATATTAAATTATTAAATTAAATTGATCATCTCAATAATAGTTCGTCAAAATTTTTTGCGGTTTATAATATTTACTATTCCAATCTTTGGTGTTATTTATGAATTTTATGTTTTATACTATTTGTCAAATACGCTAGTAAAGAGGAAAGATAAGAATGTAGTAAAAATCTTTAAAAGATTATTGGAAGAAAATTTTGGCATTCACCCAATCGAATTGGCCAAACAAATGCAGCGACCCGGACATCGCACCGTATTTTCCAAAAAGGGAAAACATTTTGGAAATGAGGGCTGTTTGCTCTTACAAAATCGCGTCATCGTTCCCCAATCGCTTCGCAACCGAATGCTGAAGTCCCTGCACATGGCACATCCCGTAATTGTGCGCATGAAAGCACTCGCCCGCCAACACGTATATTGGCCAGGCATGGACTCGGAAATTGAACGGATTGTCCTTCAGTGTGAAGAATGCCAAAAGACGCAAAAATCACCGACCAAGGCACCGCTCGCCCCTTGGACTCCAACTGACAAGGTGTTCCAACGGGTACATATCGATTTTGCGGGACCATGTCAAGTCGGTCACGTCTATTTCAAACCAGCTTCGGCACCGATTGAGGACAATTCGAATTTGGAACCCCCCATTCAAGAACACATGGCCATTGAGCCAAATCAAAGGACACCGCCACGCCAACATGCAGGCATCGATCAGCGAACTCCACCTGTTGTTGATCAGGCTCGGCAAAAAGCTAAAAGCCCAATCGGCGTCCGACTTTCCCAACGCGTGCCCAAGCCGATCAAGCGATTCTCGCATGTTGAAACTGAGGATGTTTCAATCTCGAGAAGGGAGGTGTTGGAGAAGAGCAAATGTACTTTTGCTCTTGTTCATTATCGATTGACATTTGCATGTTACCATTTCTCCTCCTTTCCTCCCCCATCACAGTTGTTATTTAAAGGCGTGGACTCTTCCCTCGTTCACTTATTCTTCGTCTTCCCTTTTATTATTTTTATTCTTTGTTCTCTCCATCCACCCATTCGCCATTATTGTATTATTTATTATTATTATTTGACTTCTTCGTAAATAAATCTTTATTTGTTGGTCTTATTCACTCGGATTAAAGACACAACAAAATCTTAATAAGTAATTTTTATTGTTCAAATTAAAATAACTAAAACAAAATATAAGAATTAATTATCAGTTTTTCATAGAAAATAGAATTCTAATAAAGTAAAGGCGGCTAAAGTGTATATACAAATTTTTAAGCACCCTTCCATCTATTTGTGTTTTATTTATTCTCAATTTAATATATAACTTTGATTCGATTTTTTTATTAGGTAAACTTTATAAGTCTTTTCCAATTTATGCTTTTTATATCTTTGATGTTTATAAAAATGTATCCTACCAATTTTTTATTACTAACAAAGGAGAGGTACCCAAGTGACCGTGGGACTTCCGAATGAAACTTACAGGGTATGTAGATTACCCCCATCTTGTATTATGAAAATTTTTTATTTTTGCAAAATGAAGCTTCTGGCCGAGATATGAAGCTTTTCCTATGATTAATGTTAAAAATCTTTAAAATGTTTTGGATAAAAAAAAGAACCAAAAGAATTATTTGCAGGGTGGCGGAATTGAACTTTAGAAGAAGAAAAAATGAATGGAAGGCATAACCACTAGGCCCTCACCGCTCACATTGGCTTTAGATTCTTTGTAAATGATAATGATATATCAAAAAGGAAAAGCTTCATATCTAGGCCAGAAGCTTCATTTTGCAAAAATAAAAAAATTTCATAATACAAAAGGGGGTAATCTACCTACCCTGTAAGTTTCATTTGGAAGTCCCACGGTCACTTGGGTACCTCTCCTTTGTAAGTGGTTTATTTATAGTCTAATAAATATGGTGATATATTTCATTACCAAATTAACTTGTATTAATAGCAATCGTGACCGTGCAGTATGATTGTATTGATAGCGACGTGACCGTGCAGAATGTGGAATAAGTGAGCTAATGTGAAAATTTTTAAACTTTTATAATTAATAATATTCATAAAATTATTGAACAAAGTAAATAATGCTCATATATATTTTTCAAATTCTCAGAACCTACCATTAATTTAGGTTATTAAATTTTATATTAATTTTTTGATTCATTAAATTATTCTTTTGATTGTCAAGTTATTTTTTAAGAAGTTAAAATGTAGGTTATTACGCGTGTTGTTCAACGGCACCTTTGGGAAGTATAAAGCGACCGGTGCACAGAATTCATATTCATTCAGTTTTGATTCACTGATCAGTGTTGGTCAACTTTACGACAAATACCCAAAACTCACGTCAACATCGCTTGATGCAATGTTTCAGCGTGAAGAAAGAAGCATTGATAGCATAAATTTAATTTTTATAAGGTCTTATTTTATTGGATAGAATAGGAAAATTTATTCTTTGAAAATCATTAACGCATTTCTATTTTTTTCAAATTTACATGAAGAAAAATATTTCCTGAGTTTTCAATTTTCCATTAAAGTTATACTTTATTTAAAAATGCATAATTATCTTTTAGAAGGAGAATGCATTTTGTATGGAAAATAAATGTTCTAATTTTACAGGGACAGAGAAATAAACAGATGGCATGAAATATTTTTTATCAAATTACATTCTGACAAATCAAATTAATTCAATAAAAAAAACACTTAATTAAATTTATAAGAGCGTTTAACCTTTTAAATGAAAAGATTTCGATGAACACCAGTAAAATGAATAATTGTATAAATTTATAAAATCAATCATTTCGAAAATAATATAGAAAGAATGAATAATTAAAAATAAAATATTAATCTAGTTACAACCGGAAATATATGGACAGTCAGTCAAAAGACAGATTTTATAATGTTAACATTAAAACAGAGATGTTGCTTGCATAAATTTTGTTACCCATATTAGCAATTAAATCATTTAAAAGGACAAACGAAAAAACGGTTCTTTTCTGTTTTGTGACCCTCCCTGAAATTTTCAAATAAAAAGTCATTTCTAGGGTAATTTGGGGCGCTGATCACGAATATGACATTTATTTTTCAAAATTCCGAATCCCGAATCCGAATTCGAACAAAAGTTCGAAATTGATTAATTATAAGGAAAACATTTTTCTAGGGGTTTTCAAGGTCGTTGAAAACAGTAATGACATCCATTTTGGCCAAATTCCAAAACCTAACCCGGATTCGAACAAAAAAACGAAATTTAATTTACGACAAATTTTAAAATTAAGCAGCTGTAAAAATGGACACTCAGTACCAAAGAAATAAAGGATGAACAAAAATAATTTGGCAAGCTAACTTTCGCAAAAGGGAGCATGCGAAGACGGAGCAAGTAGTGGGGCGAGACGGAGGGCGCAGGAAGCAGTCTGACGAGCGCCACAGGCGGTTGACTGCGGGGGCCCGAAGGGCCCCCGCCAATCAGTCAACCGCCTGCGGATCACGCGCGGACTTCTTCCGTAGCCCGTAGTCTCGCCCCACCTACTGGCCGCCGTAGTCGAGTGTGCGGCGGTTTTTTAGCGCAATAAGCAAAAAGAAAATTTTTTTTTAATTAGTAGTTTACGTGCATTAGATCGTTTACATATTTTGAATTTTGTGGAGAATTAAATTTCCTATTTGTTTGAACCCGGGTTCGGATTTTGGACAAAATGGATGTCATAACCGTTTTCAGCGGCCTCGAAAACCCCTAGAAATAAGTTTTTCGTGTAATTTATGAATTTCGAATTTTTGTTCGAATTCGGGTTCGGATTCGGAATTTTGAAAAATAAATGTCATATTCGTGATCAGCGTCCCAAATTACCCTAGAAATGACTTTTTATTTGAAAATTTCAGGGGGGGTCACAAAACAGAAAAGTACCGAAAAAACTTATTGCGAATATAACTTTATCAAAATGTAAAATGCATTAATGCGCCAAAATTAAGGAAAAAGGTAAATCATTTAAAAAGATATTAATAAAAATAAACTATATGAAGAATACAATTTTTTGAAAATACTCATTTTAAAAAGCATTATATAATCTCAAATAAACGCATATGAAAATCCTGAGGAAATCTTCATTAGTGCAAGTAAAAACGGTGCTACGACAATTGCGGACCGGCAATTGCGGACCGGACAATTGCGGACGACAATTGCGGACGACAATTGCAGACGACAGCTGCGGACCGTACTTTTGCGGACCGTACTTTTGCCAAAAAAATTAACTGGAAGGGTGGGCCTCGTCAGTACGATCCCTTCCGTATTACAAATTCAAAAACCTAAGTGTGTTTCGGCCCTTCCGTAGACACACCAAATAAGAAAGCTCACAGCAATAAATTAATAAATAACAAATAGAAAGCACAAGTTAAGAAGAAAAAAGCAAAACATAGGATGATAAACCTATAATATGTTTATTTTATTTTTTGGACAAAATTTCATTTTTAATTAATTAATTTGCTTACACAGTGTTTTAACCGACCGATCAACAGTATTTAGACCATCTTAGAGCTTTACAATATAGACTAGAGGGAAACGACATCGATAATTGGGGCAAATAAATTTTTGTGATATCGTTGAAGCTGTTGTTGGGCCTTCAGCAGCCAATAAAATAAACATATTATAGCTTTATCATCCTATGTTTTGCTTTTTTCTTCTTAACTTGTGCTTTCTATTTGTTATTTATTAATTTATTGCTGTGAGCTTTCTTATTTGGTGTGTCTACGGAAGGGCCGAAACACACTTAGGTTTTTGAATTTGTAATACGGAAGGGATCGTACTGACGAGGCCCACCCTTCCAGTTAATTTTTTTGGCAAAAGTACGGTCCGCAAAAGTACGGTCCGCAGTTGTCGTCCGCAATTGTCGTCCGCAAAAGTACGGTCCGCAGTTGTCGTCCGCAATTGTCGTCCGCAAAAGTACGGTCCGCAATTGTCGTCCGCAATTGTCGTCCGCAATTGTCCGGTCCGCAATTGCCGGTCCGCAATTGTCGTACCGCCGTAAAAACCTTATTTGAAGACAAATAAAAAAATTAACTACTTATTACAATTCAATTAACGAAATTAAAACGAAAATAGCAACCGAATCGTCTAAGACCTACATAGACCCTTTGGCAAGAGGATTATTTTTTAGTAAATTGGCTTAAATAATTCATAAATGACATATATTCATGAATGATATTCTCAAAGCAATTATATATAATGCTTATTCTCTTTATCTCACATGACTGTAGATAATCCAAAATAACCATAATCACGTAGATAATCAAAGTACCATAATCACCCTTAATAATTTGTGTTTTTTTATTATTTGTTGTTTTCATAAACCTCTTTCAAGTATTTCTATTTGCATTATCATACGATATTTTGTTTCTTTAAATTTAATATTTGTTTTTTTATTAATTACAAATATAGGCTGCTCATCACCTCAATAAGTTCTGTCCCGACGGCATAAATTGTTGAGATATTCACTTGTGCCAGCCATCTCACTTGTTGAAATTCTGGCCAATCCGCCATACCCACTTTTGCCCGGCCTCCCAAAATATATTTATGATTGTGCACAATCAGTAATAATGTGAATTTAAATTCTTTTAATATTATTTATTTTATAAATTTCATTATAACATTAAGTTTAAACCTAATAAAAATTTTAGGAATTTATAAAGCTAAACATATTTAGTATTACCTTTATAATTATAATTTTGCCTTCTATTTTACATTATATATTTGAAAATCCTTTAAACTTTATTAATTGTGATTGAAATTATTTTTATGAACTAACTTCTTAGTAAAATTATTCCATTCTTATATTAATTTTTTTGTATATAAAGCTGATATTTTTTGATTTTAGATAAAATTTTTGAAACGGATATTGTTGGTAAATTTCTTATTTATAAGTCTCGTATTGCATTTTGCGAAAGGAGTAAAATATATTAGCAATTGAAAAGTTACAAATACATCCTCCTCATATGCTCGGGACGCCTGAAAAATTTTAAATTGTCAAAAATAATTATTATATGGTCTAAAGTATCTTAGATCCGTTGATCGATGTGAAAATTATGATAAAATAATACAACTAAATAAAATTTATATAACATTAAAAGAATTTTTAAAAGTGACGCAAATTTTCAGCTGAAATATGTGCGTTATTTATATGAGAAGGGCTTGAAAAAATTTTGGGTTTATTATCAAATTTATTAAAAAATATAAAATAAAAATTTGTTATTTTGATTTATTACAGAAAAATTCCATTCTTTTTTTTTAAGATGTTAATGTGTAATCAAAAATATTTCAAGCATTCTAGTGACATCAATCGTGATCAACGTGAACCGACATGAAATCATTATACCATATGATTAATGTTAGATCGTCAATAAAAAGAAAATATATTAACTTATTTAATAATAAAAACAAATTATAATAGATTGTTATGTGTATTTACGATTAAATAACAAAAATAAATAAAAATTTTTATTTTGTTTACATTTTTGATTGATATTTGCTTAAATTTATCGAGTATATGGATAAAAAATCCAAATATGGACGAAATATGGACAAAAAATACGAAAATTGTGCCCTCTTATTTATTCTTTACTAAAAAAATTGAATTTTTTAGAAAAAAGCAAAATTTAGTTAATTTTTACAAAAATTAATTTTTAACGAATTTTGCCTATGAAAAATTTTTTTTTAAATTTTATTAATTAATTAGTTATATCTTTTCTTTTATTCTATTATGTTGAATATCAAAATCGGTTTTTTATTTCATCTGCTCTAATATATTTTACTAGTTCAGCCAGAAGGTGGGCGTCACCACATTACATGCAATTGCCATTTTACGGTTGAGTACGCAGAATTTTTTTTTATTTGGGGTCAAATATTTTAAAAACCATGTTTATATTATATTATTTTTGCGTTTAAAATAGCCATTAAAATAATTTTCTGCGATAATTTTTTGATTTATTTAATAGAATTTACTTCCAGCCTATTTTTATTATTTCTTAGCTTATATTTTATGGGTTTAAATGGAATTATTATAAACGGGATACTTAGAAACCTAAAAATTATTAAACATATTAATACAATATGATTAATTAAAAAATGAATACCTTTTATAAATAATAAAATAAATCATTTGTATTTTGATAAACAATTTTCATTAATAGTAATGTTTTAAATAAAATTTGTAATTTCAATAAAAAAATTTAATATTAAATTAAGTATTTTTTATAGTATAAGATAGTAATTTAATGTGATAATTTATTTTTAATTACCAATTAGAGCAAACACAACATGCTCAATCTGATCAAAAATATTTAATTAAAAATAAATGATTAGAAGTATATGCACGGATTATTTAAAATAAAAGATGGTTTGAAGAAGAATGCAAGGGTCAGTCAGGATACATTTAAATTCAATAGATTTTTAAAATAATAATAAAACTACATATATGCAAGCAAAAGGCGTTATACAATAGAGACTTGATTAAAGATTTTAGAAATAAATAAATTTGATTAATATACCTATTAAATTAAATCAATAAAGTATTTTATCGAATTCAAACAAACGCTAATTACATATAACATTATTGCTACGTTATTTTGATTTAATACTGGACGATGAATGCCTTGTAAAATATATATTGTACAATTTTTTATTTCAAAACCCAAAAAAGGAATTATTCTAACTAAAAACCAAAAAAAAGTAAATGAAACGAAAAATGCAAATAAAATAAACATAATTAAATTTAGCTATAGCAAGAAAATGATTTCAAATAAACAAATTACTTTTTTTTGACTTTAAATAAACTTAAAATTACTTATGATTGTTTTAGATTTTAATGACTAGAGCTCGTTTTTTTGTAAGAATAAAATATTGAAAAATGAATTTTTAAATAAATCATTAAGCTAGCTAAGTTATATAATATAAAATATTATACTATAAAATTAAAATTTAAATTTAAAATTCATGATTTAAAAAAAGCATAATTATTTATTATTTATTTTCATTTTTATAAAGAATTTTTATATTAATTCTTATTAAAAAGTTTAAAGCAAATTTTTATTATAATTTATTGTAAATTGTTAAGAAAAGAATTATATTTTTAATTAAATGGAATAATCTATTTATAAAACATTTATTTAGATATTGAAAATATGTTACGTTTTTTCTTTTTCGTAAAAAATTAGTAGAACTAATTTAGATTTATTTCAATGTTTTTTGCTTAAAATATTTAAAAATCTGACGTTTATTATGAAATTAAAATGATTAATATCCTCTTTGATTAGTTTTAAAAAGTTTTGCTTTGGTTTTTGTAAATTTGAATATTATCATTATTGGATTTTATTTTGAATAGGATGATAATTGTATAATAAATCAAGTATGTACTGAAAATGTTAGTTATTCAATTTTTAGCACTTTCAGCATGCTTGTCTATGAATGAATATAATGGGTTTTTAAAATAATATACCTATTTCTATATTTGATATAAAGTTAGTATTTAAAAAGGTTAAGGTATTATAAAATTAATTTAAAAAAATTATATTGAAAATATAAATAATGCTTATTCAGTGACGTAACTTGAATATAACTATAAGAAAATTGTTGTTAAGCAAAAAAATATTGTTATTTTATCATAATGATGTTTTTACGCTCTTACTGTTTTAAATATCGCCTTAAAAGAAACAGACTAATTGTGTTTTCTTGATCTTTACTTTCAAGATTTTTTATTTGATAAATGATATGGTTAAATAAAATTCAAATAATTTTTTTTAATTCTTGTATTTGAAATGATAATTTGTGTTTTATATTTGCAGAAAAATATTTTATTTATAAATTCTTATTTGATTTTAGTTTAATGTGCCAAATGCATTTGCCTTCGAAAATGGGGGTTTTTATGACATGATCTATTTTCTTGGAATGTTGCTGTAAAGTTTTGCTTAAATGATTTTAAAAAGCTATGTTGTAATTATTAATTATATTTATTAATGCTTTAAAAGGATTTTCTCGAAAAAATTTGAATATTTTTTTCATTTTGCTAAAAATAGTAACAATTTATGCGAACCGATAAACAATTATAATTTCATCCCCGTACTTCCAATAAAAGAAATATTATTAAAGGATGTAATCATTATATATCGTGTATGTTTTGATTTATCGGATATATAATTATTTGTATTTTTTGAAAAAATATGTATTATTTAGTAATTATTTTTTTGGAAATTTTTGCTTTTTTGTTATTCGATTTTTTAGATTCCTCATCATTTCTTCATTTTTATTAATTTTTCTTTAATTACATAATTGACTTTTAATAGCAATGCATGATGAAAAAGCTTCGTAAAGATAATTAGAACTTGATTCCGATTAATTTTAATACATAACTAATAAATCTTACAAATTAATTATATTCAGTTATGTATTTCGTTTATTAAATTGTTTAATATTCTTTTAGTATATTTTGGTAAATAATGAGTTTTACTAAAATTAGATAAATTATTTTCTTTTAAATGAAAAATATAATGTTGATATAAAAAAGGATGGTGCAAAAATATTTGAATAAAAAACTTTAGTTATTTTTATTATTTATCTTTTGCTTTGTTCAGTTTATTTTATATCTTTCGCTATAAAATAAGTTTTAATATTTTTTATTTTCTTCATTAAATTTTAAATTAATTTCTCTATTAAAAAAGATTTATAATATGTATATCCATAAAATGTTGAAAAATACCTTTGGAAAAGTTATCTGCTCCTATGGTTTTTTAAATCTACTAGTGTTATTATTGTAATTAAATTTTTTTATTTTAAAGATAAGTTTTATTTATTTATTTTTACTAATTTAACCCAAGTTTATATTGTTCTTTTTTCAATTGGCAAGAAATAAATGGATTAGAATAATATAAAATATGTTTATCTAATTGATATTCTTAATTCATAAACAAAAGCAAATTAATTCTAAACAAATATAAGAAAGTTTCTTTATATATAGTTTAGTTTTATTTAATAAAAATATAAAATGTAATCATAATACAAAGAAAATCATTTAATGAATAATCTCTCAAATAGAAAATAAAATCTCATTAATATAAACCCCACTGGCAATATGGATCGCGGCAAGCAACGAGATTTGACAAAATTTAATTCACCGAAATATTGTGCAATTGTTATTAACTAATTAAAATAATTGTAATCCTTCTACAAAAATTAATTTTTTTCTACCTAAATAACAACAGATAAAGAATAATAAATTATTTAATTTATTTAAACCAATTTAAACACTAAACTCCTCATTTTTAATTGTAAAGTGGAGGAAGAAAGTATAATTTAAAAAACTATTAACAAAAAAAAGATTTAAAAATTGAGAACTAATGTAAAACACGTAGAAATTTTATCTTTTGATATTCAAATAATCCCTTTTAAAAAATAAATTTCTCTTTTAAAATGTAAAGCAGTTTTAATATAAAAATCAATATGAAAAATGATAAAAAATTGATATTGGCAATCAAAAATAAGAAAAAGCTTTATAAAATAGAGTGGTGAAGTACAAAACAAAATATAAATATGGGCAGAGTGAAAAATTTTTCAAAAATTCATATCAAAAATTTATTTTTTAATTTCATAAAAAAAATTAGATTTTAAAATTCTTTATCTCAATACTGATAAACTATTTTTTCTTAAAAATTACCAAAAACCCCTAAGTTTGGTTATTATTTAGACAAAATCTGTGCAATTTATGTCAAAATAAATAGAATAGAGGCGATCAACGAATAATTCTTTTGTTTATTTAATTTTTCTTAAATATGATTTTTGCATTGATTAAACCTTTTCTATTTATTAATTTTTAAAAAATTGGAACTCATATTCTAATTTAATGTTTTTTTAACATATTATTGTTTTAAATTTTTTACCATTTGAATTTATTTAATAATTGGCGCAACTTGGTTGACCAACAACAAGATAATATAAAATATATGAACTTTATAAAACAAATTAAATAATTAATTATGAAATACATAAAAATTCATTACATTATTTAAAAAAAAATTTTTTAATTAAAAAAAGATTTAATACAATGGAAGTTTTACTGAAAAAATACAAATAAAGAAATATAAATATTTAGTTGGTAATGCAACTCAATTAACAATGATATATAAAAACCATTATATATGATGTGATGAGAGAATTTTGCTTAAATAATTACTTAGTCTTAAGCAAAAATTCTCTCATCACATCATATATAATGGTTTTTATATATCATTGTTAATTGAGTTGCATTACCAACTAAATATTTATATTTCTTTATTTGTATTTTTTCAGTAAAACTTTCCATTGTATTAAATCTTTTTTTAATTAAAAAAATTTTTTTTTAAATAATGTAATGAATTTTTATGTATTTCATAATTAATTATTTAATTTGTTTTATAAAGTTCATATATTTTATATTATCTTGTTGTTGGTCAACCAAGTTGCGCCAATTATTAAATAAATTCAAATGGTAAAAAATTTAAAAACAATAATATGTTAAAAAAACATTAAATTAGAATATGAGTTCCAATTTTTTAAAAATTAAATAAATAGAAAAGGTTTAATCAATGCAAAAATCATATTTAAGAAAAATTAAATAAACAAAAGAATTATTCATTGATCGCCTCTATTCTATTTATTTTGACATAAATTGCACAGATTTTGTCTAAATAATAACCAAACTTAGGGGTTTTTGGTAATTTTTAAGAAAAAATAGTTTATCAGTATTGAGATAAAGAATTTTAAAATCTAATTTTTTTTATGAAATTAAAAAATAAATTTTTGATATGAATTTTTGAAAAAATTTTTCACTCTGCCCATATTTATATTTTGTTTTGTACTTCACCACTCTATTTTATAAAGTTTTTTCTTATTTTTGATTGCCAATATCAATTTTTTATCATTTTTCATATTGATTTTTATATTAAAACTGCTTTACATTTTAAAAGAGAAATTTATTTTTTAAAAGGGATTATTTGAATATCAAAAAGATAAAATTTCTACGTGTTTTACATTAGTTCTCAATTTTTAAATTTTTTTTTTGTTAATTGTTTTTTAAATTATACTTTCTTCCTCCACTTTACAATTAAAAATAAGGAGTTTAGTGTTTAAATTGGTTTAAATAAAATTAAATAATTTATTATTCTTTATCTGTTGTTATTTAGGTAGAAAAAACTAATTTTTGTAGAAGGATTACAATTATTTTAATTAGTTAATAATAATTGCACAATATTTCGGTGAATTAAATTTTGTCAAATCTCGTTGCTTGCCGCGATCCATATTGCCAGTGGGGTTTATATTAATGAGATTTTATTTTCTACTTGAGAGATTATTCATTAAATGATTTTCTTTGTATAATGATTACATTTTATATTTTTATTAAATAAAACTAAAATATATATAAAGAAACTTTCTTATATTTGTTTAGAATTAATTTGCTTTTGTTTATGAATTAAGAATATCAATTAGATAACAAATTTTATATTATTCTAATCCATTTATCTTCTTTATTAAAATATTATTTATTCTTATATTATAAAAGATGTTATATTAAGTAAATAAATATTTTTCAAATACTGAAACGATACAGATAATCACACTTGAGCTGTTGTACCAACTTCTGTTCTTGCCAATTGAAAAATAAAAGAACAACATAAACTTGGGTTAAATTAGTAAAAATAAATAAATAAAACTTATCTTTAAAATAAAAAATTTAATTGCAATAATAACTAGTAGATTTAAAAAACCATAGGAGCAGATAACTTTTCCAAAGGTATTTTTCAACATTTTATGAATATACATATTATAAATCCTTTTTTAATAGAGAAAATTAATTTAAAATTTAATGAAGTAAACAAAAATACTAAAACTTATATTATAGCGAAAGGTATAAATAAACTGAACAAAGCAAAAGATAAATAATAAAAAAAAACTAAAGTTTTTTATTCAAACATTTTTGCACCATCCTTTTTTATATCAACATTATATTTTTCATTTAAAAGAAAATAATTTATCTAATTTTAGTAAAACTCATTATTTACCAAAATATACTAAAAGAATATAAAATTTAATAAACGAAATACATAACTAAATATAATTAATTTGTAAGATTTATTAGTTATGTATTAAACTTAATGAGAATCAAGTTCTAATTATCTTTACGAAGCTTTTTCATCATGCATTGCTATTAAAAGTCAATTATATAATTAAAGAAAAATTAATAAAAATGAAGAAATGATGATGAATCTAAAAACTCGAATAACAAAAAAGCAAAAATTTTCAAAAAAAATAATTACTAAATAATACATGTTTTTTCAAAAAATACAAATATTTAATTTTTTATTTATCTTTTTAATAACCAAAAGATTCTTGGTCCGAAATTAAAGGAATTATAATATTAAATGGAATATCGCATTAACGCATGTTCGAAAATTTGACGCCAATCAATGAGAGTCTTAAGCAAAATCAATTCAAAATTAGTAATTTAAAAATTGGTAAATTGTATTGCATTAAATCCAAAAGTTCAAAAGTATTAATAAAGAATTGCATACAAACAAAATAGATTGCCAGAAATTTTGCATATACGATGGAAATCAACATGAGAAAATAAATTTCAAAATAAACATAGCAACTTTTCATAATATTATAAATTTGCATCATTAAAAAATAATTATATCCGATAAATCAAAACATACACGATATATAATGATTACATTCTTAAATAATATTTCTTTTATTGGAAGTACAAGGATAAAATTATAATTGTTTATCGGTTCGCATAAATTGTTACTATTTTTAGCAAAATGAAAAAAATATTCAAATTTTTTCGAGAAAATCCTTTTAAAGCATTAATAAATATAATTAATAATTACAACATAGCTTTTTAAAATCATTTAAGCAAAACTTTACAGCAACATTCCAAGAAAATAGATCATGTCATAAAAACTCCCACTTTCGAAGGCAAATGCATTTGGCACATTAAACTAAAATCAAATAAGAATTTATAAATAAAATATTTTTCTGCAAATAATAAAACACAAATTATCATTTCAAATACAAGAATTAAAAAAAATTATTTGAATTTTATTTAACCATATCATTTATCAAATAAAAAATCTTGAAAGTAATCAATTAGTCTGTTTCTTTTAAGGCGATATTTAAAACAGTAAGAGCGTAAAAACAATCATTATGATAAAATAACAATATTTTTTTGCTTAACAACAATTTTCTTATAGTTATATTCAAGTTACGTCACTGAATAAGCATTATTTATATTTTCAATATAATATTCTTTAAAATTAATTTTATAATACATTAACCTTTGTAAATACTAACTTTATATCAAATATAGAAATAGATATATTATTTTAAAAACCCATTATATTCATTCATAGACAAGCATGCTGAAAGTGCTAAAAATTGAATAACTAACATTTTCAGTACATACTTGATTTATTATACAATTATCATCCTATTTAAAATAAAATCCAATAAATGATAATATTCAAATTTACAAAAACCAAAGCAAAACTTTTTAAACTAATCAAAGAGGATATTAATCATTTTAATTTCATAATAAACGTCAGATTTTTAAATATTATAAGCAAAAAACATTGAAATAAATCTAAATTAGTTCTACTTATTTTTTACGAAAAAGAAAAAGCGTAACATATTTTCAATATCTAAATAAATATTTTATAAATAGATTATTCCATTTAATTAAAAATATAATTCTTTTCTTAACAATTTACAATAAATTATAATAAAAATTTGCTTTAAACCTTTTAAAAAGAATTAATATAAAAATTCTTTATAAAAATAAAAATAAAAAATAAATAATTATGCTGTTTTTAAATCATGAATTTTAAATTTTAATTTTATAGTATAATATTTAATATTATATAACTTAGCTAGCTTAATGATTTATTTAAAAATTCATTTTTCAATATTTTATTCTTACAAAAAAACGAGCTCTAGTCATTAAAATATAAAACAATCATAAGTAATTTTAAGTTTATTTAAAGTCAAAAAAAAAGTAATTTGCATATTTGAAATCATTTTCTTGCTATAGCTAAATTTAATTATTTTTATTTTATTTGCATTTTTCGTTTCATTTACTTTTTTTTTGGTTTTTAGTTAGAATAATTCCTTTTTGTGGTTTTTGAAATAAAAAATTATACAATATATATTTTACAAGGCATTCATCGTCCAGTATGAAATCAAAATAACGTAGCAATAATGTTATATACTATTAGCGTTTGTTTGAATTCGATAAAATACTTTATTGATTTAATTTAATAGGTATATTAATCAAATTTATTTATTTCCAAAATCTTTAATCAAGTCTCTATTGTATAACGCCTTTTGCTTGCATATATGTCGTTTTATTATTATTTTAAAAATCTATTGAATTTAAATGTATCCTGACTGACCCTTGCATTCTTCTTCAAACCATCTTTTATTTTAAATAATCTATGCGTATACTTCTAATCATTTATTTTTAATTAAATATTTTTGACCAGATTGAGCATGTTGTATTTGCTCTAATTGGTAATTAAAAATAAATTATCACATTAAATTACTATCTTATACTATAAGAAATACTTAATTTAATATACAATTTTTTTATATTGAAATTACTAATTTTATTTAAAACATTACTATTAATGAAAATTGTTTATCAAAATTCAAATTATTTGTTTTATTATTTATAAAAGGTATTCATTTTTTAATTAATCATATTTTTATTAATATATGTTTAATAATTTTTAGGTTTCTAAGTATCCCGTTTATAATAATTACATTAAACCCATAAAATATAAGCTAAGAAATAATAAAAATAGGCTGGAAGTAAATTCTATTAAATAAATGAAAAAATTATCGCAGAATAATTATTTTAATGGCTATTTTAAACGCAACAAAATAATATAATAAAAACACTATTTTTAAATTTTTGAGCCAAATAAAAAAAAAATTCTGCGTACTCAACCGTAAAATGGCAATTGCATGTAATGTGGTGACGCCCACCTTCTGGCTGAACTAGTAAAATATATTAGAGCAGATGAAATAAAAAAATAGATTTTGATATTCAACATAATAGAATAAAAGAAAAGATATAACTAATAAATTAATTAATATAATTTTTGAGAAAAATTTTTTATAGGCAAAATTCGTTAAAAATTAATTTTTGTAAAAATTAACTAAATTTTGCTTTTTTCTAAGAAAATTCAATTTTAAGAGGCCACAATTTTTAATTTAATCTTAAAACAAAATTACACAAGAGCGCGTTAAAAAAGCTTGGATATTTCACATTATTAGATTTGTGTTTTTGTTTAGTCATTTTTCTTTGTATATATTAAGTGGTGTTTGAATGTGCTTGATTGATTCTAAATCATTTATAATTTCAAAATATCTAAACGAGTACTTTAGATTATGAATGCATATTTTCAATATTATAATTTCTTTAGTTTTCTTTATTTATTTTTAACGTATTCTCGTCCCAAAAGGACGGAACCTGTGGTTAACAAGCCTTTTAAAATTAGATGTAGTATAATTTGAATTATATATAACAAATAAAATTTAAGTTATTATGTTTATAAATTTGAACTTGTCAGGGCTAATTTAACTTAATTATAGTTTCCATAATAGGAAAACATATAGAAGATCAATAGCTAATGTCTACAACCAGAAGTATATTTTTCTATTTGATATTTAAAAAAATTATTTAAAAGATTTCAAAATATTATATTTTTCTTATATGTTGCAAGTCTATTAATATTGATTTTTAAATCTTCACAATTTATTTTTTTCTTATTTATCATTTTTAAAAATTATCTTCATCAATTTTATCTTAATTTAATTGTAATTATTGTTGTCTAAAATAAAAAAAATAGTTTTACCAGAAAAGTGCTTAACTCAATGTTATACAAAGAAAAAACAAATCTTATAACAATAAATAACCATTGTTGCGTTCTTCTTCGATTTCTTTGTGAAGCGAAAGATAAATTCAATATTATAAATATTAAAATATTTGGCGCTTTATAA
The DNA here is from genome assembly GCA_023374025.1 of Heterodera schachtii. NCBI lineage: Eukaryota > Metazoa > Nematoda > Chromadorea > Rhabditida > Heteroderidae > Heterodera > Heterodera schachtii. Next base: position 547,800 of record SIJG01000096.1, on the reverse strand, counting down.
AATATGCATTTTGAATTTTATAAAGAACCAAAAAAGATAATCCTATTAAAATTAATTAAGAATAAAATAATATTTCTATAGAATTGCTGCTTGAAACGACTATAGTTCTGAGATAAGATCGAAAACCGATCCGCCTTTGACCATTTAATAAAGAGGGAGGTTAAATAAAATGTAATTATCTTATTATAATTTAATCAGGGGTACTTCAGTAAATAAATTTAATAAAAATATAAACGATTAAGATTATTGCGGGATCAAATATGAAAGATTTTAATAATATTTTAAAACATTTAAATATACATTAAAATATTTTACAGCAATAAAAATGTTAACAGAATCGTTTTTATTAAAAAATTGGATTTAAAATTTAATATAAATTTTCAGGTAAAATATAAAAATTACGTATAAGTGCTTTAGTGTAAATTATTATTAAATTAACAATTTATTTAACATTCATTTACGTGTTGAAATTTTGAGTAACAGGTTTTGGTGACCATAAGTTGTGTGTGCCCCAAAATTTAAATTTAATTCATTAAAACCAAATCATTTAAATTAATTATTTCCAATAAATTTATGCAGGTGGTTTTACGGCATATTGACTTAAAATGCAACCATTTATACTCATTTACTAAATTAAAATCTAAAAGGTATATAGAAATTTTCTAAACATTTTAATAGGCTGTATTTTTAAATTTTAAATGAAAAAAAAACTTATTTGTGAAAATAATAATGCTTTTCCTTAGTAACAAATGAAAAATCAATTCAAATAATAAATATGAATAAAGTAAACGACAAAAAATACAGACAACAAAATTTTAACAAAAAAATCTCTAATATCAAACGAAATCAAATTATGCAATTGAGCTAAACAGCTGCAAAATCGTCGTAATAAATATAGTAATGAATTTATCTAGTGGAGGTATCAAATAAAACAAGGAAGTAAAAGAATAAAAAAAATCGAGGCTGAAAATTATAAAATTTATTAAAACCAATGAAATCAATGTTAAAAAATTAAAACTTGGGTACTCCATATGCAAGATGGTCTCAATTCTTTCTGAAAATTTTAATGAACCATATATTATAAAATATTTTTATGTTAAATTGGTTAAATAATTTGAAAAAATAGATTTATTATTACAAAAAAATATTCCATTTTAAATATTAAAAGAATTTTTTTTAATTTTGAACTATTGAATAGTATTTACTTGTTTGGGCCTTCTGAATTCTCACTATCATAAAATGTTTTATTTATTTTATTGAATTATATTTATTTTAATATAAATCTTATTCGCAATAAATATACATTAAATATGGATTATAATATGGACAAAAAAATCTAAAAATGGACGAAACATGGACAAAAATGCTGAAATATGGACAAAAAAACATGAAAATATGGAAAAAATTTTCTGAAAATTAGTTTGAAATTTTTAAAAAAATTCTTAAACCTATTAATTTTTTATCAACAAGAATGAATTTAATTCATGAATTACAGTAAACCACAAATTTTTTTTTAATTTCCATATTTAGATAATTTTCGATTCAAAGTATAGTTAATTTATGAAAATACAAATTTTATTCGATGTATCAGTATTTTATTTCATGAATGTTTTTTATTTTTAATGGTTACCAAATTTTAATGAAATTAAATAATTTTGCATACTTTTAAATTTTATCTCAAATTTTATTATGTTGTTAAATTTATATTATCTTCGTTTCATATCATATTAATTCTAATTATGTGAGCTATATTTGGTTTTAAATTCGTTACGCTTTTCGACCTAGGTTGCAAAAAATAAAAATAAATTTGCGTTTTCGTGACTGGGCTAATAAGTAAATTACTATGAAAATGCATATTTTATACATTAATTAATAGGCTCTGGAATTTAAGGAAATCTTTTTTTAACTTATTTCTAGCTTCTAGAACTTTATAATAGTTTATCCAGGCTTTTAAATAATATTTTTTAAATTCGTTTTATATTTTAGTGATTTTTTTAACCAAAATATTTTTTATTGTCCGAATTAATTTATTTATTTCTTAATTAAGATTTAAAAGTATTTAACAATTAATTATGTTTTATATTTCAAGAGATCGGACTTTTAGGAATGAACATTTTCAAAAAGGCACATAAAATAGGCACGAAAAGGTGAAAAAGGACATAAAAATAAATTTTAAACCACAAAAAATGCACTGAACATTGAAAAAAGGCAGAAATATCTTATTACTTGGGCTGCTAATTTTTGTAAATACATATTTTTTTTCCTGGATTCTCCATGCTCTAATTAGTAGGAAAAACACTTTCTTTTTTGTGTTTGCGACAAAAGTTGGGACTTTTATTTACATATTTTACATATTTCGGGATTTTTCTACATATTACATATGTACATATTTTTATACATATTTTGGACTTTTTCATACATATTTCGCAATTTTCTGTACATATTTTCATTTTTTTACATAATTTTGAGGATTTTTGAGAATGGTATTATTTATGGTGTATTTTGCTCAAAAGTAGACAAATGTAAATTCTTAGTAGCAAAAAATATACGAGAAATAAAATTACGGTAATATAAGGAATAATTATGATAACTTTTGATTTATTTCATTTTATATAAGATTTTCATTTCAAAAAAATAGAAAGCATTCTTTATTAAATTTTAACGAGAATCCGGTCGGGAAACGGGAAAAAATTTTATGAAAAAATTTATTATTTTTTTTTAAATTTTACTTTATTTTTCAAGTGAAAATATTGTAATATAAATCGTTTGAAAATTATTTATGTAAATGATTGAGTATTTTTTTGATTAAATAGACAAAAATAACAATACATTTAATACAATTGAATTTTCTGATTATTTGATTAAAAAAAGCCGGTACCAACCTTTTCAACGTTAGTGGCAAAAACTGGTTTTGATTCCCAAAATTTTTGTAATCTTTTTTATAACAATTTTTGTTAAAACTCAAAACATTTTTTGAGAATATTTCTATGCTTTTAACGACAACCTTACATTTTCTGCTTTAATTTTGAGCGAGATTTGTTAACGGATTTTGTTAAAAAAACTAATCCTTTAATTTAATTTTGAATTTTTAGCTGTTAAAAAGTAAAAATAATTTCAATTAAACTAATGTAAAGAAAATATGAAACAATTAATATTCCAATGAGGGAATTGAACCCAAACGACAAAAAATGAAAAGCAAAAGAGTTAGCCACTAGGCCACATATTTATATGAAAGAATTAACAAAATAAAAATAATTAATTTTTTTTCAAAAAGTTCCCCTTTCCCTCCAATTTCCTTCTCTAATTTTTCACTCACAAATCAAACCCCCATTCTTACAGTTCATTTTATTCCCGTTTTTTTGAGAAAAATTGACGGGAACGGGAATTCAAAATAACGGACGGGACGGGAAACGGAAAGGATTTAATTAGATTTTGCGAATAAAATTTATAATTGATTATTCGATGGTTTTTGTGTTTTACTTTTATCAACAAGAAACTCAATTTATGCACATTTTAATATTGATTATTTTTTTTTAGTTTAACTTTTCAAAATCAAGAAATCAATAAAAGCCTTTTCATTGCAAAAAATTTTCCACTTGGATCAAGTGAATACAATACTTTACACAAGCGAAGAAGATAAATTCAGAACAGTACAAAAATAAGCTTTATGCAATAAATATTCAGCCATCATACTAAATCTTGAAAACAATCTTAGATTACTGTCCATTATATTTCATTACACGTAATATTAGAAGGAAAATGTCTAACATATCATGGAAATATTTGTAAATACCTTTTAAAATAAACATAAACAAACATTTTTTAATTTAATATATGTAATTAACATTTCCATTTTTCCGAAAGTTTGTTTTAAAGAAAAATTACTTTAAAAAATTTATATATCATTTTAAAGAAAAATTACTTAAAAATTTATACAATCAATTTTTTAGCTTTTCAAAAGATGCTTTGAAAATACACGATTCGAACGATGATATTTACCATGGGAAATGAAAAAAGAATTTTATTAATAAAGCACTATGAAGGTATTATTTATTTACATAATTAAAAACGAATAAACACATAATGAATCGCGCTTCAAAGCATGCAAAATATTTTAAAATTATTTCAGCTAAATTTAGACGATGTATGTAAATTTAAACTAAACGGAAAAATTAAAAAGGTTTAAACAAAAACAATTCTGGAAAAAATAAAAAATTTTAAAAAACTTTTCGAAGACAAAAAAAAGAGACTGCAAACATAATCATAATTAGCCTTACCGATGCGATGCCATGAGATCTATATGATATTTATAAATTTTAATTAAATTTTAATTTTTCCATTTTAAAAAACAACTACTCCAAACATAAAAATTTAATTACTAATATCCAAATGTGATAATCAAGTTTTATATCTTTATTTTTATTGATTTAACTTTATATATATTTCTTCAAACCAACAAATACAAAAATGATTATTACATAATAGAAAAATATAGAAAACTTGTCCGAGGTATTTCAATAATGTATTTAAAATAGTATAGAAATAATTTTAAAAATGAAAATAATAATACCAAATTCGTTAAAAACGTGACTGGACAACAGCTTGAACTTGATATGATCTGCCCTTGACGAGGTGCAGTAAAAAATAATTGGAAAATCTAGTTTAATTTAAGCGAAGCTAATAATTATATTTAATTAATCAGTTAAAATTTATTAAAAAATAAACGTAACGAATAGAAATTAATATAAATTAACTATTTTTGCCTATTTCGGTTTTTGTGCCTAAGAAAATTTTTTCAAAAAATACACCTTTAAGAATAGGAAATTTTTCCCAAAAATTGATCCACAGAAATTTAATATTTTTTTCTTAATAAAAATTTTTGGTTCAAATTTTGTTCTTTTTGAAAAATCTTTAAAATATTTATTAATTTCATTTATAATTGAAAATTTTTATGGGTTTTGCTAGCTAAAAAGCGTTAATAAAAAATTTTATTGCCTATTTTTGTGCCTAAAAATAAATTCCTTATTTATTAGTATTTAATTTTTTTTCCTCTGCGTTTTATTCAGTTTAAAATTAGTATTAAAATTAATAAAAGCGTGAAATGCTTTTTTATTTAAAAAACAAATAAACAGCATTATGATAATTTTTGATTTAGGCATATGTAAAAATTTACTTAAATTATTCCGTTAAGTCTTAATCTCTTCTGCAAATCTAAATAATTAAATTGAGTAAATCATAAAGAATTTTAATTGAAATTAATAATTTCATAGTAATAACATATAATTTACACACGAACATTAAGAAATTTAATTAAAAGATAATAATTTTGCGGTAAAGCCGTTTTGCATTAATGAATACACGAATAATATAAGATAAAACTAAAAATTAATGAAAATTATGTAATACTTTTAAAATCCGAATTGAAATTAATTGCAAATATAATTCAATTACTTCTTCAGCCTAAGTAATTTTTTTTAAATACAAGTTATTTTTAATTTACGTATTCATATTTTAATTTAATAATTTTCTTATCTGCTACCATACTGGAAAAAACTTAGGTATTATTTAGTAATTTATAAACTTAAAATTTTATAAATAATACCAGGATAAACATATTTACAAAATTTTTAATATAATTAAATTTATTTTTTGTATAAAGTAAAGAATTTGATAACGGCTTCGTAATAACATTATGAACTTTTCTATTAATTTCATTTCGTATTTTTCCATGGGAGAACTATTTTAAATGCATTATCATTTATCAAGAATTATTTTTTCATGCAGTGAAAAATTTCTTTAATTCAATTTAAACAAATACTTTTTTTGTTTCTTAGATTTATAGAAGGTTATAATATATAAATAACATTAATTGATTTATAAAGTATCATGGGTGGTCAAAGTTTGCAGCTCCCTTAAAACAAGTTATTTCATCATGTTGCTTTTTGTAAGAAATCTCTTCACATAATTTATTAATTCATTTCCACTTTATTTGGCAGTTCAAATTCAATTTCATCATAAATTGAATTGTAATCATGGGGACTCTACATTTAAGGATAAAATTTAAGTGTTTTCGACATTTGGGAAACAGACATCTGGGATCGACTTTATTCACCCGACACATAAGGATGCCGACATTTGGGTTCAAAAAATGAGATTTGCCCATAGAAAGCAATATACGAGATAAATAACCGCAATAAATTTGCCAAGTTATATTAAAAAAATTTATCTGGTCCAAATATCCGATAAAAACTTAAATATTATAAATGCATAAGGCAATCATAAAAAATAATTTAAATAAAATATTATATAAAATTCTTAAGTCTAAAAAATGACAAAATTTTTCGCTTTTGAGCAAATGTTGCAAGAAAATAAAGGATTTTTAGGGTCCGGCGGTGCCGATAGGCGCCGCCGGGAAATTTTTAAAAATTTAAGTTCAATTTATTAACAGAAATTGTACAAAAATTACTAATTTTTTGAATAAAAATTAAAAAAAAATTTCCGAAAATTTACGACTTTTTTTTCGGAAATCGGAATTCCGACACAAAAAATGTCGGAAATCGGAAGTCGGAATTCCGTGCCATCGCTGGTAGAGACAAATATTATTAATAAAGAATTTATTATCGTCACATTTGCAATAAAAGTAAAAATTTAAAGTGCCGAAAGAATAAAATTTCTATTTGCTAAAAATTTAAATATATTAATTTTTGAAGTAATATGCAAATTTAAATAAATTTAAAGCACATAAGTGGATAAAAATTTTAGTTTTTGGGTAAATGTAAACCCATGAAACTAATATTTAAATCTATGAAAAATATTTAATTACAGTGTCAGAAAACAAATAAAGTAATTTTGGCTATTTCAAGAAGGATTGCTTCTAATTGAATTATTCGAATTAATAGTTTAAAACGATTGAGAAATAGTAATGGACGAAATCAAGAAAAAAAATGGATAATTTATAATAATCAATTTGTCTCGATTTGCATAAATTTAAAAATACGTGCAAATAAAATAACGAAGCACAAAAATTAACAATGTAATAATAAAAATGCAGGAAGAAAAATAATTATGGAAAAACAAAAACATAAATATCGCGAAAAATTTTAAACATAATAAATATGTACATTAAAGATTGAAATAACATAGATTGCTTTAATTAATAAATTAATTTACTATAGTAACAATAACAAATTAAAAAATAAAAGCTAAGGAGGGGATGTAGTGCCAAACACTCTAACCTATCCAATTTTATTTCAGATGCTCCAGCCTTAGGGTTGTAACTTAAAAAAAATAATATAAAAATATTTTATTTTTTAAATATTACTATTATATGAATTTTTTAATTAAAAAATTGAACTTATTTCTTTTACAGCTGACATAAAAAATCTATCTTGCAATTTTTTAATCATGCGCGCATATCACTTCAGCGCAAGCCACCAGTTGATCTTGGAAAATGAAGCAGGATAAGCTTGAAAACTTTTTATCATGATTCTACGATTTATTTTTGCTTAATTATAAGACTAACGTATGGATAATTAATCTATATCTGATAATACGTTTCCTAAATCAAAAAAGCAAAGATAGCCAATCGCTACATGGTCGCATAAATCAATAAAAATTACGGTGCAAATACCTTAATACTACCAAAAGAATACGAAATAAAGCTTAATTAGAATAAAACAATTTTTTTGTAGAGAATGCACCAAGCTATGTTATGTTCAGATTTAATTTTATATATTATAAATTGAAATAAAAACAAAAATAAAGAAAAGTGTATTTTAAAAATTTAACAAAATAGTGACATAATTTTCAGCCAATAATTAAACAAAAATAATTTTTATTCACTAGTTGGAGTTGCCAAAAAATGAATTTTTGAGAAAAATTTTTTCATTTCTTAGGTGTAATTTTAGAAAAATTTTAGGTCAATTTTTAGGGGTTACATTCCGTTTTTATTGCTGTGTTAAGAAATTTTCCAAAAAAAAATGTCGAAAAAGCATTTCCAAAATAATGAATTTTAACTATTTTAGTGACGAAGCGTAAAAATAGTGATTTCTAGTGAACGATACTGAATTCTGAATCGAAATATTTTAACGCATATATGTTTTTGAGCTCCTCTTGAAGACAATTGAACAAAAAAAAAGTTGTTAAAACCTAAAAATCGTGACATTAGGTCGAATTTTGTATTTAGTTACCCAAAGGTTCAATAAATAAATTGAACTTAATTTCTACCACATTTAAAGTAGATAATCCATATTCCTTTAAAACGATATCGCTTAAAAGTTATATAATATAATTAGCTTCTCAATTATTATATTAATCGATGCTAAAAATATTTTAAAATTTGTCTGTCTATCAATTTGAGTCGAACTTTTAAAGTTTTAAAATAAATTTATACTAGAGAACTGATGTATTTTGTCTTACAGATTTTCAGATTTTGTGAATGCATTTTAGAATAATAAACAAGAGTAAAAATCTCGTCGACAATGTTCTAAATATATTTTTAAATAAATCTAAAAAAATTGAACTGGGATGAATATTTTAAAAAAAGTAAATTCAAAAAATTGAAATGTTTCCAAAAGTAAATGCTTTATAAAATATTATGTTAATTTAAATCTCAATGTTATAGTTTTGACAATTTATAAATTAATATAATTGCCGCTATTAAGGCCCGAATGCAAACTGAATTTAAGAAAAAAAAATTAATTAAACATATATAATTAAGTAAAAATTGCACAAATGAAAAGACTGTTTAGCAAACGACAAATTATTAACTGACTGATAAAAAGAGTTATCGATAAACAATCTATCTGTTGCGATTGATAAAGACAAAATAAAAACATCTTGTATTTCAAAAATTGATCAGTAAGAAAATTTATTCCACGTTAATTAAAAGAATTGTATGATTTTTTATATAAAATAGATTACATATGTTGATTTTTTAAAAAAATTAATTAACCCACTTGGACACAACAGTTTCTTTTTCCACCCGCAGTTCGAGGATATATCAGCGTTAATAGAATCTTCTTTCCAGGTGTGTGACTTAACAAATCGAAGATGAATTATAAAAAGTAAAATGGAATAAAAAAATACTAAACAAATATAAATTCAAATTTCAAACAAAAAATTTTAATACAACAATTTACTAAATTTTAGCCATTTTAAAATTGTCACTTCAACTAAAAATATAAATGAAAATTAGTATAAAACATTATTACAAAATTTAAAATTAAATTAAGATGTGTTTTGTTGAATTTAGTGAAGTTAATTTTTTTGTCGAAACTAATTATTTGAAAACAAACAACATAAAAAAAAATTTTGGGAAATTTACCAAAGAGTTATATTTATATTTTCTTATTTACTTAATAATTTCATTATTGACTAATTAGTGCCAGTCGGCCGGGATACGAAACAACATTATAATACGAGTTAAATTTTAAAATTTTTACCTCGAGGAAGTCATTGTTGTATAGATTAATTTGACATAATTAAAAATAAAATAAAAGAAAAATGAAATAACATATTATAAAATTGTTTAAAACGGTACTATAAAATTCATTCGACATTACAATCGGAGAACAAATTATGAAAAATTAAACAAAACTTATTTAATTCTAATACAGCCAAAATTTAATTGATATGATAACCTATAATTTGCGGTATCACTATAAGTGATCTGAATGAAAAAATCGATTAACTTTAATTTTGAAGAACATTTAAAAATTAATTCTTAACTAATTCGCACAAATAAAGTATTTCAATGAAAGTCAAAAAAATGTTAGACTTCTGCAAAATGAAAAACTTATTTATTGTATATTTACCATTTTTAGTGTAAACAAATACTTTCTAATACCTTAGAAGAGTTTATTTTTAAAATAGTTTTGCCATTTAATATTTTAGTGTTTTATTTTTGGATGCTATGATTTGTCAAGACTAACCTCGCTCTATTTAATCAGATTTTTTCTGTCTCTGTTTCTATTTTCTTTAAATCAGCTTTCAAAAATACCTACTCCGAAATGACAATTTTTACATTATCATCTTTTACTCCTAATGACTTTTCCATTGCTATTGTTCTCTTGACAAATTATGGGAAAAAATTCAAATAAAATATCTTTAGCAAGTGATTCGTTTTCTTCCTTACAAAATCTTTTAAAAAACATTTTTTTGTTTTTCGGGTTTGTTTTTATGTTTAATTCTTTAAAAATTTTATTTTATTCAAAATATTTATAATCTCCAAAAATCAGAACATAAATTATTACGAAAAGCCGGTGTATTGGAACCTAATTTTAAGAAAATAAAAATTCGAATAATTCTAACAAAAAAAATTATTTCGCGAGACATGTCAGACTCATTGATTATATTTATAAATTAACAAATCTTTAAACCCAGATAAAAATTCTGAAATAAGAGCAATTCTCTTTAAAATTTCCTATTTTAAAAATATAATAAAATTACTGACCAAATAAAAATAAATTAATTAATAAAATAAAAACAAACTTTAATTTTTCTAAATCACCAGTGCGCTAAATCAAATGTTAATTGAAAATAATTAAATTTTTTGAAAGATAAAAATATTTATTAAAAAAAGTCTTTAATAAATATTTAAAGGTTAAATATGCTGAACAACAAAATTAATAAAATAAATATATAAAGGTTCAAAGCTCCCATCAAAATTCATAACTGCTGCAAATAAAGCTGCCAGTGAAACATGTTTAACTTGTTAATATCATGCAGATAAATAAATAAACATAAATATAAATCACTAAGCAAAAATTAAAGCGCGCGCAAGATTTTTGACATTGCATAAATCAAAACTCAAATTATTAGATTTGAAACTTAAAACTCAATTTCTTCTGACACGACTTTTACACCCCTAAGAATTGGATTAAATTCCGCAAAAATTTTTCAAAATTTTACCTTTAAACTGGCTAATTATTAGTGTAAACTTGTTTATAAATGATCAAAATTTCCTATTTTTCCTCCGGCGGCGCCTATCGGCACCGCCGCGCCCCCCAAAACTCCTATTTTTTTAATAGGTAAATGGCCCAAAATCGCAAAATTTGGTAAGTTTTTGGTGAAAATCTGTTCCCAGCGGCGCATATTGGCACCGCCGCGCCCCTAAACTCTTATTTTTCCTTAGAAAAATGATATAAAAATCGCAAAATTTGATCATTTTTTGTGAAAATCTGTCAACAAATTTTTTAAATTTTCAAAAATTTTCCCGGCGGCGCCTATCGGCACCGCCTGCCCCCTCTGCCCAAAAAGTTTTTGGAAAAAGCGCGCCTCAAAAAAGTTTTTTATTGATTTTTAAAATTTGGAATAAAATTTTACAAAAAATGATTTTTGCTTTATAATTTTGAGTCTTAAAAATGTTGTAGAATAAATTTCGTTTTCGCGTTTCGCGTTTCGCAATTTCGCGTTTTTTGGTATTTCGCGTTTCGCATTTATTTTCATTTTGTATTTTTATTTTTGCAAATTTCGCGTTTCGCATTTTATTTTCCAATTTGGCCCATCCCTGAATATTTCCTCATAATATAGAGATTTATTTTGAAAGAATCTTTAAAATAAAATAAAATTACTTCCAACTGAGTAAAAATACTAAATACAAAACGGATAAAATAAAATAAATATCTGAAATAATAGATAAACCAAATTTTAAGAAAAATTGATTAAGTGTAATAAAGTAAATAAATGCACAAGAGAAACGATTGTTTACAAAAGACAAATTTTTAAATGATTGTTAAAAAAAGTTATCGATAAATATTTTATTTAAAGTAATTGAAGAACGATAAAAAAACATAGATAATAAAAATTATCATAAATTATCCGTTAATTAAAGATATTTTATATGATTTATAAATGAAAATAGATTACATACATATATATATATATATTTCATCAAAAATAAAAATCATTCAAAATTAAATGAAAATAATATATTTAAATGCGCATTTTTGAAAGAGGAAATCGGCAAACTGATGACGCATCTGATTGTAGGGATTACGAAAATAGAAGAGCGCTCAAACGGACTAGCCGACCGGCACCGGAAGCCGCGCACCTTTATGGAATGGTCAAGGAACAGGTAGGAAGATTTGTAAAATTTTTAATTCATATTTTTGCTTTAAATATAATACGACCAAATGCAACTTTGCGAAGGTTCTTGGGAATATGGACTGGTTGGAAACCCAATTTAACATTTATTACTCATACATGTTAAAATTTAAACACAGTAATTATAGAACAGTATATCTCCATTGAAATGAAAAATAAAATCAGAATTGAAAAAATATGGCTTGTATTAAATTGGAAAATCTAATTATAATCATTATATTTTCATATTCACCACTACCAATACCTTATTCGCATCAGCAATTGTTCAAGTATATTCAGAAATTAAAAAATACTTTGTTATCGAAAAAAATTTTATATCAGAATTTTCAAATTCGAAAGAAAAAATTTATGTAAAAAATAATAAAAAGTTTTTTTAGAGCACGGGTGAATTGTAAAACATAAATTACTCTCTACATAAATCTGGGATCCCAAATTTATTAGTTTTAACAATAATTTATTTAATTTAATTATTTTCAAAATTTAATCTTCAGTACCAAAAAAATGCAGTGGGTTTGGCAAAATGCTTCTAAAAGTCGCCGCGTCACTTGTGAAATATTATTAAAAAAAAACATGTCCCAAAAATAAATTAAATTTTTTTTTGCTAATAAGCATACAAATTGTTTGCTTGCCAAAAATATTAAAAAAATATTAATTTAAAGATTAAATTAAAATAATATTAATTAACATTTTTTAAATTTTTATTATGGCAAAAGTTTTGACTAATTGCGTTTGCACAAACATTTTAAACCCTATATAAAATGAAAATATTATGATATAGACTTGAATTTTTGAACGGGTAAATCGCCAAAACTAACCAATCAAGTAGTTGGGTTTAATAATTAACAACATTTTAAAATTGCTAAATTAATTAATAATTTAATGAAATTTAGAAAAATACAGCATAAACTTATTAAATAAAAAAATTCACTAAAAACAATATAATTTTAAAACATTAAAATTTAATTAGATATATTATGACCAAAATTTAAAAAGTCAAAAATAGTATGCTTGTGTTTTGAAAATCCTCCAAATTTTAATTTATAATTATATAAGAATGAAAATTGACAAAATTTAATAAATATAATTTAAAAATTTAATTTAAAATATTTTCGGTAAAAATTAACAATATCAAATTATTAAATTATTTATTGAGTCTAATTTATCTTTTTTTTTAAATTAGCAATGATGAAACACAAAAAGATGAAAATTGATAAAATAATAGCATTTTTATTAATTATTTTATAAAGTAATTCAGGGGCTCCCGGTAAATTGAACACCGGAAAGTTGGACACCAGAAAATTGGACACCGAAAATTGGACACTAGAAAATTGGACACTAATGGAAATTTGGACATCGGAAAATTGGACACTATTGGATATAAAAATAAATAAATTAAATGAATTTGCAAAAATTTTGGTTTGGCTAAAAGATTTTATTTTCGTCTGCACATACCTGTGTTTTATAAGCGTAATAAAATGGCAATAATTAAGGTTTTTATTGTTGTAACATCAGGAGAAGAAGCCACCATAACATTCATCAAGAAAGAAATAAAGTTTTTTTAGATAGGATTGCCATTTTTTAATGCAATTTAACACATTGAATAATCATCGCCCATTTTCGTGCATTTTTGGTATATTGAACAATCATCGTGCATGTTTTAATGCCTAATTTAGTCTAACAAATAAGTGCCTTAATTCATTAATCCATTTACCCTACACAAAATTTATTTTTCAACCTAATTCCTGGATTTATTTTAGGAATTTGGTGTCCAGTTTTCCGGTGTCCAATTTTCCTTCGGTGTCCAAAATTCCGGCGGTGTCCAGTTTTCCGCTTGATGTCCAATTTTCTGGTGTCCAATTTTCCGGTGTCCAATTTTCTGGTGACCAATTTACCGGTCCCCGGGTATGGCTATATAAATACTCTCCAAAAATGAATAAATGAAGCCAATAAATATAATTTTAATCAGAATGAATATATTAAAGTTAATTGAAAAATGCATTTCCCACGCCGATTTCATGGCACAATTACGCTGGTGCCTATTTCACCTTTGGACAAGGATGAACAAGCGCTCAAAAATACACCACCCAACATAAGACTCCTGACGGAACTCTAAAAACGATCTAACAAAGCCTTAAAAAGATTTCGACTCTACAAAAGACATTTTGCAAAATATAAAATTTTGTTTTTTGAATCTATTTTGACTAATTTAAGTCAAAAACTAACAGAAAAAAAGAAGAATTTATGCAATAAATTTCAATGACTATTAAAAATAATATTGAACAAAAAATATCCATTTTTAATTATAAATAATTATCGCAAAAAATCACTTTTTTCATAATTAATAATGTGCTAAATTCGTTTAGTATTATAATAAAAATTATAAAATGTGATTTTCAAATGCGGCTAAAATTAAACTAAAAATGTAATTTTAAATTAATAATAATTTCAATTATTTGTTTATTCCTAAGCCTTTGCAATGAATACATTTAGATTCATTCAGTCATCTATCATCTCATTAACTTATTTTTGAATTTTCAGATTTTAATTTAGATTGAATTATAATTGTGCTATATTTTGATTTTAATTATGATTTTCTTTTTCATTAATTCCTCATTACCATATTAATTTATGAAATTATTATTATTATTATAGTTTCATGCAACTAACGTTGAATTCATTTATACTTTAATTGAAAAAATGAATTAGAATGGACGTGAAATTAGAGTGACAATTGGGAGGGCGAAAATTTGTATTGAAATTTTTATAAAATTTTATTTAGTGGGTTTCAAATATTATTTATTTGTAACTCAGATATATAATAAATAATTCTAGAAATTTTACAAATGTACAAGGAAAAGCATAATTGATTTTAAATTAGATAATTTAAAAAATAAATTAATGTTTTTGTAAATATTATTTCACGGATTATTCTTTCAGACAGCTTTAGATTTTTAAATATTTATTTGCAAATTCCAATTTATCCTGCTTTAGCTATAACTTATCTATGATGGGTCGGACTTAAAATTAATGTCAATTTAATGATTGTCCTTTTCTCGCTTATCTTCTTGACCATCCATTGGTAAACTTGTTATGCCTTTTCATAGTATAACATAGCACATTAATAGAATTTGACGCTGATTATAGGTAAAAATTCCGGCAACAACATAAAAAAAAAGTAGATGTTTTATATTTTTTGTTATTTTGTTTATAAAATTATTTTTTTAGTTTATTCAATTTTTTTAATGTAATATTCTTAGTAGGGTTGCAAAATTAATATATTTGTTTGGTGAAAGCAATTCTGTTTTTATTGCTTGCTATTAACATACATTAACAAATAAACAAATATGAAATAATGGTCAATAACAAAGTATTTATCAAAGGATTTTTTAATTAATTTTCTTTTTACTCAAAAAATTTTTTTCCATTTCATTTCTCATTATATGCGTATTTAACTATTTATTTTTTTTAAAGTTAATGAAATATCGTTAAAAAAATTTAATATATTAGTTATAGGTTTGCCATATTAGTTCGTTAGAATAAAAAAATATTTTTTTATCATAATGTTAATTTCAATTTAATAAGAAACTCATTGTTTAATTTGTCGATGTTATGCTTGATAGATATTTAATTCACAGATTATATTTATATAACTTTGTCTGAACGCCAATTAAGGTAAATTTGTTAAAAAGTGAATTAATAATTTGTGTTTTTTATAATGAAATAATCATTTTTAAAAAAATTAATGATAATTTATCGAAATGATCAATTAATTGAAGTATTAAGTAACTAAAAATGTTAAAAATCTATGAAAATTTTATTTATTAAATATAATCTCGTTTTTTCGCAACATCCATCGGAATCCCTGGTTTTTGGTTATGGGTTTTCGGTTCTTTCAGTTAATAAAAATATATAAATTTTTAACCCAATTTTTTCACCAAAAAAATAGAAATATGATGGCCTAAAATAAAAAAACATCATTTGGAGATTCATCGACTTCAGTACGGTGTCCAGTGGTGTAGCGGTATTGCGCTAGTCAGCATCTTTTAGCCCAGGGTTCGGAGGGCTCTAGGAAAATCCGACACCGGAAAATCCGACACTGGAAAATCCGACACAAGCGGAAAATCCGACACCGATGGAAAATCTGACACAAGCGGAAGACCCGACACTGGAAAATCCGACACCAACTTTAAATCAAAAATAATTTTGATGTTTTAATTAGTGAATATTTAAAATACATTAAAATAATCTCTGTGATCATTTTCCAGCTAACCCCCTGAGTTTGTCACAATGTCTTCCGAAGAGGGCGAAATTCATGAGAATTAACCTGAACGTAATCCTCCACTGGCAACAGAAGTTGTTCAGATCATTCGTGAAAAAATCGACGCAAAAAACAATTCTCGGTAAATTCAATTCGGGCTTGCTAATCCTAGGCAGAGATATTAACTAAAACAATCTAAAATTATTTTTGATATTTAAAGTTGGTGTCGGATTTTCCAGTGTCGGATTTTCCGGCTCCCATTTAAAATATCTCTATTTTAACTGTGAACAAATAATTAACAATCTTAAAAGATTAAAAATAACATTTATTTCTATTAAGAATAATGATAATAAAAATTTCATTCATATTTATGTTAAATATAAGACGAAATGCTAGTCCAGTCTAGTTCATCTGGCCATCAATTAACATGATCTAACATTAATTAGCGGCAAATTCAATGTGAAATAAAGGGCGCGAAAACCACTAATGGCGACAATTAAATAATACATATAAAAATAATCATTTAAAAATCGCATAAAATGAAAATTAAACAGCTAAAAATTTATTTAATTTATATATTAATACTAAAGACCCGTATCGATGAAGAAGATAGATTAAAAGAAAATTTGAAAGCCTGATTTAAAACAATTAAAAAATCTAAATTAAACACAAAGAAATAAATTAATTTGAAACAAAGTTTTTCTGTTTAAAAACTGAGAACAAAACAAATGAGAGAATCGAATCTCATAAATCTCGTTTGCCACTACGTTGTATCCCAGGCTATGGCGGAAGGCATATGAGGTGGAGGTGTGGCTGCTGTGTTCAAACACGGGTTATGCATTAATTTCAAACTCAGTAATTATCCTTAAGTAAACATTTAAAGTAAATAAAACGAAAAAGAAATTTAAAATAGGAAAATAAGTGTAAAAATTGAAAAGCATAAAACAAAAACAAAGAAGAATTTTAAAAATGGTTAAAATAAAATTTTTGTAAAATTAAAAGCTAAAAATATGAAAACAATATTTCAATGAAAAAATAATATTTTTATGATTACTTTTCTTTATCTTTTTTTCCTTTTAATTAAATTAATAAAATTGAAAAATAATAAAAATTTATACACATTTTGAATTTAATTTTTGAAAATTACAGGTTCAAAATCGTTTGAATACTTGAAACCTGATTTTTATAGATACATATAATTCTCATAAATGTAAATTATAGATTAAAATTTATAAAAATTCTGTTCAAATAAATAAATTTTGTTAAAAGGTCTTAATATTATATCTGCTTGAATAATAATGAACAATATTATTTTTCCTTAAAATCTCAAATAATTAAATGAACATTATTAATAAGAAAATGCTTACGTTAAATAGATAGATTCTTATTTAATATATATGTTTTAAAAGTAGTTAACGTTATTTCAATATAATATTATATTGAATATATCAAAAAAAAAAATTTCAGAATAGATTAATTAAACTTCAATTATATACAAAAAAGGCATCAAAATAAAGTAATAAATTAATCAATGAAAAATTAGTTACATTGATAAAGCATTGTATAGAATAGCATCTGAATTCCTTAGATAGGAAGATTTATAAATGTCCTAATAAAAATTGACATCAACATCTCGGATATTATTGGAGTGCGGCGTTTAAACAAGTGGCCCAGATGGACACCCAATTTTGCCAGGAGTTTTACCCCAATGTTTAATAAATAAACGGAAATGAATTGAAAAAATTTACACAATAAAAAACGAGCATATTCAATAAAACTTAAATATTTTTGTTAATTTTCATCTAATATTAATTCATATATCCAATTCAAAAAATATTTAATTTAGACGAAAATATCCTTTTTGCATTAAAATTAAAACACTAAAATGATTTGAAAATTGAAATATGAAATAAATTACTGAAAATAAAATATCTAAAATGCTTTTTATTAAATAAACACATAAGTAAGAAAAGAAATAAATTTGCAATAAATTTAATATTAAAAAAATTACAAAAACTGAGTTTTGGCGTCGTTTCCGATAACCAAAAAAAAGTTTTATAAAATCAGAATTGGACAACTTGCAAATATAAACACGAAAATACAAGCTAAAAAACAATAAAAAATATATAATAAGCAAAAATCAAATGAGACTAAAGGTATTTAATCAATAATAAAAAAATAAAATAAAAATTTATAAACGATTTTTTTGGTGTAAAAAATAATTAAATGAATTTAACTTGATAAAAAACATGAAAACACCAATATAAAATAATAGAATTATTTTAGATTACATGATATAACAACGGGACTTTGATTAATTTTTTAATACAAATTCAAATGAATTGCCAATAATTTACATTGCATAGGGCCACAGATTCTGTCACAGAACCCTTTAATTTCTTCGACTTTGAAAATGGATTAAACGATTATATACTTTCATCTTATCAATTCAACCCAAGATAAACTTTAATGTTATATTTTCATAATAAAAATAAACTATCATATTTTATTAATTAGAAAAAATCATTTCAAGTAATTTATTGATAAAAAATCTGCTTATATAAAAATAAAACAGGCCATCAAAGAAAAATAAGTCATCAACTCCGGTATGCAAAACTGGCTTTGTGACCTTTTGTTCCAAGGTCAACCAAATTGTCGGCGCATTTATGTCCTGCGCGTTGTTTTTCAGCATTCGAGTGATGCGTTGCACGTCGATGAGAAACTTTCTGTCGTCCTCGAATGACTGACTCGCTTTTAGCGAGATGAGTTGTCGATGCAACTCGCGAACCATGTGGCTGTTGTCGTCGTACTTCTCGGTCAATGCTTTGATTGCCAAGTCGTAGTCGGCGTCGGTCAGTTGCAGCCCATAAACAATGTCTTTTGCTTCGCCCTTGAGCAGAGACATCAAGTCGGCCATTTTCAGAAACCTTGGCTTTGCCGGGTCCGTGTGGATTGCCAAATTCTAGACCGGCCACCAAGATTGCCATTCACATTTGCCACCAGTGAAAATCTGTGGTCTTATTTTGGCAATTTCAACTTGGTATTGGACGCGCCCTGTTGTGATGGCCGCATCTTGGTCCTTTTGTGGCATTTTGTTGATGATTTGAGTCCATTCTGCGCTTATGACCTTTATTTCGGCGACCACTTTGCAGATCTTGTCCAGATCATCATCGATGAGATGAATGCGCAGGGCGAGTTCGCCGATATTCATCTGTTGAGTTGCGGCGGGGTGGTCGTGAGTCAGCAGTTCATCCAACTGATCCGCTGCAGTTTGAAGTCGATTCTTCAAAAGGCGAGCCATTTGGAGAGAAATAGGAGTTTGTTGTCGAAACTACCCGATTTTGCGCAAAAAAGCCCTTTTTTGGTGAAAAATTTGAGTCAACGGTACTCAGCTGATCGGTACTCAAATTTTCTTGGCGCTGAAGTGGCGGCGCTCAGTTGCTGGTGCTGAAGAAGTGGCGGCGGTGAGGTGGCTGCGGTGAATTGGCGCTCAGATGACCTATCCCCCCTACCCCCCTAGCTTTTCAGCTTATTTGGACTCAAAATACCAAAATTTAACGACCGTTCACCAATTTTGGCACTTTCGTACCTTTTTTGGTGTTTTGAGAATGACCAATTTTTACCAATTTTGATACTTTCGTATCGTTTTGTTTTGCCAATTTTATCTGAGTCTTTTCAGACTGTTCAGATTTTCCTTTTTACCAAATTTGTCTGCTGGTCTTTTCAGACCTTTCACAGAATTACCGATTTTTACCAAATTTGTTCTGTTGGTCTTTTCAGACCGTTCACAGAATTACCGACTTTTACCAAATTTGTTCTGTTGGTCTTTTCAGACCGTTCACAGAATTACCGATCCAATTTTTTGACACTTTTGTGTTATTGCTTTCGCGCTTTTTACACAATTGACAATTTCAATTCACTTTTATTTGACCTTTTTTTAAAATTTTGTCTGATTCTTTCGAACCATTGACAAAATTACCAATTTTCGACTTTTGAATGAGAAAAAAAGGCATAAATTCTACCTGGTTCAGCTGTAGATTGCCCCCAAAATGAATCTAGCAGTCTGGGCGGGATCCGCTTGGTTCAATGTTCAGAAGAAATTGGCACACCGTCAAATCCAATTTTATTTGGCTTCACCAAAAATACAGTGAATGAGTGATCTTGTGCGGTGTGGGGTGATTGGTGGCTGGTGATGGGCGGGTTGGTAAACTGACAAAGTTTAAGGGAGAACGCTTGGCTTTAAATAGTGAGATTGTTTTTGAAGCGTTCGCCCTTTAATTAAAACAGTTGCTATGTGCTAATTGTTGCCTCTTGATTGGCAATTAGGTGGGCGTCAATTAAATGGGGGAGGGGGCTGTTACATGAAATTGGGGCGATCAAAATATTTGGGTGAAAATTGGGATAACAAAAAGTGCAAGGCAATTAATGATCATTAATCCCTTCCCGATCGTTCCCCCTTTGATCACTTATCCCTTGTGATCACTTTCTTTCCCTTTGTTGCTTTCAACATTGCATAATATTATTTCGCATTCTAAGCAATACTAAATTAGCAAATGCATACTTTAAGGTGAAATTTTTGCGAAGATGCAAGTAATTTGTTAATATTTTGGTGAAAGAAAATAAAAAAGTTAAGCAGTAATAAAAATACTATTAAATGTTTGGCAGTTAAAAAAATACAATTTATAACAAAACATTTTTGGTTTTGTAAAATAAAATTAATAATTGCACTAAAACAGATAGAAATATTATATGCATTTATAGAAAAAATAATAAACGAAATTTTTTGCTTTATTATAAATAAAGAATTTAATAATAAACTATTTTAACATTTTATCAGATGCAAAAGAGTAAAGATTGATTTTAAAAACGACGAATAAATAAAAAAAACAATATTTTGTATTTAAAATGAAAATAAGTATACACAATGTCCGTAAGGCAATTAGCATAGATTATGCGCCTAGATGATTTATAAAAAATAAACAATCCTAAAATACAAATTAATTTATTTGTAAAAAATTTTTAAAAGTATTTTTTCGCCATTGAATAATTTTTGGAAACCTCATAGAGAGAATTCTCGAATAAATTAAAATTAAATAAAAAATCATATTTTTTTTATCAAAATTCACTAAAATTTTCAAGTTAAAATAAATAATGCAAATTAAAATTTATTATTAAACAAAAGAAAGACTTCAAAAATATTATAACTTCAAATTAAATAAAACCGGCATACAAATCACATAGTTTTTGAGATTGACAACTTCAATTATTAAAAAAATAATGTAAACTGACAACTTAAATTATTAAAAAAATAATGTAAACCCTAGCACTAAATGTAATAAAAAAAATAAATAAGTTTTATCATATTTAGTGATGTCGGAGTTGGATTTGCCCCCTCGCATATGCTGATGCATGAATTAGTCGGGCGATGTTAATCGCTTGTAAATAAAATTCTATAATATTAATTTTTAATATCAAAGGAATCAATATAATAAAGCAATCATGAAATATATTTAACAATAATTGTTTGTAATTCTAATAGTGAATTAAATATTGGAATAACTTTACAAGAAAATAACCCAGGGTTGCCATCGTCCATGCTCCGTTTCCAAGGACGGGTATGCCGATTTGCAAGGACACAGTGGGGAAAATTTTGAAATCCAAGGACATTTAAAATTTTTTGTTATATGCAATGAAATGATTACATTTTATCCAAATGGTTTATATTTTTTCGCCGGAATGAAACTTACCAATATTTTTTTTGTTTCTGTTGGTAATGTTGCTCATTTCACCGCCTATGCCTCTTTTGCGGTGCTCTTTTTTCAAAAAATTTCCGTGGAACAGGGGGGGGTCCGGCGGTGCCGACAGGCGCCGCCGAGGAAAAATTTGAAAATACGAGTGTAATTTGTTAACAGATTTTCACCAAAAAATGCGGATTTTGAGATAACGGCGATGAACATTTTTTACTTTTCACAACATTTGTTGCGGGCGCTTTTCCGAAAGACTTTTTGGGAATGGGGGGGGGCGGAGAAATACTAATCGGTTTTTCCAAAATTGATCATTTCTGAGTATCAAAAAATAGAAATAAAGATCCCTGCAGCGCCATTTAAAAATAGTTTTAACGATTTTGAGGACACATAACATGCATTGTTCGGTTTTTTAGACGGCGCGTTAAGTGCTTTCGAATGATATCAAATTTGTTCAAAAATTTTTATTAAAAATTTCAAATTTTTGTTCGAATTCGGGTTCGGGATTCAGAATTTTGCAAAATAGAGGTCATATTCGTGATCAGCGCAACAAATTACACTAGAAAAAATATTTAAAATGTCTTTTGAGTGCTTTTTATAGTGCGGTCACTTGAGTCCCAGCTGAGTTTGGCACTCCAATTCCGGCACTTTTTCAGCCTGAAAAAGGGCAAGTGCGCCCCCAATTCTATTTATCCAACCCATTTCGAACCTTTTTACATCGATTCTGACCGTTTTTAAGCATTTTTGAGTTTGGGGCCTATGATCAATATTTTCCAAAAAAAGTTAATAATTGCATCTAAAAAATAATAAAATGCTCTCTCTCTCTCTCTCTTCTCTCTCTCCCCCCCCTCTCTCTCTCTCTCTCTCTCTGTCACTCTCTCTTTGAATTCTTAGTAGTAAATCGACCCAAAACGACGCGCACTCATCGCACCATCGACATTATTACCCGCACAGCACATCATTTGGCATTTGCCTCCACCCCATCCGCCGATGAGACCCCACCAACCCCCTTATTCTCCACTTCATTTCCTATTTCTCAAATCAATTTTCTCCAATTGTTTTATTTTTCTGAACTAGCAAATTTTTGCATTTTTAGAAAATTTATTTCTTATAGATTGTTATTTCCTTGCAGAACTAAAAATCAACATCTGAAAACAAGTTGTGAACGAAAAAAATTTACGCTTTTCTTTTTTTAAGAATTTTGTACATAGAGAAACTTAATGGCTATTGAATGATAACAAGAATTTAAATTCTTTCAATTATTTGACAAATATTATAACGATTTTTTTCGTCAAAATTTTGGTTGAAAATCATCGCAGATTAATTTTGTCATTTTTGCATGCACCTTTTTTTGGCATTTTTAAATTAATTTTTTGGTACTTAATTCTCGATTTTTAGCACCTAAAAGCAGAGCCTTGGTAATCTCAAACAAATTGTTGAAAAACAAATAATTTCTATAATGATTATATTCAAAGCACAGTGTGCTAATTTACATTTTTTGTTTATAGAAAGACATAACAAAATGAACCAAATAATTTAAGGAAACCCTTACAATCATTAAAAATAGGTAATTTAAACCGATTTCGATAAAATTAAAAATACATAAATTATGATTACGACATAAAAAAGAAAGAAGAAAAAACATATATAAATATTTTAGAGTAATTCTCAAAAATTAATTTAAAAAAATTATTTCCGATTTAAATAAAACAATTACAAAGAAAAATATTATAAATTAAAAAAATTATGCTATCAAAATTTAGTAAAACTAATAACATATAAAACACAGACGTATATGAGGAAGTTGGATTTTTTTAATATTGTAAATTTCCTCCCACTAATTAATTTTTCAGATTTAAAAAGTATATTTTTGAAAAGTTGCAATAAGTACTACCTAATTGGCAATTGATGCAATAAAATTTACCAAAGGATTGTTTAAAAAATTCCAGAAAGCTCACAAAAATAAACTGATTTAAATAGTATTTATTAAATTTTAAAACATTTTAAAAACAAAACAAAATTAAATATCTAATAATTTCAAAAGATTTATTGCTAAGGAAATTCAAGAAACAAAAAAGAAACTACCCGCAAAGAATTCACAAAAAACAAAATCATTTTAAAACCTAAATTAATTCCGTTTTATATAAATTATTAAATTAGACAGAAAAATAATTTATAATCATTATCCTGTTTCATTTTGTTTAAATTTTATATTATTATTCAAATTTTATTGTCAAAAAATAAACTTGCAAATAGTATATAAAAAAGTAATAATTGTCAGTCAACTCATATATTACAATCATTATTGAAAAGCACCTGAAATTAAAATGAAATATTTTATGAATCTATTTAAAAATACAGAAATATAACCCATAATTTAATTTATTATTGAATATCTTACATAATGCACTAACCAAAATTAAAAATTTGAAATAAAAAATATCTTATGATTTATACTGTGAAGCATAACAGACCCCCTAATCAAGATGCTAAAATTGAATTTTTTCCAATCTTCTTAAATTAAAGCGAATATATCCTGATTGCTTACAGGAAAAAATTTTCATATAAAAGGACACCATTATACAAAAATAAAATCTAAAATCTTGAACAAACAGGCAATTGAAAATTTTTTTACTAAGATATAGCGATTATTTGATAAAGAAAATTAAAAATTTATTATGATAAACGATTTAAAATACAATTTTAAAAATTACCCCAGAAATATAGAGTTTAGAATTAGCAAACCGGTAATATATTTATTAAACAATTCCAATAATTTTGAAAAATTTTCGATATGAAATTTAATGTAAAATAAAACACAATATATTAAAACAAAAAATAATTATTGATAAAAAACGAATAATGCAAATCTATAATGCTTAATTAATAAAAAATCGTATTTTATAATTTTAAAATATTTATTTATACTTATAATTAGGGTCCAACCCCGAGCCCTCGGGGGGCAAAAAGTTGGGGGCCGGGGACCTCGGGCGACGACATTTCCGGGGTCGGGGAGGAGCTCAATTGTCTGGGGTCGGGGACCCCGAGCGGGGAATGACCAAATTTTATTTTAACCCAAAAAAAACAATTTTTCTTTTTAAATGCGCGTAAATCTTCGTTTTTTTCCGTCGGCGCCTGTCGGCACCGCCGGCCTTCCGCCCCGCTTGTTTCCAAAAAATCTTTGAAAAAATGCGCCGCAAAAAAAATATTCTTAAAAATCTGATTTTTTGAATAGCATTAATTATGGCCAAATTCCTCATTATGGATTAATTTAAAGTTATATCACAAATAAATGTGTGACTGGAAATTATAAGAGAAATTAGAAGCGTGAAATATTGTAATAAAGTTGATTTATTGTTATTGTTTTTAATTCCAAAGTAATTAGGATAATTATTTACAAATACGGAGTAAATGAATAGTTAACTTACTAAAATTTGTTTTAATAAATAAAAATATATATAAAAATTATCAAAAATTATCTGTGTATCAAAAATTTCGGGGCCAAATATCTCCAAATGCGAATATTTTATTACAATAAATATAAATAAAAACAATATAATTTGAATCGTGTCTATTATTTATGTATGCATTAGTGAATGAGAAAACGAAAATATATGCAAATTTAAACCAAACTTAAAAATAAAAAAAACATTGTAAATTTAGTATAATGGTTTAACAATAAAATAATAAATTATTTGTTAAGGCTTTTTTTTGTAGAAATTCAAATAAAAAATACCACAAAAACACTTTTTAATAAATCTTTTGATGAACTAATGAAAAGAGAAAAACGCATACAAAAAATAATTCAAAATCGGAACACAATTAAAGTAAATTTAAAAATAATAGAAAAAATATATACAAGAATACATTAATATTTATGTAAACTAATTTTATATAGTCAAACCATTAAAGTAAGCAAATCATTTCCACCATATTAATGCATTTTGGGAGGCAATAACACCACTTTACAAACCTATTTAAATTAATAAAAATAAATGAAAAAGTTAATATTTTTTGCTTTTTTGAATAACGTGAAATCTCTACAAGAGGATACTTTAAATTAAAATTTTTTTTTTAATAAATGAAGAAAGATATATTTTTAAATGCCACTCAAGCAGATAAATCTGTTAATATTAAAAGAAAATATGAATTGATTTTTTAAATTTATTTTTATTAATTGCAAACGCTTAAAAAAAATTATTAAATAAATATAAACTTTTGCTAACACAGTAATATATACCGAATAAATTATGAAATAAATTAGTAATATTTTAATCGAATATGATAAATTTTTTCAAAAAAATATTTAAACTTTTTAATAAAATTATTATCATAATCAAAAATAAATAAAAATTATATTGATAACGCCTACAGCAAAACTCATTTTTGGGATTAATATTTTTGAATGCTGATTTAAAAAACTTATTTACTTTAATATTCATGTTTTCCTAAATTTATAAATTTTAAATTATTTTTTGATTGATAAATCATTAAAAATGAATAATTAATATTATGAAAAATTTGAGAAAATTGGTTTTTTAATATGTTGGATGGTGAAGATTCATTTGTATTATAAAATTTGGAAGCTAATTAATCCCAATGAGAAATTAGAGTTTATAAAGTAAAATGATCATTTTCAGGATAGGTATTTTTGGTGGCTGATTCAAAGAAAATAAAAATAAATACAAAGCCAGAGACAGAGAAAACATGAATAAATTGAGCAAAGTTAGATGGTTTAATTAATTTTCTCGAGTATACAATATTGGGTAATTTATTTTCAATATTTTTTTCACATCCGTGACGTTGATTTTGGCTGTGTCAAGCCTCGGGATCGCGTTTTCTGCAAGTTTTCTAATTTATAAATTCGATATATGAAATTATTCATTTTTGACAAACTTTGCATATAAAAAATACTTACAAGAATTAGAAAGCAAACTAATTTAATAAAATATTTCAAATAAACAATTATATTTTACCTTTTTCAAATTATCATTCGACTTTAATTTACTATCTAGAAACTTTGGTTACTGCTTTAAACGTGTTTATCACCTTTTTGAAAATTGCAAGATGCTGAATTTTAAATTTTTAAGACAATTTTAATTTACATATTTTATCTTATAGATTTAACAAAAATTAACTTAATACAAAAAGTTAAAAAATATCATTTCCCAAATATAAAATATTTAGTTTAAAAAATTCTGCTCTACAATAATATATATGGCCAAATTTTTACCAGAAATGTAGCTATGTTATAAATAAAGTAAACATTAAAAAAGATAAATAAGGAATTGGCGCCTGTTTCACCATCGGCAAATTTGCTCTCAATTTTGATTGATGAAATAAATTTCTATACTATATTAAAGAAAAATTGGCTATTTTTATTTCATGTGAGTTTAATTAATAATCCACAAAATTTGTTGGTCCAACTATGCAATCATTAGTTTCCGCCTTGCATTTCTTGAGTGATTGTTTCGACCTCACCATCTAATGCTGCAACACATATGAGGGACATAGCTTTATGAAATAATAAATTTTAAAGTTGAAAAAATAAAATTAATAAAAAAACAAAGCAAATATAAAAGTATTTATCGTTTATAACATGGAATTCTTCTATTCGAAATGGCGAATTTTTATAAGTTTATGCGGGAGATTAATTTGTTTGCCACAGCATCGCGGTGGTAAAAATCAAAAACTAGAAATAAAAAAAAGAAAAACATTAAAAAAGAAAATCTAAAAAATTAACAAAAAAATTTTACACACCCAATTGCGTTCGCTTTTTGACGTTATTTTTGGAAGGCGAGGCAAAGAGATATACCAAAATATCCTGGCGGATAAAAAGAAAAGCGGGAGGAAGATAACTGAAAAATTTGCAAAACATACAAAAAAATTTGGGCAAAAAAATCTTCGTGTTTTTTTAAGAAAAAATAAATTATTAGGTGTTAAAAGCACAGAACAAACTCAAAAATTATGAAAAAAACTTACATAACAACTATTAAAATATTAAACGTTAAATTACAAAACCAAATATTAAAAAAGTTATTGATTTAAATATTTTTATGACAAACGACGAATATTCATAACGATTCTTTAATAAATCTATAATAAAATTAAAATAAATTTTTTATTTATAAACAATATATTCATAGGCTTAAAAATGTATGAGTTGCCACTGAAAACGTAATAAAGGTTTTATAAGAAAACCTGCATTAATTATTAATTATAAGACATATTTGTTAAATAATATAATTTGTCAAATAATATAAATTAAAATTATTTCTTATAAATATTTTTTTATTTAAAAATCTTTAATATTTTCATAAAATAATATGTATGACTTAACTAATTTTAAAACAATAAAAATAACGCCATTGTGACTTGGACTCCAAAGAGTCACTTCAAATCGACTCAACCAGTTATTATGAGGCTTTCCAAGAGAGCGAAAAATATTTGAAATAATAAATGAAAAATGGATAAATATAATAATTCTTGAACATAAAAATTAATCTAACAGTTAAATAAATTTAATAAAACAAACTTACAATAATCTGTCCCAGTATTTCATAACTGTTGCAGATAAACTCTGACCGTGAAACATTCTTTAACAATAAAATGTGCAAATAATTAATGCTATCACGTTAATTTTTCTCTTTAAAACAATAATAAAAACCGTTTTTTGTTCTAATTTATATAGAAAAACATTCTATAAATGCATTATTATCCAACTATGTCGAAATTTTACAACATCAATCCAATGTATAATTTACAAACTACAAAATAAACGGTAAAATTGGTGAGATATTTTATTTAGACTGATTTTTTTAACAAATGAGATAAAACAAATACATGATCAAATGAATGTTTTTGTTCAACGCAGAAATTAAACAAAAAATTTGAATAATTAGTCTGCTGTAATAATCACAAAGTGGATTCGATTAGATAAAATTCGTTTCATCAAAAAAATCTGTTGCTAAAAGATGGTTAATATCGATGACCTCATCCCAGTTAATTTGTGTGTTCCTCTTTGAATTTTAAAACATACTGAAATGATTAAAAATCATTCGCAGAGCGGATTACTCCCTTTTGCGGACTTTTTCTTTTGCATAAAATAAAATAAATAAAATTAGTTTAAAATAATTAAATGTTTTTCAACAAAATGAATGGGAAAAATTATGAAATTAGGCTTGAATCAATTCTTGTATTGTATTTTTCTATTATTTATAAATATATTCAGCTAGCTGATAAAGCAATAATGAAAATTTATCAAAAATATTTAGTTGAAACTGACCATACCTTAGCGAATGTCTGAGCGAGAAAATAAATGAATTAATGCTAATAGTAATTGATAATTTATAATAGGGCTTCCATTTTAGGCACAAAAATCGGGAAATAGGCACTAAAAAGGCATTAAAAAATCGCAAAATAGGCATTATAGTCCAAAAAACCGCGAATAGGCACAAAATAGGCAAAATTTTATTAACACTTTTTAGGTAACAAATCACATAAAAACTAATCAAAAAACTTAATTTTGCTTATATTTCAATTGTTTTAAAGTTTTTCGAATAAGAACATTTTAAAACAAAAATTTTATTAAGAAAAAAATAATTGAATTTTGGTGATCAATTTTTGTGAAAATTTTTCAATTCTTAGGGGTGTATTTCTGAAATTTTTCGGGTCGATTCTTAGGTGGTAAGTTTCATTATTGTTGCATTTTTGTTAAGAATTTTTCCGAAAATCCTGAAAAAGGCGCCAAAAATAGCGAAATAGGCACAAAAATAGGAATTTAGGCATTAAGCACAAAAAGTCTAAAATAGGCAAAAATAGGCATTATAAAAGTCATCGTAGACACCCCAAACCAAGCGGAAAATGCTTTTTTCGTGCTTATCTATGCGAATTAAGTGCGCAAAAATTTTAGGCATTTGCCTAAAAATGGAAGCCCTATTTATTATTATATTTTATAAATTGCAGTATCACTATAATCAATCTCGAAGAAAAACATGATAAATATGAAAGTAGAATTTAAATAAAATAAAATAAAATAAATTAATAAAACCATTTCTTATAAGCTTTAATGCTTGAAATCACTTAAAATAATAATGGATTAAATAAAACCAAATAAAAAATTAATAAAAATCTACCCGAAAAACCTCAAGTCCTTAACTTAATGAATTTAACACTAAAAAAACAAAGCAATAAACAAAATTAAGAAATTGATTTTTTATTTTGAACTAAAACATATCACAAATTTTGTAATTTTTTTATTTAATAATGAAATAGTTATTTTTTATGGATTATTTTAATAAATGAAAAAAAAAGATTAAAAAGTCAATAACTTCCTTTTAAAAATCAACTTCAAGCACAGATAGAATTTTATCTAGGTTGCGAGATAATTGAAAAGAATTAAAAAAGTTAAATAAACAGTCATAATATTAAAATAAAAAAATTACTTATATTTATATATAATTCATTTTTAAAAATAATAAACTAAGTCCAGAAAGCATATATTCATAAAAGAACCCAAAATAATTTGGTAATATTCTAATTATTTCAAAAGTAGATTTACATTATTGCAGACATTGAATTTGGTTAAAATTTATTTAAAAAAATTAACATTATTAAACTATAAAGTTAATCAACTAATGAATATAAAAAAAAGCTGCAAAAAGTTTATATCTAAAGAAAAATAAAGAAAAAATAGAAATCCTTCTAAAATTTTCAATATATAATTTAAAATTAATTTCTTTTTATGAAAAATTTAAAAATAGGTATAGGTGGAAAAGTATTAAAAGTTTAGTAATTTTTAAGCGGAAGATCATTTAGTGTTAAAATTGATAGCCCATTTTCTAAAAGTTTGAAATCTTTACCGGAGTACCACAATGAATTATTCTAGGCTCTATTTTATTTTTTAATTTATTAATGACTTACCGGAATTTCTACCGTAAAATGTTAGCATTGAATTATATACTGACGATGTGTAATCGTATTCGTTAAATTTAGGAAAATCGCTTTTACTTAAAAAATGGGCAGAACTTAACGGGCTTGAAATTTCAGCTGAAAATGCTCAGAATTTTACATAGGAAAAAATAATCATAAGCACTGTTATTCTTTGCTGGGAAAAATTATCCTGAAAAATGAGTCCTTCAGAATCCTCGGAGATTTTGATTGATTTAAAACTTACATTTTCGAAAATCATTAAAAAATAATTAAAAATTTACTGTAAGTTTTTAGAGAACTGCAATCTATAGATTTAAAAATACTTGTTTTTGCATTTAAAAGCTATATACGGCCACATTTAGAATATTCTAGTAAAATATGGAACCCACTGAAGAAAGAACTAATAAAAATTCTAATTTATTAAAACGAAGACGAAAAGTGAATGCAAAAATTAAGTCAAAAATCGTATATTAATTCAAAATGCTTTCACGAAAAAACTAAAATAATTAATTTACAATTTATTATTAAAAATAATTAAAAATGAATAAGTCTTTGAAAGTTTGATAACTTGTATTATATTCAATATAAAAAAATAAATAAATAAACAGATCATCAATGTAATAAATATACTTCAATATTAAAAAATAAATATTAAAGAATTTGATTTTTATATTATGAAAAAGATTATTTAAATTTAATTTCAAATAAATTTAAAAGAAAAAGATTAACCCAAAAGTTGATTTAGTGATTTTTTTATATAAAATTTTATTATTAGATTTAAGAAATTTATAAAATTTGCTAATAAATTTAAAGCAATTTTCTAATCAGGGATAAACATTAAAATATTAACCGGAGAATGTTTTTCGCAAGGACAAACCATGTCAACACTTGTAAAATGCTATGCTGATAGCGATGTTTAATCATTAATTAAACGTAAAGTCGTAATAACTTCTACAGATTTTTTTCCATTAAATAAGTGAAAGAACTGAATTAAACCTAATGGAAACACTAAAAGGAGCGGTGTATTCAATCAGTCACAGCAATATCCCATACACAATTTTAAACATATTAATTTGCAGGGAACAGTTCAACTCGCCGACGCACGACTCGCCGACGGACTAATCTTTTGTTCGTAACTTGTTTCTTTTTCTACCAATTTTTAAAAAATTAATGTTATTCGGAAGCTTTAAGTGTTTAGAAACTATCATTAAGCAGATGTTAAGCGATTAAATAATTCTCCAAAGAGTTATAATTTTTATTATGCAAAAAATTGAAAAATATGTGAATTTCATGAGTTTTATTTTCTAACTCTTTGGAGAATTATTTAATCGCTTAACATATGCTTAATGATAATTTCTAAACACTTAGTGCTTCCGAATAACATTAATTTTATAAAAATTGGTAGAAAAAGAAAAAGTTACGAACAAAAGATTAGACCGTCGGCGAGTCGTGCGTCGGCGAGTTGACATGTACCCTAATTTGCATGCTTCTTTTATTAATAAAAATAAAATTTCAAAACTAATTTATTTGAAGCTCTTCATATTTTATTGCGGTTGCACACGATACGGAGTATAGTAAAAATTTATATTGATTTGTCCCGAATTTTTAAATAAATACGGATAAAATGAAAAAAGTTTTTTAAATAAAATATATTTTGTGTAGTCATTCGGAATGCTTAAATAATTTTTCTGAAAGTTTTATACAATTTGCTACCTACAATTTTCAACAATTAAATAAATAAATACCAGCGAAGATATATTAAAAAATTAACGCATTAAACAATAATTTAAGAATTTTCTTTATTTAACAAATATTATAAGAAATTTCTTTTGACTCATAATAATTATAAATTGAATTTAAATTTTTCTTACGGTAATTAAATGCACATATTCATTTTTCATATTTAACGAAATATTGTTCTAATTTTTTAACATTTGTAAGATTTTATTTTGTAATAAAAGGAAGTCGGAGCAAGGCTAGTCAAAATTGATTTCATTTTTATAAAAGTATTAAATAATTGAATCGTTATGTAAAATAATATGTACACCACAACACTAAAATATTAATAAACTAGAAAATAAATATAAAAAATTAAAAACAGAAGTTTAATTTTGAAGTCCAATGAAAAATTTAAGAATATTGCTTTTACTTTCGGTATTCTCCCAAGAATTTAACTTTATCTTAAATGCAAATAATAATATTGAAAAAAAATTATTAAAATATTAAAAATGTAAATATTTAAAAAATAAATTGAAATTTGTATTGTTTAGATTATATTTAGGTAAGCAAATTTAAATTATTTCAAATTTTATTTTTATGGCTTATATCAATTTTTCGATAAATAAAATTGAAAAAATGAAAGTAGAATTACAAAATTTCCTGTCACGATAAATCAAAGTGAAATTGAACAAACTTAGCAAATAAATTAAACAACAATTAAAAAATCGTCGAAGCAAAATATTATCAAAAAATAACTAAATTTAGAAATCTGAAATGAAATACACTGGGTATAAAAGGTTTTTATTTATATATAATTTTTCGATAAAATATGTTTTATTTGAAAGGATATATGTTTCTTTATACTTTGGCAAATTTGTGAGTAATATTTAATATGTAAATGTTTTCGCCCTTAATCTAGGTCTCCTTCATCTAGCATGCAACGAAATTCGTTCGCCCAACTGAATATCGGAATAGACATTGAGATATCTGTGATTTTGATAAAATTATATACTTTGAGATTGAAATTTAAATAAATATTTTATAATGCATTAATTTTTGGAGATATTTTAAATACTCGAAATGAATATATTTCTTTAAATATTCATCCACATTAGAATTTTATTATTTAAGTTTATTTAAAAATATTTTTAATTGACGACGAGATTTTTAATTTTCTTTTACTATTTCAAACCTATATAATTTTTTTCTAATGAATTTAAAATCATTGAGATCCTAATTGATATATAAAAACAATAAAATTAATTTATCAGTTTTCGTATAAATGGAGCCATTTCTTTTATTTTATTTATTTATTGTTTTAATGAAATTTTAATTTATTTTGAATTGCCTCAATTCAAAAATGAATTTTTTTTTCATAGATTGAGCAGAAGACATGGATTTTTAAAATTATTTTAATATTTCTCAAATCATAAAATGTAATTTAGAATTAATTATTTAATTGTTTAATGAAAAGTTTTTTAATAGTATTAATATAATTTTTTTATTTTCATTTGGAATAATGGTAATTGACTTAAATTTTTTTATAATAATCATTCCTTTTCTTGGCTCATTATTTCTGCTTTCATTTTTGCTGTGCGAAGTTTTTATGTGTTTGATTAATTTCATATATATTTTAGTTAAAAATCCAATTAATTCGCAATATATATATATATTATAATAATTTGGTGTTCATTATCTAAAACATGAGAATTTATTTGAAGGATTTTTTAATTAAAATAATTATCTTTTAAATTTAATTTTGCTTTAAAATAAAAACAATTTGAAAAAATACATGAAAATTATTTAATTGTTTGTAATTTTTGGTAATATTCCCGGTTGTTCCCTGACCTTGATCAAAATTTAATTTTTTAAATAAAAATCCATGAAATGAGTCTTTCAATAAAATTTCAACTTGTTATTTTTTAAGTTAGGTGATGATGAAACAACTGAGAAAAAATTAAAATTTGCCTTAATATGCTTTCCTTTCATTTTTTGATATATTATTTTATTACTAATTTTTACATCATTATAAGTTTTTGGGCAATTTGTTGAAATAAATCCATATTTTCATCTTTACTTTATTTAATCTAGTATGACCAATTCATTTCTTGAGTCTTCTGACATAATTTATTGTGTTCAATAAATATTGGTGTTTATGTTCTCTCAACCAAAAAACACAACAAATAGAGCAAAATGTTGTAACTAATAAATTAATTTTAATGAGTTTCATGTTACACTTTAAAATATTATAATATAACTCATATTATATTTTCATATTATATTAATATAATTTCCGAATCATGAATGAAAAATTTAAAAAAAATTATATGAACATAAAATATTTGCGTTTCTAAACTTCATAATTTTTCTCATAAGCAATCAAAAAAGGCTTTTGGTCAGCAAAATATTGGAAATTTTTTGTAAATACATGTTTTAGTGCGTTACTTAAATCCGCCAATTCATGTCTTAATATCGTGGAAGATAATGACACCTCGTAGAGTTATTTTTAATGTTTCGAAAATTATTTAATTAATTATACAATTCTTGAAAAATTCACACCAAAAATACTAATAGGATTTTAGAATTTTTTGGCATTTTTTTAAATAAAACGATAGATTTAGGTAATATCAATAAAGAGACAAAAACACATTTTTTATAAAATTTATAAACTTAAAAATTTTCATTTTTAAGAAGTCTTAATCTTAATTCTATCATATCAGCATTTTCTTGTACATTATATTAGCATTCATAATTTTAATGCGAAACAATTAATATTATTTATAAAATATCCAAAACTTCCATATCATTTTTTATTTTAAAATATATTATTGTTTTTTATTTGTAAATTTTTTTATTAGATTGGCAGAGACGAGAGAACGAACGGAAAGAAAATCTATAAATGTAAAATTATAACAATTTTTTGGGCATAGTAGGAAGAAGTAATTATATAGAAATATTTTAAATATTATTTCGTTTTAACTTTAAAAATGTAAGACTTTAATTTATTTTAATGATATTCTTGAAAGGATTTAATCAATATTTTTTAATTTTGCTTTATATATGAATTTATTCATCTATATTTTATTTTTCATATAATTGACATTTTTACCGAGAAATGTTTTAAAAAAATTGATCAAAAATGCGAAAATGATCAGCAAGAATTCCATTTCACTGAACATGTTAATTATGTTAAGTTGTTTTTAATAGGTTTATATAAGTTCAATTAAAATTCCAAATAATTTACTAATGTATGTTGAAAAAAAGTTATATATATTTTTTAATTTTATTTATGACTTTATACAAAATATTAGTTGTTTGAAAAACTCTTTATTTATTACATATATTAATTTTTATTTTTATTCATTGTACTCATTTTTAATTTAAAGTTTTCTAAAAATCGCTATTCCTCACCAAATAGCGTCCATTTTCTGTCAATGCCACGAACAAATCGCCGGCAACCTTTTCAACGCAGAAGCAATTCGTTTTTTCAATAAAAGCATTTGAATTATCACTCAAAAGATGGATATTTAAAGTGCAAATCTGGCAGCTAATCTGAAAATAAAATAAAATTGATAGATTAAAGCCTACATAAACGAACATGATCGAGTACTAAAATGTAAAATTAAAAAACCATAATTATAGAAAATTTTAAAAAAGGAATTAGGATAGAATAAATTTTTTCAATATTCCAAAAATTTATTTACAAAATTTCTCATAATCTTTTGGGCAAATTGTTTTTAAAATTAAAATAAGACAAATTATGCTTTTCATTGTATGCTTTTCATTGGATCCCAAAAAAACAATTAATCAAGGAAATGTAAAACAATAATTCTTAGCTCTCAAAAGGGACATTAGAAATAATTACGATTTTACAAGAGGTAAACAAAAATAAAACAGAAATGAACGCAGATAATACTAACTAAATTTAAAAAACTTAAAATTTTAATTTCATTAAATATAATAGACAGAATAAAACCCAATGAACGAATAATGAATAAACTAAATGATAATAAATGTACTCTTAAAATGTTCTTTACAATCTTTACCTAACTAAAAAAAATACCGAAAAATCGATGACCACTCTTCAACCACGGAGAATAATTGGCGAGATTGTTTTGAAAATTGGTTTATTTTATTACAAAAATTTACGAATAATATTCATATTAAGATTAAATAAATGTAATTATAGTCATAAGTTGGCAAATTAATAATTAACAAATAAGTTCCAAATGAAATTTACAAAAAAGATTATTATTAAATATCTCAAAAAAGATTACAGTCAAAATTAATAATAATATTAAAATTTACCTAAAAATCAAATAAAAACTTTTCTTTAAATGAGACTTTGTAGTAGAGTTGCACAGGACCGCGACCGGACGGGAATTCCCGGTTTTTTCAGGTCCCGGTCCCGGTCCCGATCCCGGTTTTTGGAAAAACAGAAATCCCGGTCCTGGTTTTGTCAGTCCCGGTCCCGGCGGGAATAAATAAGCACTGGTAAGAATGAGGGTCTGGTGAAAAAAGAGAAGGGAATGGAATTAGTGAGGAATGAAAAATTTTTGAGAAAAAAAATTAAATTATTTATTTCCTTTAAAGTAATCCTCCATAATTTTATGTTGAGTAGTGGCTAAACCTTCTGGCCTTCAATGTTTGTCTCTTCGGTTCAATAGTAGTATAAGGTCCCAGGGGCCGGGGTCCAGATACCTGCCCCTGCTTAAAAAAACATCCATTTTTATATCCAGAATTTTGTCACAGGGACCGGGGTCCAAGCCCACACCTTAGAGAGGGTTTTAATTAAATTTATTCGCCCACAGGCAGGAGGGTCCGAATACTAGGGCGAATCCAAATCACTACCAATCGACCAGCCGTACAATCATCCTAAAAAGGATAATTGCCAACTATATTTTAAATTATTTTTGCTCTCTATGGACTGAACAACGCCTAAGGCCAAATCATACATAAATTTGACGACAGCATTCCGAACGGTGCAGAAAAAAATTTACACCGACGGGCGAGGGGTTGCAAAGGGCGATGTACTCACTGACGGATGTTGTTACCTTGAATGAACGAGGCAAATGACCTCGACATGTACTCACGGCGGAGGGGACGAATTGAGGAGTTTGTACATAGCGGTAAATGCCCTTATTATGAGGAATACGGGGGATAAAAGCACCGAATTGAAGGAAGTGAGAAAGGAAAATTAAAGAATACATTTCCAAATCGATTAGTGGATTGAATTTAACACAATTTTAAATGAAAAATGTAAAAAAAACCATCACCAAAAGCCCATAATTTTTAAAGTTTTCCTTTTCTGCCTTTGTCTCTTTTGTCTCATTCTTTCTTCTTTTCTGTCTCTTTTGTCTCATTCTTTCTTCTTTTCTTCCCCGTCATCCTCTGAGCAGATGACAAGACGACGTTTTGGCAAAGTGCAGGCTTCGCTCCCGCCCGACCATGTGCTGTCGTCTGAACTATAAGTCTTTTTTTGTGACTTTGCCGACGAAGCAGCACATGTCGGACGGAGGTCGATGGCGTTTTTTGTAGAAAAGGAGGCAGTGGTGGGGGAGGAATTTGCGACAGCAACGCAATCGGCGGAACAGCAGATGGTTGATGAACAGATTGAAAACCCAAACGTGGATCGGTAGGACGAGCATCAATTCGATGAAAAAGCGGGACAGGCTGCGGATTCGTAGGCGAGGTGACAAGAGTCCGGTGAAGAATAGGACCTAAAGAGCTAGCTCATCAGTAAAAAATAAAAAATAAAGATTATGTTGATGGTCGAACGGCATTACCAAATTGGGTATTAGAGTTGAGAGCAGCAGTAACGCTGGAAACAGCGTCGGAGCGTGGTAGCAGAGGAACAGGAGTAGGAAGATGAGGCACAACAGTTTGTTGGACAAGAAGCGGCGGCGGCACCACAATCGGTACATTTGGCTTATAGTTGACCACGGATGTGAATGGAACAGACAGTTTGCCACGCACTTGCGTCTATGATTTTAAGCATTAAATTTTAATGGTGAAAAATACAATTGACACGATTTGGGGAATTGCCAAAAAAGTTTTTGTTGCTGTCACCGACATCCGCTATTGACCTGCCATAAGTGCGTTTCGGGCATTACGGTAGTCAGTGCGCAGCCGAATTAGCGCCCGTTGGCGCTGTACTTCTTTCTTTCTGCGCTGCCGCCTTCGCCGCTTTTCTTCGCGCAGTCGCTCGAACTCAAGGTCAGCAGGTTGTGCTCTTTTACGCCCACGCTTTGCTTGTGCCGGACCGTTGACAGCGCTGTAGTTGTTGGCATTCATTTTTGAGGGGGATAATATACTGTCTGTTACTGTAATATGCGGATAAGATTGAAATTTACGAACTGAACATACGCAAGGGTGGGTTCCGCCTATCATAAAAATGGAAGCGTTGGGGGTAGGCGCAAGACGCCTACCCCCGCGCGCATCATGAAGGCGCTGGAAGAAGCGGTAAGCATCTACACAATGGTCTGCCATTGGCTTAAGTAGGCGGCACAAAAGGAGGAAGTGTCTACCTTTTTTAAAGACTAAAAACGCGGAACGGCTGACCTTTCTACACACGCGCATTCGTAGTTCAAAAAGCAATGTTGCGAAGCATGCGCGAATAGTAGTCGGAGATATGATCGCGGATTTTAAAATTCGACGATGGAAGTTTGCTATAACGATTAATCAAACGCGCAAATGTCAAGTTCCAGACAATTGATCACTACGAAAGCGGAATTTAAGTCTCATTTGATCTTTGAATGACCGTTTTGCCTGAGGCAATAAAGCATTTATTGCCAGGAGACTCCGACTATATGACCATTTTCCTGGGGCGATAAAGCATTTCCGGATCCAAAATGACCCCCAAGGAAAAGCGGAATTTAATGCCCAGGGGGCAATTGATCTTTCTTTAATTGACCATTGTGCCTGGGGCAATAAAGCATTTCCGAATCCAAAATGACCCCAATGAAAAGCGGAATTTAATGCCCAGGGGGCAACTGATCTCTAAATTAGCATTTTGCCTGGGGCGATGAATTCAGCATATAAAAGACATTGAATTCGCCTATGTGCCGCATTCTCTCTTAAGCAAGCAGTGAAAATAGTATTTTTTTACAAACCGTCGATGGACAACATGAACAATAATTGCTCAACAGAGTAGCGGTGGTCAAAACAACAAAATTTGGTTGCTGGACAATCGACGACTGTAGAAAAAAATTGCTGGACGATCCGTCAAATAACTTGCCGGTGGGTTACAGAATTTGCGAAAAGTTTAATTATTGAATTTGGCCACGGAATTTGCTTTAAGCGTTTTCGAAAATAAAATCAATATACTAAACCCAAACACAAAATTTTTTTCTACCGAATGTCCTTAAATGGCAATTCGGTAGTCGCAGAAAATTTTCGTTCGGAGTGAATTTTTACATTATTCTTAGGAAAATTTTAAAAAATTATTGATTTTATAAAAGTAATTGATAAAAGACACTAAAAATGTCATATCTCTGATGATGGTTTTTTAATAACGCCCATTTTGATGACTAATGCCAAAACAAAAAAAAACATTTTTAATTTGATTGTTTAATATAAGATAAAAGTTGTAAATATTAATTAATTATAGTTAATTGAAAAGTTAAAATAGGAATAAAGCTATTACTTAAGTTAGATAAATAAATTATTATTTATTTTATCTTTTTATTTATAGTTTGTTTAATATCTTTCTGAAATATTCTTGCCCGGGAACCGGGACCTCGATTTTCGTCGGGGACCGGGAGATATACCATTGGATAGAGCAGGGTCGACTGCTAGTGTGAATTTTTAATTTT
Organism: Heterodera schachtii; assembly: GCA_023374025.1. NCBI lineage: Eukaryota > Metazoa > Nematoda > Chromadorea > Rhabditida > Heteroderidae > Heterodera > Heterodera schachtii. The sequence continues at coordinate 507,229 of SIJG01000096.1, read as the reverse complement.
AGCGGTGCATTTTACCTGCTTCAAAAGTTATAGGGCCTCAAAAGTCAAAATTTTGTGCTTGAGGGCTCATTTTCAACTTTTTTCACATTATATCGGTTTTTCTCCACTTTACAATGACTGATTACATTTATTTTAGGCAAAGAAATAATTTTAATGCATTTTTCATATTTAAAAATGTATTTTCTAAATTTTTAATTTGCTAAAAATTTAATTAAAATTATTTATTTTTACGTTGGATTCGAAACCAGACCCCCAAAATTAGAAGTATAACCAACTGAGCCACTAATTTTATGTGAACACACAGCCAAAACTTCTAATTTTTGAAGCAGGTAAAATGCACCGCTAAAATTAAAAATTCACACTAGAAGTCGATCCTGTTCTATCCAATGGTATATCGTTTATATGCAATTTCCTAGTCACAGTCGGAATGTTCCCTTGTGAGTCATATAATTCTGGAATTTTAACTAAATTAACAATTTCTTAAATTTTTTGCTTTTAAATCGCTCTTTTTGTGGCGTGGTTTTTCAAAAAAAACTTTTGGGAACATTGGGGGCGTGGTCCGGCGGTGCCGATAGGCGCCGCCGGAAAAATTTTAAGTGTAATATGTTGACAGAATTTGTCAAAAAATGACTAAATATTTGGTTAATTGGTGGTTTTAGACTATTTAAAAAAAGAAAAACTAATAATTTTTAAGTTAAACTATTTTATTAATTAAATTTTAATTGAAATAATGTAAAGAAAACATTAAAAAAGTTTCTGTTATGTTGGGGATTGAAAGTAGTATAAGGTCCCAGGGGCCGGGGTCCAGACCCCTGCCCCTGCTTAAAAAAACACCCGTTTTTGTTCTTTATGATTTTGTCCCAGGTGCCGAGGTCCAAATCCATGAGAGGATTAATTAAATTAATTCATCCAGAGGAAGAGGGACTCGAACCCAAGAGGTCGAATCCAAAGCACTACAACTGGGCCAACGATACAGTTATCCGAAAAAGGATAATTAGCAATTATATATAATATAATTTAAAATCGATTAAATAATTCACCAACGGGAGGGGGATTCGAACCCAAGAGGTCAAATCCATCGCACAACCAATTGACCGAGGACATAGTCATCCCGAAAAAGGATATTTGTCAGTTATGTAGTAATAAAAAAGTGTCGCAAGAGTCAAAAATGGACGGGAGAGGGGATGCAGGCGACATTCTCCCTTTTGCCTATATAAAGGGATATTTGTAAGCAAAAAAAGCACAAAGAAATTTTATAAAAATGTTCAACGCACCGTTTACATTAATTTTATCCGGCGCTACGGGAAGTGGAAAAACTCATTGGCTATTGAAACTTTTAAAACATTACAGCTTGCTAATCGCACCGCCTCCTGTAAAAATACTCTATTGTTATTCCGAGATGAACGATTCTGTAATCGGGTTAATGAAACAAGGAATTGAGACACATAATGGGGTACCGACCCAAACGTTGGTTCAAAGTATGCCTAAACCCCTGCTTTTAATCCTGGACGACCTGATGCTGAGCGTAAATAACGATTTTTTTGGATTTATTGTTCACCCGAGGCTCCCATAACAGGGATGTAAGTGTGATTTTTGTAACACAAAGTCTCTTTGGACGCAATATTCGTACCGCAAGAGCCAACAGCCATTATTTGGTTTTAACCCGGAATCCTTCTGGTCAACTTCAGGTCAGAACGGTGGGCTCTCAATTGTTTCCGAAGAGGCTAAACTATTTTATGGAGACATACAACGATGCAACCAGCGAACCATTCAGCTACTTGGTTATAAATATGCATCCTAATGCGCCCGAGTCTGAACGTTTAACAACTAAAAGTTTCCCAGATGAACAGCGTGAGGTGTACCTACCAATTGAATAAAGAAAGGGTATAAAAGGTTGAGAAAATCTGTAATTTTCCTTATAAGTGAAAACGCAGAATTTAAAAAAAAATCGCCTCTACGAAATCGGAAAAAAAGAAAAACATCCTTCTGCGAGACGCAACAGCCGAACAAATATTAGGACTTGTTGAAATTTGTGCAAACATATTAAAATTCAATTTCAGCCTAAACATAAGCCAAGGAAACGGTTGGCCGAATAAGTGGACTATTATCGTGCAATTGCACGCTCGCGTAGCGAAAAGACTGCGAGAAAAAGGCTACAAAGGGAAGTGGTATAACATTAGGAGCAATATTAGTGCCTATTCTTGGCGCACTAGCTCAACACCTGGTCGAAAAAATTACGGCTCTAGTGCACTTTATGAGTCCAATCGACTTTTATGAGTCCAATCGAGTTTTATGAGTCCAATCTGATTTTTATGAGTCCAATCAGAGTTTATGAGTCCAATTAAATATTTATGAGTCCTATGAAAATTTATGAGTCCAATAATTTTTTTATGAGTCCAATGATCATTTTAATTAAGTTTTGAGTCCAATTTTTACTTTTCAAACTGTCTGCCTAAAATTGCAAATACACAAAGTAAAGCCACAATCATAGTGGATATTGGTATCGAATTTCTTCCAGAATATTTTGGAAAATTTTTGAATTTCCATGGAACCGACGGAACATATACTGATAAAGATAGGTGGGTAACATGTCAGAGTTAGTTCCGTGCAAGTGCCGCAATCCATTTTTGAGTGCTCGCCATGTCGCCTCAATGCCTTGAGTGTGCACTCTTGGGTCATTGGGATCAACGAAGTACATCCGATGATTTACCCAACGATGGTCGGATTGCTGTTGCATGTTATTTATCCCTCCATAGGCAGCCCATCCGTCACTTATGATAATTGTGTTAGCTTCTATATTATTAGCTATTATAGGCAGGAGAGTGTCGGCATCTCTACGCTGTACGTTAAAAAATCTAACTTTGTTAGTGCCCCTTTCTAATAGACCAAAAACCCAATCGTAGGCCCTATTTATCATTCGTCCCCTGTTATATTTTGCTCTAAAAAATTTGCTCTCATCGATTTCCACAACAATGCCCTGGCCACCCAGCCGCGCTTGTGCTTGCTGTCGTTCTGCCCACACTTGGCAAAGATCTCTATAAAAGTTATAAAAATCTATGATAGTATGTTTTGAACGAATGTTAGTTTCACGCATGACAGTTTCTAGGTTACTACTAGGGTGACTAGACCAGAAATAGCCAATTCGCAAAATTTGGTGAAAAGAAAGGTGTGATGAAGAAAAGAAGGATCCAAAACGGACAGAAAAGCGGCTGGCAGTTTCACTGTCAGGGTCATCCCTGCGGCATTTATTACAGCGCCACTAAATTTTTTATTAAATTCATTTAACGTTAAATTTAAATTACCGTATAACCTTCAGGAGACTGTTTATACTTGACCAATGATGCTTGTTTCTCCTGGCATTCAGGACAGAGAAGCATGTTAGCAATCAATTCATATCTTGCGAGAAATTTCATTGTTTTTTCCATTCCTATAATTATAAAAGATTTCCAAAAAGTGGAAAATCACACCTTCATGATCATCGGTGCCAAGAAATTGGCTAACCAATGTATCATAACTCATTTCAGTCCATCACAGCAAGCGAACCCGCAGGCATGACATCGCCATCATTTTCGACCAAAATGCTGATTCCTTGATCGCGACGCAGTAAAATTTTGAAAATTTTGTTTCTCTGAGGCACAACAATGTTCACAATGATGCTGCTCACGATGATAATGATGATGATGATGATGATGACGGCGTTCATGTTCATGGCGAATCTGCTGATCATTTAGTCGATGAAGAAAATGATCCTGGTCTGGTAAGCAAAGTTTGAAGTAAACCGAACAGAGTTTGGCAGGACGGTAATCGGTAATCGCTTTTAACTAAATTTTTAATGCCTAATCACTCTTTCCAATTAATTTCACCAAATCATCCATGATAAAGTCCACGAGAATTGATTTACAAGCCGTTCGTAAGACAAGCAAGTAGTCGCAATAATGATCAATTTCATTTTTGATCATGTCGATGCTTTCGTTTTTCATGACATCAATTATGTTCATGATTCCGAGACAGATGAAACATCCAGTTGTCCCACTTAAAGTTCCAACGTTGGTTGAATTGTTCGAGATTCCCCTTGATCCAGAAAACAATGATGGACACCCTCCTCCCATATCAATTCGACTTAAGTTGTATACAATCCAACAAGCAGGGTTTCCAATTGGTGCTGGATGACAAGTTTTATTGAAAGCGCCAGTGGGAGAAAACGAAGAACAAGAAACATAACAATCTGCATATTCTGCGTCATTCTCGATTGATGTTGATGGTAAAACCGTTATTTTTTGGTTTTTAGAATTACGGTAGTCAAAATAAGCGATGCAACTTCCATTGAGAGTTTCAGTTGATTGGTAATTATTTGGGGAGATTACGGTAATGGGTACGACCAGGAAAATGAAGAAAAAAAACATTTTTGTTTAAATGTAACTTTAGAAAAGAAACATAGCTTTAAATAAGCAAAAATTCTTCGTAATTTAATCACTTAATGTAAACAAACGAATTAATTTTCTTGTCAGTCTCCAATTTTTAAAACATTTTTCAACTTAACCTGAGTTCGCCAAGTTAATTTTTATCTAAAGAACAAACACAAAGTCTTCAAGCGCTTGCGCAAACAAAGTGAAATTTTTTATTCATTTCGTTTTATTGTTGAATGAAAAAATCTCCAAAGTAAAATAAAATTGTAAATTAATGTATTCACAAATATTTGATCGGACTCATAAAAAAATTATTGGACTCATAAAAAATTCGATTGGACTCATAAACTCTGATTGGACTCATAAAATCTATTGGACTCATAAACTCTGATTGGACTCACAAAAGTCCATTGGACTCATAAAAGTCGATTGGACTCATAAAGTGCACTAGAGCCAAAATTACGGCCTAACAGGCGGGAGTTACCAATTTTTTCTTTTTTTTAAATAGTCTAAAACCACCAATTAACCAAATATTTAGTCATTTTTTGACAAATTCTGTCAACATATTACACTTAAAATTTTTCTGGCGGCGCCTATCGGCACCGCCGGACCACGCCCCCAATGTTCCCAAAAGTTTTTTTTGAAAAACCACGCCACAAAAAAGAGCGATTTAAAAGCAAAAAATTTAAGAAATTGTTAATTTAGTTAAAAAATCCAGAATTATATGACTCACAAGGGAACATTCCGACTGTGACTAGGAAATTGCATATAAACGATATACCATTGGATAGAACAGGATCGACTTCTAGTGTGAATTTTTAATTTTAGCGGTGCATTTTACCTGCTTCAAAAGTTATAGGGCCTCAAAAGTCAAAATTTTGTGCTTGAGGGCTCATTTTCAACTTTTTTCACATTATATCGGTTTTTCTCCACTTTACAATGACTGATTACATTTATTTTAGGCAAAGAAATAATTTTAATGCATTTTTCATATTTAAAAATGTATTTTCTAAATTTTTAATTTGCTAAAAATTTAATTAAAATTATTTATTTTTACGTTGGATTCGAACCCAGACCCCCAAAATTAGAAGTATAACCAACTGAGCCACTAATTTTATGTGAACACACAGCCAAAACTTCTAATTTTTGAAGCAGGTAAAATGCACCGCTAAAATTAAAAATTCACACTAGCAGTCGACCCTGCTCTATCCAATGGTATATCTCCCGGTCCCGGACGAAAATCGAGGTCCCGGTTCCCGGGCAAGAATATTTCAGAAAGATATTAAACAAACTATAAATAAAAATATAAAATAAATAATAATTTATTTATCTAACTTAAGTAATAGCTTTATTCCTATTTTAACTTTTCAATTAACTATAATTAATTAATATTTACAACTTTTATCTTATATTAAACAATCAAATTAAAAATGTTTTTTTGTTAAATGTTTTTTTTGTTTTGGCATTAGTCATCAAAATGGGCGTTATTAAAAAAACCATCATCAGAGATTTGACATTTTTAATGTCTTTTATCAATTACTTTTATAAAATCAATAATTTTAATTTAAAATAAAGTACTTTTAGATCTAGTGCATATTTAAATATATTAGAAAATTCTAATCTTTTTAATGATTTCATAAATTAAGATTATTTTAAAATGTATATAACTTTTACATAAAATTGTTGCCTTTAATTTTTTGTTACTTGCTCTCAACTGCATCCCATGACTTACTTGACTTATAATGATATGTAGACAAATAAATAAAATAGATGTATACATTAAGCCAAAAATAATTAATTCAAACAAATAAATAAAAATTTCAAAAATAATTTGGCATTGAACCTACTTATATATACCATTATCCAAAATTAATACAAAAAAAAATATTATAACCTAATAATATATACCATTTTATCCGAAATTAATATAATAAAAATTATTACACAATCAAAAAAATGCATCGTAAAACGCAACAAGCTCAATTTTGCGGCTTATAAATTAAAATTTTTTTTGTTTTACATACTTTGATTAACTTTCTAAAAAATTAGACTATTTAATTTGATTATAATGATTGATTACGGTCAAGCTCTCATTATAGTCAAAAATAATATAAAAAAATTTTTCAAGTGGTTCTATTAATAGAAATTAAACATATTTTTTAAATTTTTTTTGACTTTATTATATAAAAATATAAATTTAAAAAGATAAAAATTAATTGGAATGCAAAAGCTTTTGGCAATTTTGGCATCTCGAAACCCATGTGCTTATTCCTCAGTTAAATAAATATTGCAAGTTAATATAAAAATATAGGGCTATCGAATAATATGGAGAATTATAATTATTTGTATGTGAGCAAATCAATGATGATTTAATTTGTAATATGAAATAATAAAGGAATGAAAAACCTATTTGAAAAAATGATACTGAATAGATTATTATTTAAATGTAACCGTTATTATTTTATGACGAAATAAAATATTAATAATCTCTGTAATTTTTATTCGAACAATCTGAAAAAACACTAGAAATTTTATTCGTGAATAAGCGTAATATACAAAAATAAAATAAATTTATTAAAAAAATATTCTAAAAATAATTAATTATCATGTGGCTTCGTTTACGAATTTGGTGACAAACTTCGGGAATGGAAGGACAATTTAAATTACAAAAATTCAAAATTTTCTAATATTATCTAATCGCCATGTTTATTTAACTAAATATTATTAAATAAAATTTCTTATTAACAATGATAAATTCAAGCGAATAATATATATCTCTAAAATAAACTGAACGAATACCTTCGATAAAATCTTGCATGCAATTTCGAAAGCACTTTTCTCTCGATTTTCCCTGTTATTCGATCACATCTTTTGTTAATTTGCATACTAATAAAATATAAACAATTTACAAATAATTGCTGTAATACACATAATTAAAAATTAAAAAAAACTAAAACAAAACCAAGTAATTTAAAGTGCAACGCCCTACATCATTTACACCATTCACTCAAATTTTAAATAATTTAAACAATTTATTTAAGCGAAATAAATTTCGTAACAAAAATTAGTTTTTTGTAAATTGTATAGATTCAATAAAACTAAAAATTATTATTTGTAATTTGGCTTTAAATAAATATTTAAATACAAGAGTTATAATCCTTATATTAAATTAATTTATATTATCAATTAAAAATTTTAATTAACAAATAAAAGTTGTATAATGATAAACATAAGCAGCATAGCATGACTTTGCAAATACTTCAAATATTTTAAAAATTTATTTTTATTTAAAACAAAAAAATTTAACGCCTTACACGAAGCCGCTCATGTGATAGCTCTGTGGAACAATTAAAAAAGTGTCATTATATTACATTAAAACTTTAATTTAATTTATACCTTATTTTTACTAAAGAATTATCTTTACTTAATAATTCTCCTCTTAAAGAATTTATCAACTATTTGTCTTTATAAATTAAGCTATAATAAAATAATATGTCTATTAATATAAACTATAACCAGTGAGTGTTGACGGTGCCTGAAACATTTGGTTCTTTTGATTGAAAACATAAAATTTACAAACTATGTGATTTTATGTTTTTTATACTTGAAATCAGTGAAGAAATTGTCTAGTATTTATTATTTTTTGAAAATAAATTATTACTGGAAAAATATTTTGATCATTTCATATAAATTAAATCTTTTCAAATTTAACTGTTATTGAAGAAAATATTTTTTTTTTTGTAAAAAAATTATAAATAAATATTTAAACTAATTATGAAAATTATAAATTAGAAAACGATAATGATTTAAAATGCATAACTATTGCATGCTCTTTCGCCTAATGTTCATCGTGATAATTATAGCAACCATGTCGCAACAAAATTAAACAGCAAAGATCGCAATGGAATAATGAACGCCAGAAATTAGATGTCTATTTTCCTGATAATGAAATGCGTGTAATAAAAAATAATTAATTCAGAAATAACGGAGAATTAGACAACATTCAATTATAAACTAAAAAAGAAAAATATATATATATTTATGAAAATCAGCTTAAGGCCAAATATCGTTTAAAAAAAATTATAATTATTCGCATCGACAAATTTCAACATTCTCTGAAAATCTACTAATGGAATTTTAAGTCATCCATCTTGTAATATGTTTCTAATGAAATAATATAAATATGTTCAAAAAATATATATGTAAAATGTATTAAAATCTAGCTGAAATTAGCTAAATGATATCGATACTTATATGTACAAAATTTATGAAAATATAATTGATTTCAGCATCGTTTTATGATTTATCTTGTGATGAGTTTGACGATTTCATAAAATGATAAATAAATTCTAAGAAATAAATCATATTATGCAAAACTTGTTTAAAACAAATTACCCAACTAAGAAACTCAAATATTTTTCTGACAATTTTATTTTTATAATAAACTATACATAAATTTATTAATAAAAAAATTCAAATTATAAATTTAATTTTGCGTTTATAAAATCAATTATCAAAAGGGAAGGATGGTGGAAAGATACTCAATAAAGAAATCAATCCACGGTATTTTCCTCACTAATTAATTAAAACGATTTATCAAATTGTTATTTCTCGAACGATAATAATAATTTTTTATTTTAAATTCACAAATAAAACAAATAATTTTTTATTTTTATAAATACAAAACAAATGATGTCAAAATGTAAATTTTTTCAAACAATTGTAGACGAAAACCTTAAATTGATATAAAAATCAGCAAAATTATTTAATTAATAAAAAAAATATGATACAAAGCAATAAATTTTCTTTATAAAAATTAATTATAATAAAAATTTAATTTTAGTCAGAATTGAAGAATATTTTTTGAACTAATCTTTCATGCATATGAATCAGACAATTGCTCAATTATTGTTAACTGGCACAATCAATTATATAAAATTAAATAAAAAATCCAAATTAATTTGAAAAACCATATAATAATATAAGATTCAAGTATTCAAAAATATGTTTAATTATTAAATTATTTCGTTATCGTTAATATATTAAAAATTGGAATATATTCAACTAAATAAATTTTTAAATTTTAAAATGTTAAATATTTAATTTTATTATACATGCAACACTACCGTCGACAAAAAATTTATCCGAATTTTTATATGTGCAATAAAATATTTCATTATAATTTTATGAGGATTATATTCGATAAATATTTGTTTTAGCATTTAAATTATCATTTTTTTCCAAAATTAATTATAATCAATTTGGAAATTAATATTAAAAACCAATCATATTAATATGAAACCCAATACAGCTTATGACTACAATAGAAATCTTCCTTAGTATCAAGATAATAAAATATTAAAGAAAAATTCAAATGAGGCATGAAAAAACATAACAAATGTGTAAGAATTATTAATCCAAATGTAAAATTAAATTTTCAAAAAAATTAATTAGAAAATTTAAACAATACCAAGAATTTAAATTTTATTGATTTTATGTTATTTAGTGAATTAGTTTTTTCAATTTTCTTATTTTGACCAATATGTATATTTTTTATTGGGTTTAATTTTAAAAATTAATGAAATAGTTTATCAAAAATGGTTTGTCTGTATTAAAAGATTGAAGGTTGTTATCGTTATATTTCGAAAATTAATTTTAAAAATTCGGGGTAAAAACAGCTATTAATATGCTAGTAAGTTTTTTTTTTTTTTCGGTTTTTAACCGAAACCGACCGATCGACCCTCTTGTCCGGTCTCTAGTTATTATAATACTAATGATGTCATTTTTAAATCGTAATTTTTCCATATAATACTAATGATGACATTTTTAAATCGTAATTTTTCCATTATTTTGTCAATCTTTTTTGATAATTTTGGGTGATACAATTTTTAATAAGTTTACTAAAATTTGAATAATACTTCAAACTTTGATTATTTTCTACAAAAAATATATATCATTCAAATCCCATCGATGAGAGAAATCGAATGGTGCAATTTTAGTTTCGATATCTAATAATAAAAAAGTTGGAAGTATTCTCTAATTTTTCCATAAATTTTAATCAAATATAAACGAAGAATGTTATTCCATCAAGGGACCAAGCAAAATAATTTTGACGTAAATAAGCAACTATTTAAAGTAATATATAAATTTAGGTAAGAGATTTTATAATTCATTATTTATTTTATGAAATAAGAAAAAATTTATTCAACATAAATTAAACATAAATTGTTCAATTATATTCTTACATATATTAGCATAAAAGTTTATATTGATTTATAATTGGACACAAATAAAAATAAAATAGTAAATGATACAAACGCTTGACCCTACAAAATAAATTTTTGCAAAATATAAACGAATTATTTACCGCATGTATTCTCCAGACTAATCTTTATTTTTTTTAAGAACATAATAAATAATTTGCAAGATTACTTATTAAATTTTTTGGTGTAAAATTTAAGTCACGCCGAAAATCTTTATTTAATAAATAATGATTATAAAAGAGAATTGGATATAATCTGCAAATGCATTCTTAATAAAAAAATAAATTATTAGGTGCGAACAGAACAAACTCAAAAATTATAAAAGAAACTTCAATGACAAATTATAAACAGAATCAACATTAAATTATTCAGCCAGTTTGACTTGAACTCCTCAAAAGCATCGCTGCTAATTGCCTGAACATTTTGTTAATACCTTTCCCATAACGCGCAAGATTTAGGATAATATATGAATCAAAAGATCAAACTATTATGCTAAATAAAGAAAATTACTAAAACTAAAATTCTAAAATAAAATTCTCTCAGTTAATATTTAAAATCTTGTGAGCGTAAAATACCTAAATATAAATGGTGTTTTATGATACATAAATTATAAAATTTCATACATCAAAAATAATGGTACGAATAAAATCCATTACAAAAATAAAACTAATGCTATGACAACCCGGGATAGTTTCTTACCTTATGTTGTTACATAAGATTAATCAATTATAAATTAAAACCTAATAATATTGAGTTGCCTTGGATCAATAAAGATTTTAACTCGAAAATACCAACAGCCCAAAAAAAACATTTTTTCGTGCGTTTCAGGCCACCGGGAGCTCAAGAAAAAAATAGGCTTTTGCCTATAAATATCCTACACTATAGTTTTCTGTAAATTTTCTATAAAATATAATTTTTAAAGAGCCTATTCATTCTTTAATATCTTTTGATATTATTGTTAATTTGTTAAACTATTTCACTTTGAGATTAATCAAGCTTTGTTTTAGTTATACTTTTTTGTCTTTAAATTTTATTTCGTTTTGGTTTATTTTTACACATAATGAATTATTTTATATTATTTTTTATAAAAATATAATTCTTGTTCTCTATTTTTTTTCTTTTTATTGGTCTGTAAACTATTGAACATTTATTTTTCAATTAAATATAAATTTTTATATTTTACTTTCGTAGTAGCAGCACGTTTATTGGTATTCCTTGTGAGACTTTACATCCGGAGACGAAATAGAAGTTACATTAATTTGATTACTTGCTTATTTTTCTAAAATGATATTCTTAGAATTGATTTATGTTTAGGAGAATTTAAATTATAATTTTTCCATACATAAAAATTCTTTAGTAAACAATTGTTAGCAAAAAATAAAAAAATAAATTTAATAAAAGTTTTAAATGGTTTTATTGTGAGAGTTGAAAGGAATCATCTCTTCTCTGAAATAAAAGAGATTAGTTTAGCTTCTCATCAAGGGTGATATTATACTGTGGTCAATTCTTTTTGAACTTTATACATATGACAGATTTTGTTTATTAAAATAAAGTAGTTTATTCAGTTTTGACAATCTTCCAAACAATTTAAAAAAATTTTTTATCAGTGACGAACTGATAGGGAACCCAAAATAAACATATTTGCTGCGAAAATGAATTGTGTTTGTTATATTTTTTAAAGAGAATATATCTTTTTTGCATTTTTATTTTTAACAATTTAAATGTTATAAAAATTGCCTATAGAGGATGATAAACAATTAACCTATAGAGTATGATAAACAATTACTATTGGAAGTTTTATAGCATTTGTTTTAGATCATTTTTAATACGTTAATTTTAATAACAAATGAGGGTTGCTTTGTTCCATTCTGTTTTCTTTTTTACATTGCTGATTTTATTTTCATAATTGTGATGAATAAATTATTATTTTTTTGTTATCAATTTGTCAAAACGATAATTGTATTTTTAATTAATTTTATTTGGACATTTTTAGTAAAATTATCATTTTTTAATCATTTGTTTAAGACAAAATTTTTTTGTTTTGTAGATATTTATGCAATTTATTATATCTATTTATTAAACTAATAATATATTAAATAGCTAAATTGGTCAAAAATTCAGTGTTATGATGATCATTTATTAAAGAATTTGATGTTTTGTTAAAGAATTTGATGTTATTATTTTATTATTTAAATGTTTTTTTCTCATGGCGTGTATTGTGATTTTTTTCCTTCCTTGCGAAACGTGTAATTTTTAATCTTTTGTGAATAACAAATTTAAATTTATATTGATTTGTTATTTTAAATGGAATCCAAGTGAATTTTTTTATTTTATAACTGTAGAATTTTTTAATTTTTTGCATAAAATTTTAGTTAGTGATCATTTAATTTCGATAAGTCTTGCAGAATTGAATTTTTATTTCAAGACAATTTTTTTCAAAATGCTGCTGGGTATATAATTTGTGACAGAATTTGTAATAAAGAAATTTTTTATCAATAGGCACCTTTAAATTATAGTTAATAAATTTCGATCGAGTTGTTTTTTTTATTAATGAAAAAAGTAGACCGAAATTGATTTTTCCCATATGAAGCAGATAGCCTAGAGCAAGAGCATTACTTAATTATCACATTCCGTCATTACTTTAAATTTTGTGAGTTAGGAAAATTTATTGAAAAATGCATTCAATTTTTTTTTCTGTTACATTTCGTGTAATTTTCTTAACAAATACAGAAATAAAAATTCCCAAAAAGACAATTTATTTAAAATCTGTTAATTCAAAAAATTTACCAAGTTAATTTTTAAAAATGAACATAAATACCAATTTTGTCATTGAAAACTGAATAACTAATTATAACTATTTTTTAGTCTTGTAAAGATAAACTCTTTGTTGATTGCTTTTGGTTATTAATTTGAAATTAACTGGTGCCAAACATACGTTTATTTGTTTTTTTTGAATTATTATTTTAAAGAAAACATAAGTAATAATGTATTATATTTTCTTATTAATTTGTCTCGGTTTGGATAAGCTTTCTTTTATCACGTTTTCAAGCACTTTGATAAATTTTCTAATTACCGCTGCATAAATAAATTTTGTGCTAAATGAAGAGTTTTTATTAAAAATGTATTATTTGCAAATATGTGCTTCTTTTCTGTCAATTTGGCATGCATATAAATATTTTTCATTTTTTAAAAAAGCATTTAACTAATTTTTCATCATTATTGATTAATCCTTTAAAATTTATTGCAGTTTCTTATTTACTTTGATTTTCAACTTTTAATTTATAATTATTTTTAATTAAAAGTGTTTGAATTGGACAAAGCAAACAAAATCAGAACACCGTCCACAAAAAAATACATCAGTTTTTCGTATTGAAAATCAGAAATTTTGCAAAATTTGCTTTGAATCTCTTTTGTAACAATTTATCCATTAATAAATAATCTAATTTTTGTATTTTTCGCCTCCCCTTATTGATTTTAACAATTTGGAGAGTAAATTAGCAAATCCTATATTTCAATGTAATCGTGATAGCAAAATCAGATCTTTTACATTTTTTTTTGCGGCGCATTCTTCCAAAAAAAATTTTGGGTTAACTGCTGAAGGGTGGGGGGGGGGGGGGGGGTCAAGCGGTGCCGATAGGTGCGGCTGGGGGACATTTTGAAAATTTTAATATAACAAAAAATTGTCCAAATTTTATTGATTTTTTAGCTATTTTTTAAAAAATAAAATTTATCAAAAACTTATGCCTTTTTGTCACTTTTTTTCCACCATAATAACTGAATTGTTTTAAAAATATTGGAATTTCAAAATAATCGACATTAAAATACTTCAAAAAAGTTATAGCCTTAGAAACACAAAAAAGTATATTTTCTTGAACATTTTTAGTCATGTCTTTCTTGATTTGGTTGCTTTTTAATAACTTTATAGCAAAGAAATTTTCATTTGCAGGTTTTTTGACTAATGTCATAGCATCACGATTGTGTCACTTATTTTTTTCTGCCGCCATTAATTTAAATAAAAGAGCACGTATATCATTTCAAGAAGAAGCACACGTTCTTGTCAAGAAAAAATAATAATAATTTTAATAACTATAAAAGGAATTTATAAATCATTACCAAAAATATATTTAAAAAAATAAAAAGTTAAGAAAGAAAAGAAAGGTTAGACGAAAGAAATTATTTAATATCTAAATCAAAACAAATTTAAGTAAAGAGCTATTCCAGATAAGTAAAAACAGAAAGAACATTTATTTAACAAATTAAAACAAATTTTCCTAAATTATGAATATGATGTAATGATTGATACATTTAAGCAAAATATATTTATTTAACAAATTATTAAATCATTATGAATTAAACAGTCCGATTATTCATACTCAAAAATATATTCTAAAAATAATTATTCTACATTACTAAAACAAGTCATGTTCTCAAAAATAGAGCTAATGAGCATAAATAAATATAATTAATTTTTATAACTGAAGTAAGACTGTATATATTGCCGTCCATGAGTGCAGTAAGGCTCTCGCCAAGAAAAAACACACACAAAAAATTAAATATAATTTTAATGTTTTTAAAAAAAAACTAATTTAAATCTGTAAAAAGAATTAACCAAACATTTAAATAGGCGAAATATAAATATTTTAAACGTTTACTTTAATAAATAATTATTTTTGTTTTAATATTATAATTCATTAAATTATTGTCCAGCCTATTCGGGATGCAGAACAGGCGAAGGACAAGAAATTGAAGTACATAAAGGATACGTATTACTGGAGCAAGGACGTGGAAAAAGCTATTAATTATGTATTATCAAATGTGTTTAAAGTTCATAATACAACTATAAAATAGATATACGCAAGTTTAAGAAACTTATTCGAATTAACTAAATACGTTGCAAAAGACACCAAAGCTACAATGCTTTAGAAATTAAAAATTATGATTTGTTAAGAAATATATTAATTCATAAAATTTCAATAATTAAACAAAATTATCTTATATTATTCATTTACGGTTATACATTAAATTATTTATATATAATTTTGTTGTATTTTTTCTATTTAAAAAAAACAATTCCTAAATTACAGAAATAAATATAAATAATTAAAAATATGATAAAAATAATAATAATAATATGCTAAATTTTCGTTCCATTTAACAAGGTATCAAGAAAAGTATTTTTGTTAAGAAACAAATATTTGCAAAATGAAAATAAAAGTGAAAAAAATAAACCTCCTGCAATTTTCAGTATTTATTTTTTTGAATATTTATTATTCTTATTAATAAATTAAGAGCCTAAATTCCATTTGTTTATTATGATTTACAACGAATTAATTGAATTGTTGTCCATTTTTATGCGGTCATACTTGGTAATTAAACGCGAGATAATAAATTGTAACCATGATTATATTTAAAAAATTATCATTAATAAGGGAATAAAATAAACTTTATTATATCAGATATTTAATCAAACGAAATACCAATATTGGTTTTTTTATTATTGTTTTAGCTGGATTCTGAAAATTATATTTTACATTAGCTAGTGCAATTTCAAACTTTGTTTTATAGAATAAAGTTTAGGTACGATTAACGCACGCCATTAGTATTATCGTAGCACCATTAAAAATTTATGTTTTAAAATACACATAACTTCCATAAGTTTAATGGGTAAAAGGTTCTCATTTATTTTAAAAATTGTGACAAACTTAATTAGCTAATTATTTAATTTTGTTTTTTATTTGATTTATTATTAGTTATTTTGAATTTTAATATAAATTTCGTAAGTACTGAGTTCAATCATCTTGATTTTGTATAAGATAACAGCAAAAATAAGTATATGTAAATTTTTTTTTAATTTTCTTGACAAATTCGGGTTGTTTTTGGCGATTCCAAGACTGAACCAAAGAAGCTGTTTAGTTATTAGGGAATTAAATAAATTACTCATCTTTGAAATTAATGACTTAGAATTAATATATATTTCGTGCTAATATTTATACATTTTGTAAGCTTTTCTTTTTATTTTTGCCTAGCATATAAATTTATATATAAATATATATTTACTTTGGTTAGAAAACTTTTCTTTACTTTCGATTTGATATATTAATTTTGTTAAATAAAATTATTTAAGCAACTGATTGATTTAACATTAATAAAAAAAATATAATAATTTTTTAAATTGACACCCGAATAATTGCCACTTTTATAGGCTCAAACTTGAATAATTAAACCCGAAAATATGGGATGGGGAAAATTACTTTACAATTCAGTGAAAAAGAAAACAAAAACATAAAACAATTTCAAAATAAAATCACAAGTTATTTCCTTTTTTTACAATTATTCCAACAGCCTTCTTAAATCATTTTTGATTAGTTTTCTAACCTTTTACGCCGTTAATTTTTTATTGAATTAAAAATTATTTTTATTTTTATATCATTTTTTTTGTTTATTAATGATTTAGCTGGCTTCATTATTCTCATGTTGCGATTGATTTATATATTAAAAAATATCTTCCAGCGTGATTTCTGTATTGCAATTCGGGCACATAAATTCAAAATTTTCTGTGATCTTTTGATTATTTTATGTGAGAGTTGGATTTGCTGTTTATTTCCTTCGGTATCGCAATGTAAATTAATTCTCTAACTAGGATATTTTACTTTAGCTCGTGTATTCCAAAATTTATTTTGCTTGATAAGGTTCAATTAGCGCCATCAGAAAATTGTTTCTGTGTCTCGACAAAAAATTAATTTGTTCATTTAGTTTGTCATAAATGTTATAGGTATATTAAAAATAAACATAAAATGTTTTTGAAAATTTAATTCATTTAATTTAACGATGATTATCGGCTTTGTGCACGCACCACTTGCGCTCGGACCTGCTCCAAAATCCAAAGTTTTGCGTATTTTCGTTTGGTTTGTTTATTCTTTTAATTAATATTTAAATAAAAATAAATACTTCAATTGAAATTCAATAGTGCCTTTGGTTTAATATTTATAGTCATTTTAAATTTGAGTATTCTTTCTTTATTGTTGTTTAGGCTCAAGTCCAGTTTATGCGTCCAATCGACTTTTATGCGTCCTATCAAATTTTTATGCGTACAATCAAATTTATCAGCTAAGTGAAAGCCGGTTTTTCGCTCCGTTTGTTGGCAAAAAGAAAGTCTGTAATTAAAAAACCCATACAAGAATAGAATTGTTACTATTTTGTGGTAAAACATGTCAGAGTACAATTTGAGGAAATGCTGCATATATATTTGTTTCAGTAAATGCATGCATGTTCAGAGATACCATGAAAAAAAACAAAAATATTTAGTATATATTGGAGTAGATACTGCTAAATTATCCCGTATATTTAGAATTAATTAGATGTTTAAAATTGATTGGACGCATAAAAATTGATTGGACGCATAAAAATTTGATTGGACGCATAAAAGTCGATTGGACGCACAAAAGTCGATTGGACGCATAAAAGTCGATTGGACGCACAAAAGTCGATTGGACGCATAAAAGTCGATTGGACGCATAAAAGTCGATTGGACGCACAAAAGTCGATTGGACGCATAAAAGTCGATGGGACGCATAAACTGGACTAGAGCCGTTGTTTATGCCTTTTTCGGTTTTTATTATAAAAATTCTTGAATTTATCAGATTCATTGCCAACATTAGAAACTTCTGAGAGGAAGTTTGGTTTATATTCCGTGATCGCTGACAACTACATCATACTCTTCTTCTTTCTCAAATAAAAAAATTCATATTTAACATAGTAATATAATAAAAATCTATAATTTAATTATTTGTTTCTTTAGTAAAGTTTCAATGATAAACTGAATAATTTGGTTTAATTCTAAATTTATATTTAAATAAAATAAACAATAATAGTTTTATCATTCATGTCAATTTAATCATTTAATCTGTTAATCTTAATATTTTTGCCTAAAAATTATCTTATATGTTTTCTATAGCAACAATATGATAATTAACATGAATTGAAAGTTTCATCATATTTATTGAAGGTTTTAAAAAATTCAATTAGTTTCGATTTTTTGGTAATTTTTGTTCTATCTTCTATATTTAAATTTCATTCTTTTTGTTGATAAATATAAATTTTAACTTATTTTTAGTTTCTTGTTTAATCAAAAATATAACATTTTAAATAGCCATAAAATTTATTATTGTATTGCTTTTATATTGTTCAAAATTAAAGTAATTAAAGAGATTCGAATTTATTCAAAGGAATTAATATTTATTGCAATTTTAACTTAAATTAACATTAATACATTTTGCAATTATTTAATTATTATAGGTAAATATTTTTTAATGTATTCTTAGTGTATTGAAGAAATTACGTTGATTTAGTTCAAGTGTTTTATTATTCCTGAAAAAATAATGAAAAATTTTTATTTTAGTTTTTATATTTATCTTTTTGTGTTAATTTCGATTTTAACATTCTTCACCATCACCATAACAAATACATGTAATAAAATTTTTTTCTCTGAATTTACATATTTATATATAATTTTGAATGCCTTTTAAATCGAACAAATCATAACTACTTATACATATCTACTATTAAAATTAGGACTTTAATATTTATAAATTCATTTATACTGATTAAAATGTAATTATATTAGGCATTTAATTATTTTTGAAGTTTTTTAAAATTTTTAAATAGAAAACCGATGGGTAGCCAACAAAGATATAAAAATTTGCAATAACATAATTATATTTATAGGTTGAAGCGTTCACACATATTACATATAGTAGTAAAATATTAATTTTTTTGAATTAGCCTCAATTTTAATGTTTTGTGAATTTTTATAAATAAGTGAAGAGTTGAATTAATTTTTTCATCTTCTCTTCTTGACTGTTTCTAATGTTTTTGATTTATCGAATTAAAGCCTTAATTATTAGTAAAAATTTAAATTTTTATTTGTTATTATTTTTTGTGTGACAAAATATATTTTAAATAACAGCAATGATATTCATATATTTGTGGAACGGCGCAAAGTATTTAATTTTTATTTAAAAAAATATCCTATTCATTTTTCATAAAAAATATGTTTTAATTGGAAGGGTTTCCATTGATATTCATAAATAGGTATAATGATATAAATATTGATTAATTAATATTAAATAATTAGATCAATACAAAAAATTTATTATTTTATAATAAAATAAGTCAATTTTTGTTATTAAATTATAATATCATCATATTAATTTTTATTGATGAATCTTTATTTAAGTTGATTTTTATTAATATTTATTTGGTTACTCTATTTCCATAAACTGATTTTCATATTAAGACTATTATAAAAAAATTTACATACAATTACATTTGAATTTGAAATAACATGTAATACAATAACTTTTAAATAGTTGTCCTTTAATTACCATTCTAAAATTTTTATTCGTAAAAATATTCCATATTTTTATGTAATAAATGGTATTAAAAATGTCGTTTATTATATAATTTATCACGTCAAAATTACTGAAGTGGAGAGTATTTTATAAAAAGGTGCATTTATAAAAAATTTTCAAATATATCATTCTAATTAATTTAAGATTTTATTATTTATAAAATATTTTTATTCATTTTCATAAGAAAGTTCTTAATTTTGTTTTAAATAATACTTTAATAAAACTTTTTCTCTTATGCTTTATGTTAGCTTGTATTTTATTAATTTTTTTATTTATAATAGGTATTATCTTAAAGTTTAATGTAATTTTTATTCATTATTCTTTTAGGGTTGCTCCCCGACATGTTTCGGGGAATTAGGAAAGTCTTAAATCGCACTTGAAATAAGATGGAAGTATTTTTTTTTAAGACTTTTTTGTTCTGGAATTTTTCTTTTTGTGTTTTTTTAGACTTTTTATGAAAATTTCCTCCCCGACGAAAGTGTTGCTCCCCGAGATTTTTTAAATTTCTCCAGCCATCCCCGACAAATTCTTTCGGGGAATTTCCTCCCCGTTCCCTGACATTTTGCTCCCCGAGGCTCGGGGAGCATCCCTAATTTCTTTAACTCTTGAAAACCGATAAAATATTTTAAAAATGTTAAACTATTCATTTTTTGGTTTAACAGGTGCAACAACGAAGGTTAGTCCGCACATTTGCAAATTGTCAAGAAAATAAATTAAAAAATCATGTGACGAATTTTTGAGAATTTTTATTTCTTCAGTGTGTACTTTCTGAATTAAACTCTTGCCAAGATTAAAATCTTTTTGAAAACGCATTTATTGTCTTTTTTTATTGTTTCCTTAGCTTT
Source organism: Heterodera schachtii (assembly GCA_023374025.1). Classification (NCBI taxonomy): domain Eukaryota; kingdom Metazoa; phylum Nematoda; class Chromadorea; order Rhabditida; family Heteroderidae; genus Heterodera; species Heterodera schachtii. Next base: position 486,305 of record SIJG01000096.1, on the reverse strand, counting down.
ATTTATTTTGAAGATCAGTAATCTTTCATGAAACCTTGTAATCCTATAGAGGTTTTTTGACAATTTGGCGCTAGATTTACCTTTTATAAAAAAATTTTTATTATGATAAGTTGTACAATTTTTGATTTAAACTATTTCCTCTGATGAGCAAATACGACTTGATAGAATTTTTACACCTGTATGCCATCTTGTTATTCATGCAAAAGTGCAAAATATGTTGAATTTAATTAATGTCTTTTATTTTCCAATTTCTCATTTTTCAATAATATACACAATATAAATTTGTATGAGATTGCTACCGAGTTGAGTCCCTATCATTTATTATCGGTTCTTATTCTTACACTTAAAAAATCTTTGAAACGAAAATGTTTTGACAGAAAAAGATTTTAGATTTAAATTTTTATTTTTATTTTGTGTTATGATTGTCAATGTAGCTGATTTGTTTGTGACCCAGTCGCCAAAAATAGGTTGAATAATTTTTGGAATATTTTCTTTTTCTAATTTTTATTTTAAAATATTTACTTGTGGTTGTTATAGGAGAATAAGCATATGAGATCAAAATTTTTGTTGCTGTAGTCTTTGTTCTTTCTTGCGAGTAATTATAATTTTTTTTTATATAATTTTCTCAAATGATATGAAGCCATTTTAACATACTTTATTATTTAAAAGCATTATTTATTTTTCTCACGCATTTCATGGAAAGCATTTTTAGTTGTTAAATTTCATTAGTTATTATTTTGTTGATTTTTTGTTAAATAATCCTGCAAAATAAATAATTTTTCAATTAAACTTGATCAACTACGTCAACTGTTGTGATTTATTAGCGAAGGCTCCTCTCAGTGGCCATAATATTATTTTAAAATGTACGCTTATCCAGATTCCATATCGCAACAGTTTAAGTCTAATAATTAATTTTTTATTTATTTTTAAAATTTTACTACATTAATATAAATAATTAGTTTATTTATTTAAGTAATTTTGTGGTTTCAAAAAAACAATTAAATTTTTTGTTATGAAACTATTTTATAGCATTTCAATATTTTTTAAGCTGAATTTTAGTGAATTATATTTATTAAATTTATTTATTTGATTGACATTTGTCTTTTTTGTCTAAAATGTTTATTTATTGAAAAAAGGGTCATTAAATCACTTCAATTTTATTTATTGAATAATTATTTCATTTACTTTTATCTCATAATTCAGGATGCTTACAGAGAGAATTTTTTTTTAATTACAAAATAAATTTTTTTAATAAATCCAAACCAACAAAATGTTCTGATACTTGAAAATATTTCGACAAAATCTTCAAATGATAAAGCATAATTTCTTCTTCATTTCCGTCCACCAAAGACTTTGAATTTTGCGCCAAATTTTCCCAATTCTTAAAATTTTTGGCGCGTAAACGCAAAAAGTAAATTAAATATGCACAAATATAATTGTTACATAACAGTTATTAATTCTAATGACTAATTTTTGATTGTGTATTTAAATTAATAATTATAATTTGTATTTTGTTAACTTTTAAAACGGTCAATTTATTTTGGAATATATCAAAATTTTTATAAATAAAAATTCCATTATTTCCAAAATTCATTTGGGTCGGCATTATAACGTTTCAAGAAATTATTGTGTATTTAAATTAATAATTATAATTTGTATTTTGTTAACTTTTAAAACGGTCAATTTATTTTGGAATATATCAAAATTTTTATAAATAAAAATTCCATTATTTCCAAAATTCATTTGGGTCGGCATTAGAACGTTTCAAGAAATTATTTCTATTAGATTTTATATTATTCGTTTACTTTTAAAAATTAGAATGTATTTCTATGGATGAGCTTTTAATCAGTCAACATCTGAATTGGTTTTGATATTAAGTTTAAGTTTTTCATTAATTATGATATTTAGTAATTTTTCATTAACTATGTCAAAATTAAATTTTAATATTTAATTAAATTTTCACACTCAACACAATTGCGTTTTCCTTATTAAACATAAAATCATGTGTTTCTGATTTATAAATGAAGCAATGAACAGTGAAATTTGAAGATTTTAATTTGTATTATCATTTAAAAATATTTTCACTAGTTCAATTAATGTTTTTTTAAGTGCCATTAAGTGTAATTTTTTTATTATCATTAAATCTAGTTAATTTGTTTATTCATCATCATAATTATTTAAATTTTCCATCAATTTAATCTACGGGTTATCATTGTCTTATTCTGTCATTCCTGTCGGAACTTACTAATCGGCATGAGATTTATCTAAACTGAATAAAAATGTAATAATTAATTTATCAAACAATTGGAATGCGAAGACTAAAACTTAACAAATTAATATTTTTTCACAGAAATACACCATATTGAAGCAAAATATGCACGAAATGCCGAAATATGCACAAAAAATATGCATGTGCATATAATTCCTAGCCCTATTAATTAGAACACGGAAATTATTTAGGCCTTTAAAAATTTAATTATGATTAAACTTTTATTTCTTAATATCATGTAAATTTAAACCTTAAAAAAATTAGCTTAATTTGTTCTCATGTTACAAAGGAGGCCTGAAACCCACGAAAAAATTATTGGTTTTTCTATGCTATAAAAAAAATTTCTATTAAATAATTAAATGCCAAATTATCTATTTTTAATTTTTTCGCATTGATTTCATTGTTTAAAAATTTTATGAAAAACCTCTACGATCACATACCTAAACGAACTCTATATTCTTTATTGTTTTAAAGGTTTTCGTTTTGAGTTTATAAATTTCAAATACGATTTATTTAAATTTTGATTTAATTTTTTTTACATTATTAATTTTTTTGTAAAGTTGTAAATAAGACTAATGCTGAGTTATCCCATTGGAGTGTATTCTTTGGCGTGTCTCATTATTTTTTAATTTAATAAAATATTTAAATATTTATAAATTACACAATTTAATCTTCAAGAAAATATTGTTAGGTAATTGATTAATATGTATTTTGTAAAAATTAATTTTCACTTTTATTTTAGCTTTTTTATTCATTTTTCTTCGTCAAGATTACTTTAAATTGTCCTTAAATTATATTCATTCGTTAGTTTCATGGCGGATGGTTCAATTGAAATTTCGACATAGAAAGTTTTTGGAAATGAATTAGAAATTTTATTGTATTATTATAGCATCTTCCAACATCCATGACATTTTTCTTGCAAATGTTCATTAAAAATTCTTGTTTCGTCTATTTATTTAAAATTTTTGTTGTTAGATTTTGGGATTCGTTTTATTCGGATAATTATTCTTCATAACTTTTTAATAATATTTTTAAATTATCTTAATTTCTGTCTTATTAAGGCATGTCTAATCTCGTAATTAGTAAAATATAAACTACAGTGAAGGTGCTGAAGTCCAAACCCAGCTGACGAACGGAATGAGAGGAAAAGGGGAATTCATATTCGGGGGAAAGGATGAATAAGCCAATGATCCGGGCCCTGGATTAATGGCCTCCCCGATTGGGACCCCCGGGTCGCGCGACTGATTAAATGCGCGTGGAGAAATGCCGAGAAGGAGTAAAACACAACATCGTTTATTAGCCGATAATAAGTTGAAATCGAACAGCAAAAAGCCCATCTCGCTCCATCGCTCTCGACTGCCTAGCCCCATCCAACTGACTGCTGCGAGAACGGGGAGAACGAGTAAAGGAAGCGAAAGGGGCGGGGAAAAAGACAACAAAGTGATCGATGATCGCTTATAATCATATTCCGTCTCTGTGCCTCACACGTCCCTCCTTCTTTTGAGTTTGTCCACAAACTCTCAGTTCTGCCGTGCATGGTGGATTGGTGCAACGAGTGGATGCTCTCAATTCGGTCTTTTCCAAACCTTACAACAATTTTTGTTTGAAAAAGGTAGCAGTTTTCACTGCTTACTTTGGACCATGCAAACGAACCAAGCAACCACACGCGGGGGGATAAATCAATTTTGTTAAGAGTTTGAAAAATTTGACCTTGATTTATCAAATGCCCAAATTTACATTTCTTTTGATAAATCATCTGTCGACAATCCGCGTCGCTGACTTCTAAATGTTCGGGCTCTAACTTTTCCAAAACAGGCACGGAACTGAGTGTCGTAAATTTTTTAGCATTTTTTCTTACCATTCTGCACACCCAAGCATCTGTCGAATACTCAAAATCATTTGGTTTATATATCACTAGACTTAAGCTTCTGACTGGTGCCTTAATAGCGTCAGGCTTTAGAGTTGGGCAGGGAGAAAAAGATGGAAGAGCCCATAAATGACCCACAAGTTGTGTTTGGCACATCATTGGACCTTTCGGCATGGGGATAGCCAAATTAATTTGACACATGTTTGGAATGACCATCGTCAGTAACATCACCATAATCATTGTGAATTTGGAGAATTTAGAAATTTTGGGAGCAATTCCTTCCCAACTTCGAATTCTGATGGGAACTAAGCTATCACTGCTTGTCCCAGGTACAGGGTTTGGATCTGATTTTGGTTCCTCTGTCTTTTTCGGGGTCTCTACCACAGCCAGGGTTTTGAGAGTACCCGCTCCTTCGTTCTTGACAGTAACGCCCGAGGGCCGTGATTCATTCACACTCAAATTAGCTATGGCTCGAATAAGTGCATCAGAATCCAAAACAGTAACATTTCTCAGCTGCTCCTGCGATGAATTCGTTCTCCGTTGGTCATCAAATCGATCTCCATTATTTCTGAAATTATGATTGGGACGGCTGAAACGGTGCGCCATTTCTTCTTGTCTGGTGCGGCAAAATGAAGCAATATGACCAGTTCGGCCGCAATAGTGACAAACGGGTCTGTTGCTCCATCTTCTTTGGCTCTGCATCTGTTGATGATTGCTTGACCATCGGTTACGGCTTGGTGTCCTATTTCTGTAACCGCCACGGCCTCTGCCCTTCGAATACCCTCTTGACGAGTTGTCGATTTCCCAATGGGGTTGTGTTTGCACGAGAAAATCGATGTGGGGGAGACTGATCAGGCCTCTGATCAGTATGGACTTGCCTTTGATTATTTAATGCCATTACCGTACCCCTCAACTAAGCGGATTAAGAAACCAATGTCAGACCTAATTCTGTCCAAAAATTCTTCGCAAATTTTCTCCTTTCTCTGGGAATCATTTAAGGACGAATTGACTATTTCGACTAACGGGGTCAAACGCTTAATAAATTCTGAAATTGTTTCATTTTCGCGTTGTTTGCATTGTGCCAGCGTCCTTTTGGTCAACTCCCGTCTTTGGGGTGAATCCATTTTACGCCGAAGGGCAGTTATCGCAGTGTCCAGCTTTGCAGTCTCGTTTTGGCTTAATTGTTTGAAGAGTTGGCGAGGTGTGCCAACGAGCGACATTTTGAGGCGAGCGACTTTTTCATCCTCAGTCCAATTCCTTCCCAAATCCCCAACATAATCATTAAATCTTTCCGACCATTGATCAAATGCGACAACTGATTCATCACCAAAAACCTCTAACTGTCCACTTACACCAGTCAACGTGTTCAGTGCCCCGAACTCTGGCTCATCTCCGTCCGCACTAGAATTGCTCGAGTTATTAGTTGTCCCGTGCTGTGGATTCCGACTCGTACTACGCTCGCGTGGGGTTGTGAAAGCCAACGAGTTTCTCGTCGTAGGGTCAGTATCGGTTAATGAGTTAAGCTGCGTTTGTAATACTGACAAATTTGAATTGACTTGGTTGGCCATGTCATTTAAGGCTTTAGTGTTGCCACATGCCCGTCGGTTAATATTTCGTAGGCACCTGTTCACAGCCTCTTCAAAGTTTTTCAATTCGACTTGAGCACGTTCCATATCAGGAACTCTGACTGAAGTTTTCCCAGCCCAAAAATTTTTATCAATAACCGAGATATTCATTCCATCATCCATATCTTGACAGAAGGCCCAAGAGCCGATGCAATTCAAACCCGAATATTCAGTAATGTAAAGGGGCGAAAGCGTGAAATATGTCAAGGAATATTGAAATTTGGTTCAGGTTTTTATGAGCTAAATAAAATTTAATTAAATAGGTACCCGTTAAATTAATCGGCAATTAAAATAATTTGGATTGGCAATAAGTGAGCTTTTTTCTTAGAAAGAAACGTTTGCATAAAGTTTTCCGAGAATGAGTGCTCATATCGAAAGGGGGAGAATGAATGATTGTATTTACTGTTGAGCATTTCCTTATAAATAACAGTAATTCTACAATATTTAATCCCCGATCAGTCGGAGCGAGTGTGAAAATTGTTGACGGCAGCGCAGTGTCTCATGACTCGTATTAATCACAATTCTCGGCCGATGGTCTCTTATTCTCAAGCGGCCAGCAGTAATGCGCTTCCGGTGAATCGGCGAGAGCGATGAGAAAGTGGAGAGAGAGAGAAAAAAATTCAAAACTAATAGGTCTGCGAAAATCAACAATGGCCTTCAGTTGATGGCTCGAATGGCCCGCCCTTAAATGTTCGTCATTAATTTGGCAATGTGAGCGAGTGGCGGCATTTGATAAAAAAATAATAATAATTTGGGCTGCAATTTGGCGACCGGTCCTTGACAAGACTCCCGAAGGAGCGGTGCGCACCTCATTCCATTCTCTTTTTCTCCACGCGTATCTCCATCTCATTCTCCGGGAGGGATGGACTGCCAGCGGCGTGCCAGCAAACCATCCGGTGCTACCCGTGAAGGTGCTGATGTCCAAACACAGCTGACGAACGGAATGAGAGGAAAAGGGGAATTCGTATTCGGGGGAAAGGGTGAATGAGCCAATGATCCGGGCCCTGGATTAATGGCCTCCCCGAATTGGGATCCCCGGGTCGCGCGACTGATTTAAATGCGCATGGAGAAATGCCGAGAAGGAGTAAAACACAACATCATTTATTGGCCGATCAAATAAGTTGAAATCCAATAGCAAAAAGGCCATCTCGCTCCATCGTTCTCGACTGCCTAGCCCCATCCAACTGACTGCTGCGAGAACGGGGAGAACGAGTAAAGGAAGCGAAAGGGGCGGGGAAAAAGACAACAAAGTGATCGATGATCGCTTATAATCATATTTAAGAGATTGTTAATTTGTTAGAAAAATCCAGAATTTTGGGACTCAGAAAATTCCAAGAATTCTCCCCCCCCCCCTGAAATGATAATTTTAAAAATTTTCCAATGAATAATGGAAAAAATCTTCGGAATTAAAAAATTTTATGGGTACCTTTTTGAATTTAGGAAATTTTTGTAACAAAATTCACCAAAAATTTTTAAAATTTTTCAAAAAAAATTTTCTCTTGGGAAAAGTCCCGGTTGGTCCCGGTCCCGGGTTTTTTCGCGGTCCCGGTCCCGGACGAAAATCGAGGTCCCGGTCCCGGTCCCGACTTTTCTAGTCCCGGCAAGTCCCGGTCCCGGTTTTTGTCAAATTTCCCGGTCCCGCTCAACTCTAGTTTATGTTAATATTTTATTTTAAAATTGAAATTATGAAAAATTATTTTTTTAATTTTTTTATTCCCAAATTATTATATAGATTTTGTTCTTTTAGTTTATCTAAATTCAATCAACTTGTTTTTAATCATTAATTTTCATTTCCACTGGCAATTTTTTTGGCACAATGACTCAAAAAGAAGTCGCCTTTTTTGACAGGACTGATTTATAATTTAAAACCTCGAATGCAATTTACAAATTATTAGATAAAAATTTATAAAATAACTTTATACTACATAAATAAATATTTTTTGCAAGAAAATAAATTTAACATATTGTCACACATTTTAAAATCAAAAAAATTTTTTTTTAATTATATATGCATTTGAATAAGATCATGAAGTACATTATTTTATTTTACATTTAATTAAAAATAGGACTATTTACTTAAGAACCATGATCAATATTAGAATAAAAATGCTAAGAATGTTGACGATTAATTACAACATACATAAGTAATAAACAATTTAAAACATATATAGTTTTCATGAGTAATTTGGCATCAATTTTGTTGTACATTAGTCGTACTAAAAAAATCTTTTAAAAATGTGTTAAGTATGTGTTTGAAATTTTAATAATATATCATACAACTTTAACACACAAATAAAACAATTTTTCTGTTTAACAAATATTATAAAAAAAATTATAAATTTAACTTTATTATTTGATGATTGATATTGAAAGGTTCAAACGTAATTGGATAAAACGAACAAGTTAAAAAAACTTAGTAAAATTTATTATACATTTTTAAAAACCAAAGCCTTATTTAAAAACAATTATTAAATGAAAATAAACAAAATAAATTAATTGACATATAAACCAATTCTGTTTAAACAGATTAATTAAAAACACATTGTTAAATAAAATACCGAAGAAATATTAAAGATAGACAAATTGAATTAGTATCTGAAAAAAGTTTTTAAGCATATGATATATAAAATAAATCAAACTTAATGTTAAATATTGCCTAAGGCCAATGATTAAAAACCAATTACAATGAATTCGATCGATTTTAAATATTCATATGAAAAAATAAATTGAATTAATTGTATTGATTTTTTTAAATGTGTCTGGAAATTAATTTAAGAAATTTTATTAATTAAAATAAGAGCCATATGTAAAAGAATATTGTGATTAAAGCATATAAAAACAAAAATTAAAATCTATCTCCTTCATATGGAGTATAGAATTTCATTTAAATTAAAAAATAATATCTTTTAAAACAATTTATAAATTGAAACTTTAATACAATAAATTTTTTTTTGGAATCAAAAAATTATTAATATGTTTTGAATTATTATTTTTTAAATATTTACTTTAGGATTTAAACTTTAAATATAGATTAACTATTTAACATTCTTTCCCTCTCGCTTTCATCATGCCTCCATGTGCGGATTGATTAGCGAAATGTAAAATATTTTTTCTATTTCAATATTAATTAGTTTAATCTGTTTATTGTTAATGTCGAATTTTATTTTAATTATTCAGCATTCAGTTATTTACATAGTTATTCAGAAATTATAATGTTTTAATAAATTATATTCCATTTTAAAATTTTGTTAACAATTGGCTTTTAACGAATCTAAACCATTGGCAACTTTTCTCGGATAATAATTGCAGGGAAGAATTATCGGTTTTAGAGAAAAACGACATTCTGATCAGCATCTTTTTTTGTAAGTACAAAAGTGATTTTTTCTTACTTATAATTATTTAGGTAAATGAAGTTTATTTATGTTTTAATTTCTTTTTAATTTTGAATGCCAATATTGTTTAATTATGACACAAATTTGATTTATTAACTATATTACTTGAACAAAATTTTATTCCTTTTGTGTTTAAATGCATTCTAAGCCATAATTATTTCTTCATTTATTTACTTTTCTCTATATTTGTTCATAATAGCTTATAATATAGTTATCTATTTATTTTTATCATTTTACTCGTAATAAAACTAGAAAATTTCTCAACGCAAAAATGATGATAGAAGAGAGTATATTTATTTTAAAAAGAAAGATAATATAAAAGCATATATTAATAATTTATTTTTGCTCGAGACATTGTCATTAAATTTTCATTTTTTAAATCTATAAAACAAAATTGTAATGATAAATGTTTAAATGTATAAAAGACAAAGTGAAAAAAATACCAAAATAAATAAATAAAAAGATATTCATTTCAGGTGATAGTAAAGATAAAGAAAATTTATTTTAATCTTATCCAAACAAAATGATTCACAATTTGATAAAACGACCATGGAAAACAAAGCCTTGCCGCAAGATAAATGAAAAACATAAAAATCCTCTTTTTAAATCTAAAAATTATTAATTCATAAAAAATAACGCAAAAAAACATTATATAAAGATAAAAAATAGAAAAATTAAAATTTTTTAAAGAATAATATGCTAATTATTTAAAAAATGAGTAATAGCTAACATTTTCTTAACTGAATACAATTAATAATGAGTGAAAAATAAATCGTGCAATAGTAGATAACAACCATTTAAATCTAAAGCCTTAATCCGAGTAAAAATAAGGAAAAGAAGGAAAGTTAAATGATATAATTATAATTTTTTTATGTTTTAACGTAAAAATGTGACTGCATAATGCTAAATACATGAGATATATGCATATAAATATTTATTTTTTAAAATATAAAAACCCATGAAAAACATTTTTTAAATACGCATGAAGAAAAGCTGTGCCGATCCGATTCAAAATCATAATATACAAAAAATGTATATTATTTTTAAGATTTAGTTTGAAAGAATAAGGCTAAAAAATATTGAAATGGTAACAAGAACAAAAAGAAAGAATAAAAGAGTTAATTTAAAAAAAAAATTATTATTAAAACATTATTAGATTTTGAAAACCTTTAAAATTTAATTTTATTTTTAATTTACATTTCTTCACACAAAACAGAAAATTTTTTTTGTTGTTTCAAGAAAAAACAAAAGTAAAACTATAATTAAATGAGTTACTAACTATGTATGTTGAATAAAATTTAAGACGGCAATTAAAAATTCAACTTCACAAATTATAAACAAAAACAAGAAAAAATTGTGTTAAACATGGAACAACAACAGTGATTCATAAATTTAACTAAAAAAAATTTAATAAAATATGAAATTTTTTTAAAAGTTTGTAAGAAATTAATTGAATAAGAGTTAAATGTGAAAATACTATAATGAAAAAAAAAATTTAAATATATAATAAATAAATGCCGTTATGTTTTATTCTAAACATGAAACCCATTCAAAGAAATTAAATTGCATATAAAAGAATAAATTTTAGCAATATTGTCAATAAATAAAGTAACATTTGATCCTCTTTTAGCTTGAGTTCATTATAATGAGTACTCATTATATTTACTATACTAAAGTAAAACTGTATGATATTCAATTTTTTTTATTTTAATTAACTGAATTTTGCTCAATTATCCATCTGCTAAAAAAATTAATTTCTAAAATAAATGTTAAAATCATTTCTGTAGCTTTTCAATAATGAATTTTTTACAACAATTTAAAATATTTTAATTTGAACTTTAAATTAGATAATTAAATGTTTGGCTAAATTTTATTTATATGATATTTTTTGATTAACATTTAATTTTATTAATTTCCGTCAGAAATTATCGTGAATGTATGAAAAACCTCGTTTTGCAGTCAAAAATTTCATTTACTTTTTTTGTTCCTGAATAGGATATTTCTTGCACCTCTCTACATACTTGTTTCTTTTTAATTTTGTAGAATTGCTATAATTTATATCCACATTAATAAAAACAACTATTTTTGTATTTTCATGCTGGAGAACGTCGTTTCTTATTCATTTTCAAAAAAGGGATGTGTAGATATTAATTTACCGATATATATAATCCAAAATATTGAATTAACTATTATTTATTCTAGTAACTCAAAGTAATTTCGTATATTTTTTCTTATTTTATTTTATTTTTTACAATATAATTTTTTTAGTTTATATATATATTTCAATAAATAGAACAAGTTATATTTGTTACATTTAATTAATAACTGGTACTGTAATTCAAATTAATTAGATTAGAAATAAATAATTTCTCATTTAATTTAATTGTGTGTTTTTCTCTAATATGTGACAAATTTCCAATATTTAAATTATATTGTAAGATATTTTTTTATTCAAAAAATAACGAATACTTCCATTATTTACCTTGTTTTTCTAATCGGTATTAAATTTATAATAATAATATCATTATTTTATATTTATTTTTAGATTTCATCAATCTCAAAAATATTTATATCTTTTCTAGTTATCAAAAAATAATAATAATTAACAATATTTACTTATTTCATCAATCACACCATCTCCTGCTTTCACTCCCTCTTTCACCTTATATCCCTTCTCTCTCTCGGCCCATTCTCTCCGTCAATCTCACTCACACTCTTCTCTTTCGCCTCCTCTGCCTTGCTAAAACACGCAAATTTAGTCGAGGAATTTTCACCCCGAACCCCGAATTTTCCAACTTCGATGTAGGGGTCGCAACCCTATTTAATTGTGGATGCTCAAAAAGACAAGCGAGTTCTTGAACAAGATATTAATGATTGAGTTCTTCCATAGGGAATAATTATTAATTTTATTACCGGAATTTTATTTAAATGTAAACCTAAGATTTAAATAAAATACTTTGAGGTATTATTTTTAGCAATAAAACGTAATTTTTAAAATCAAAAATATATGATGAATTAAAAAAAACAATTTATACAATATTTCAAAAACAAAAGAAAAATATTAATTATTTTTATAATTTCAATTTCTTTAGAAGGGCTAATTTTATCGGCAGCACTTTTGTGCTTAAAGCGCTAATAGGTCTGACATGGAAAATTTTATGTTCAATGAAAATATAAAGCGAGAAATTTAAAAATCATTTTTATCAAATTCTTTTTGTTGTCTTCTATAACAGCTGAGAGGTTGGTTTTCCATCGGATAGAAATAATTATGAAGAATTTTTAACTTTTTTATGGAATACCCTAATGAATTTGCTGAAATATGCAACGATGCAATTTAAAAAAAATTAATTCTTTTAAACAATTTTTTTATCAAATACTATTACCAATCTTTGTTTTTTTCTGATTATTATAAATATATATTTTGGTAAATACATTCCAATGAAGTCATAATTCATTATCACCTCAATATATTGCAATTTTTAGGGTCCTAATCACTCTAAAAATTCTTTAATATGAATTAAAAATTCATCAATCGAGTTGATCATTTGATTATTTTGACAAAGAATAAAAAAGTGATTAATATCTCAAAGTTAAGAAATTAATACCAATTTAGTTTTTATTGTATTTTTATTAAAAATAAAATTTAGAAGTAAAATATCAACAAAAATAACGAAATAAGATAAAAAATGAAATTTAAAAATAATTATTTACAAAGTCCAATTTTAGGAATCAAGATAATTGCTTAAATTTAAATTATTATAATATGAATTTAAATTTCTTAATGGTATTGGTATAAGGCCTAATGGTTAATCTATTTCAGTCATTTAAATACATAGACAAAAAAATTAACGACTTCTAAACCGTCGGCACAACAGCGCAAAAGGCTAAGGTGATCACAGAGCGACGAAAAGCATTAATAAAAATAAATAAACATAAAATCTTAAAATATCATGAATAATAAATATATTTAAACTAGGGCACAGATTGGCACAATTGACAAAATAACAACGTGATCTTTTTGTGAATAGAATTAAAATAAATAATTTAATTATCTTCATCTACCTATAATTAAAAAAAAAATTAACTTTGTTAAATTGAAAAAAATATATGAGACGAAGTACAACAAATTATTACTATGAAAAATAAATATTTTATGAAATAAATTTTAAGAAATAATTATAGATCGATCACTGCTACGTTCCACCTAATTAATATCAAAGTAAGCAAATTTAATAACATCACAAAAATTTAATAATCACTCATCATATAGTTATTGTATATAAATATATATATTTAATTAACCTAACAAACCTTTAAATTATATTTTTAATGAATTATTTAAAATTAATTTTATATATATGAATAGGGCTTTCTTTTTTAGGCAAATTCCTTAAGTTTTGCGTACAGTAAATAATTAATAAAAATTGAAAAATTAAAAATTCTTAAAATCGTTAATTCATAATTAAAAGATAAAAAGTTTGATTAAAATCACGATAACATGAGGATAATAAAAAAATCAAACAAATTAATAAACATTTTCAAAAAAATGGCGCCGTTTTTGTGTGCTTTTGCTAACTGGTCACTAATTAGCACTAATTGGTTCATTTATGACTCTCCAATTGATCGCCCTTCAGCACTATTGCCAAGAAAATTTAATATTAAACAGAAATTTTGACGAAGTAAAATTTCAATACTGAACAATATGAATTTTGGTAGATAATAAAATAACTAAGAGGATGGAAATAATTTAAAACTAATATTTTTGCAAAATATAAAGAAATATGAATAATTCACATACCAAGCCTTATTCTATGTGAAAAAAGATAAACAAAGGTAATTATTAAATTTAAATAAAATGTTTTTAAATAACAATATAATATATAACAAATTTTATTGGAATTTTATTTGATTGTTACGTTTTTAAACATAAACTATAATACTTGAATATTAAATTTGAAATTAATTAAAGAATAAGGAAATATTCAATATTAAATTAATGAAAATTAAAAATAAAACTGCTAACAAATAATAAATAACAATATCATTTAAAGTTTAGTGAACAATATAAGTGATATAAAAAATATTATTAATAATATCACCAAAGATTGCAATAAATTAAAATAGATGCAAATAAATGAAAATACGATCTCATTGATCATTTTGGATAAATTAATAAATGATTAACAAAATTATTTATACTATGATTTAAAAATAACTTCAAAATAATGAATTATCAAAATAACAAATTTTATCAAATTTTTTTTCAATTAACATTCAAAAATTATAAAACAAATTTGAGCACTTATGCTATTCATAAAATAATAAGATATTTACAAAAATTTATAAAATGATAACAATAAAAATAACTATAAAAATGCAAATTAAAAAAAATAAAGAAAAAAAAACGAAGTAAAAATATGGGATATAATCATGAGAGCAACAAAAAAATCCACGGTTTTCCGTTAGGTTTACTGAACCCCGGTTTCATTTTCGGTTTTTGGCCCAAAAAAAGCATTTTTAATTTCTTGAAAAAACGAAAATAAAATAATTTATTCACAAATAAATTAACATAGTAAAAAATAGTATAAATCATAATAAAATAAAGACAAATACTCATCTTTATACGAAAATAAAGATTTTAAGAAAACAGACACTAACAATTCGCATAGTATGGGTTGCCTTGCATTGTTTATCAAATATTTTAATGTTATTTATTCATTTAAATTTAATGTTATCATTTTTTGTTTCAATAATTTAATATTAATTAATTTTAAATGCTTGAGCATCAGCAATTTTTGGTTACCAATATGCTTTAATTAAAATATTGCTCTTTTATTTAATCTTTTACTATTAGAATGATTTTAATTTTATTGAAACTTATGAAATAAGTCATTATTATCTAGATTAATATTTATTTGTCTTGCAATTTGTTTAATTTTAGCCGTTTTTGATTGTTTGTTGGGCAGTACTTTTTGTATGGCGAATAATCGTGTTGTTGAAATTTAACGTATCAAGTATTATTTATGTTAGTTTTTTTAGGTTTTTTATACTTTTTTTTTGCCACAAGTATGGGTTTGCCTTATTTTAGTTGATAAATAATTATGTGTATTTATTCTTTTAAATTTAATTTAATGATTTTTATTAAATGATTTTAAATTAATTTATATAAATGCTTGACAATCAGCAATGCGTTATTATCTAAATTATGCCTTTTCAATTAAAGATATTGCTTTTTTATTTTGTGTTTTACTATTAGCAAATTTTTATTTTCAAATTTTTGAGCGGTAATTTAGTTAACTTTTTAAATATTTAGTACCAGTGCCAGTACTGCTTTACTCTACTTTTCATCATAGTAATCCAACGCATCGGCGCACGGTTTATCTATAAAAATTAGAATTATTTATTTATATTATATTATATTATGTTTTTAACTATTAATTGTCTGTTTTAATAAGTTTAGAATGTTTATATGAATTCTCTACAATTCATTCTTCTAAATAATATTAAATTCTTGTTAATTTTATCAACTAATTTCCATCTTTTTTTATTTTATATTTCAAAATTTATTTAAATTTTCACTTTATATTATAGAATTTTTATAAAATATACAAAAAAATAATTATTTCGTGGGTAGACAATTAGAATTTGAACAATTCATTTTCAAGAGAGCCTTAAGACCATCTAATGGATTTATTTAATTTTTTACTTATTAATTTCATTAATTCACTTTTTTTCTTTATATGATAACATATATAAACATAATTGAATTTGTCGTTCTCATTTGAATATTTATTAGTATTTTATTTTTCTATTTGATTTAATTGTTATCTATGGCACATGCATTGGTTGTGTATGCTTCGAGTGACATGCACACAAAACATAAAGAATATTTCATTGTTATAATTACTAAAACTAATTTTTATATTTTTTACTGTTTATGGTTTTTATTTATTATATATATTTTTATTGAGATTGTTTTAAAAATTAAAGCTGATATTGAATAATTTTAAAAATTAAAGCTGATAATGAATACAATCACAAATTTGGCATTTTTGTTTCCTCGCCATTTTCATGTCATTCTATTTCAAAAAAAAGTTTGTCTTTTCTGACAGATTATTAATAATATATTTTTTCTTTTTTCCTTTCGAATGTTTCTGTCTTTTTCAGTTGATTTTTTATTTTGTGTTTTGACATTTACATTTTTTTCGAACATATTTTTCGAACCCTAGTAATGAAGCTTCTGAGTCTTTCTTTAATTTATTTGCCATTTTTTAAATTTGTTTTAATAGAAAATGTACGGGTTTTCAAGATTTTGACTACTCTTTCGCCCTATTTGGCGCCGCTCTATATATTTCCGATATTTTTGTCAATCTGTTTGTTTATCTATTTTGGTGTTTTGCCCAAAATTTGTTAACAAAAATGCAATAAAAAGAATAATTACACCATTGTGAATCTCCCTAAAAATTTTTGAAAAATACACCCCTAAGTCGAGCCGAAAATTTTCAAAAGTACATCCCTAGGAAATGAAAAATTTTCTCTAAAATTTGTCTCCAAAATTTATTTATTTATTTTCTTAACAAGAATTAGTGATTTTAAATTAAAATGTTTAAATTGTTAACCCATTAAAATTAATATAAATTTTATTATTTTTTCATTAGATTTCATTTTAAATTAATTCTTTCAAATTAATATATTTGTATTAATTAAATGTTCCTGTTCTTAATTTTGCTTTTATTTTCTACTTTTCAGTTAGAGGGTTTTTGGAATCGCACGATTAGTGGAAATTTATTTATTTGTATAACATACGTTAAATGTGTTGTTTAGATTATATTTATATTCTTTAAAATGTTTTTTAATGTAGTTAAAAAATATATTTGAAAACAAATTGTTTGAGTGATGAATTAACATATTAATTAATTTCAAGTCATAAGATTTGCATTTCGGCTTTCTTGTTTTTCATTATTAAGAATCATTCAAGATCCCTCGATGCAGTTCTTCTATGAATGTAGCTTATTTTAATTTTCATATATTAAATTTTGTGAAATTTTTTTAGTAAAATAAAAAAATTGAAATATGAAACATAGTCTGGTGGTGTTGTGAGAAAAGAAGCACAGAACCAGAGATATTAAACAATACAACAGAAATGAATTTAGTTATAAATAAACATTTAAATTTAAAACATATTTTAAAGAAGCTAATTAATAAAACACTTAATTTCTAAATGTAATTAATAAAATATTTGATTTATAAACAAAAATAATGAATAACTTTTTTAATGGTCTTAAATTTACCACTATATGAAAAACTATTAAAACTGAAACTCTCATTTTCTTATGTGAAAATTAAATGAATTTGAAAAGCCAAGAAATGATTTGGGCGAGCGGATTAATAGAGTAATTAAATTGCACTTTGGTGAAGGAGAATGAGCGAGAGAAAAAAAAAACAATGAGGGAAAGGTGAAAAAAACAAAATTAATAAAATAAATTGAAAATTGAGAGTCAAAATAAAATTTAAAAATAAATAAATTGAAATTGAATTAATTGATCAAATTCCATTGACAGAAAATAGGGGGGGGGGGGAATGTAAGTGCGAAGAAGTGAATGCGGTTTCTATTTTGAATAAAAAACTAAAATATATATGCTTTTAAAAAACAAGACCATTTCTTATCTAATTATTTCAACTAATTTACAGTTCCAAGAAGCAATAATAATATTGACAAAAATATATAAAATATGTGCGAGCAACGAAATACAAAAATACTACCCATATGATTATAAATGGTAAATAAAACCAAAAAACAATTTTAAATTTTGAAGTTTACTAAATAATAGCATATTTAACAGATATTTTTTAAGCAAGGCCTTTCAACAATTCGATCAAAAATGTTTTAAATATTATATTTTTCGTCTCTCATTATCGATTTTAACAATTTTGGTAGGAAATAAGCAAAACGTAAATTTCAGTGCATTCGGGATCAAAAAACAGATATTTAATATTTGTTGAGGCCTTTTTTTTCAAAAAACTTTTGGAAACTTGGCGGGGTGAGAAGGTCCGGCAGTTTCGACAGGCGCCGCCGGGGGAAAATTTTTAGAATTTCTAATAAACGTTGTTAGGAATTAGTCAAATTTTTCATGAATTTCCTTCTTTTAGATGAAAATAAGGCACTCTCCCCAAATCAGAACCATTCTTAGAAATAAGAACATTTTCACTTTCTAATTTGGACTTTCCAAATCAGGCATTTCTTATAAATAAGGACATATAGAAACCCTGAATTAGGTTGCAAGAATGCAATTCATCAAAGTTAGTAAATTCAAGCATTCTAAAAAAATTTCAAAATGTTTTTTGGCACTGATTGCGGTCGGTCGGTCTTTACATTCCAAATAATTAAATTTATTTTCTGCTGTGCAGCTGATGAGGGGAGAAACATAAATATTATTCGAACATTTTTGCTTATAACTTTATTGAAACTTTTTTGAATCTTAACGAATTTTCAAATTCTAACGCTCTTTATTGTGCGACTCAGCACCATGGTGAAGTCGTGAGATTTACACATTGATTAAACAATAAATAAAAATTGATTAAATGGTAATAGAAAATTATTTTAAATAAGCCTATGAATAAGCAGAATTTTTTAAAGTAAAATTAAAAGAAGAAGAAATCATAAAAATTTCAAATAAAACTTATTCAAATTAAATTGGTAAAATGAAAAAATATTTATTTAAAATTTAAAATAAATTGAATAGTTTTCAAGTTATGAATCACTAATAAAAATGAAAAAATGACTGTCGAATGTTTAAGTTAAAAATATTTCAATGAAAATAAAACTTTGCATAATAAATCTTCTTGCAACCAAAGAACAACTTTATTTGTTAAATTATCTTCTATTCTAAATTTGACTTTTAATTGAAATTTTAATTCATAAAAAACCTCATAAATAAATAAAAAATATTTTAATTGGTCTGCCTCTTTCAGTTGTGTTAAAAACGGGAAGGCATGACAACTGGTATAGTTGCTTTGAATGTAAAATAATGCTTCCACATAATTATTTTTACTTAAAAAATAAAAATTTAAAATATATTTACAAACATTTAAAAATTCATTTTAAACACCATCATAGAAAACCGATTTTATGTTTCGGCGAAGATGAGAGTGGAGATAAAGCGGGGGATTTTTTTTTTTATAACAATTTTCTCAAATAATATATAAAAAGAAAATATTAATAAAAAAAATTGTTAAAGGTGTGTGAGATGTGTATGCGTTTAAATTATTTTATAAAATAAATTTATGAAATTATCATTTTACCAAAGGGTCAACATATAAAATAATTGCCTTTTCTCCCTTGTTCACTTTGTATATTTTATTTTTCTATTTTTGGCAGTGTGCTGCTATAAAACTTATTATAATTTATTTATTTTCCACTTATAATCTAAAGATATGTTTATTTTTATATATTTTATTTATTTGTAAATTAAATTAAAATCATTTCCATTAAGTTTATATCAGAGTTGTAGATTTGATATTTTTTAGTTTAAGATTTCTCACATTATTTTCTTGTAATAGTATTTATTAGCTTTAACAGTATATAAAATGTATATGTTCAAATAAAATTTGTATTATCCCTTATTTATAAATTTTCAACTATTTCTTATATTTTTAATATTTTTCGGTTAATTTTTATTGAAATAATATTTCATGATGCTATCTGGTGGCATAATCTATTTCTCAAAAATTTTATTTTAATTTGTTCAAATTTGTACTTTTTACTTTAAAATTCGACACGGTAATGTTGTTTCAGGGCTTCAGTCGGTGATTGGAATTTACATTGATTGTTTCATTAAGTAATTTTTTAAATTAAATATATGTTTAAATAATATAAACATTTTTTGTTGTTATTATTAAATCTATCTCTTAAAATTTTGTGAAATAAATTAATTTATTGATTTGAACTATAATAAATGTTTACAGGATTTACATATTCTTTTCGTCTAAATAATCCTACGCTTCACCGTAATGCGTACATTGGCATCGATGCCGTGTGACCTCATGCTATTATGCAGTAAATTGGTTCGGGAGTGTGCGTATTTATGTCACAGTAATATTTTTATTTTAAACAATAATAAAAGATTGTCTGCCCATCTAGTAAATATATAATCCTTTGTAAAAAATGATAAAATTTGATTAATCGAAAATTAGTCAAAGATAGTGATTATTCGAGGGTTTTAGATTATTTTTCTATTAATTTGTTTATGGTTGTATAATAGAACAAATAGTTTTTTTTTTTGATTTGGTCAATCAGTGCATGTCATTGTATGTCAATTTGTCACTTTTTTCACTATATTACATTATTGGTTATATGAATTTTTGCAATTAAATTTATTAGTTTAATTATAATATCAAACGGGATTATTTTGAATAAGTATTACATTGTAATTTTGCACTAAATTAAGTTATTTTTTAATTATTAATTTGAACTTTTAATTTTAAATATGCCCGAATACATTGTTTAGTTAAAATTTATTCATTGTTTTTTAATGTTCTTTTTAATGCTTACTAATTAATTTTTAAATTTAAATATAATATCATCGATTGGGTATTTAATATTTAACTTTCATCCTTTATATTTTTTTTGTTAATTGAATTATTTATATTAATACATAAGAGTAATTATTAAAATAATTATTATGTTTATTTATTTATATCCTTTTTTATTAAAATAGTTAATTTATTTTTATACATTCTTTATAATATTTTTGTATGTATTAATTTTTATTATATGATAAAACAATTTCTTTTTAATATTAAAATTGTTATTTTTATTTTTTAGTCATATAGAATATTCTCTAAATATTAATATGAAATCCTTCATGAATCTTTTAATTTATCTCATGTTTTTTTATTATTTTTTAATGTAACTAATGCGTTAGCTTTTAAAATTATCAACTTTTTCATTATTTAATCCATTTTACGGGGTGGCTTATGTTTATGATGCTAATGTGTAGGATCGCGATTAGTTGACAGAATTTCGGCTTGGTTCGCTTAAGGCTTTTAATTAAAAAACATTTTTTAAATAAATTTATATTTGTTAATTACTAAAGACCCATGTTAGAAATATTTTTTTACATTGGAACATCACCGAGGATAAAATAAATAAAATAAAAATGAATCTATCTTTTAATATTTAACCAGAAATAGTTTATCATTATACTAATTTGTAAGAAATTAATAAGAATAACATTTTCAAAAATAAATAATTATAAAACAATAATAATTGTTTCAGATAATTCATATTACTTTCATGCATTGCATTAATATATGACGCTGTAATAATTGCTAAAAAACCAAGTCAATAATAATGCAAATGAAATGTAAGACAAAAAACTAATCCTTATGAAATCATTGATAAAAGAATAATTATTCAAAAAAGAGATAAGTGAAATTGATAAATATATAATCTAATTTTAAATTACAAACAAGAAATAATGAAGGAATTTAAATACCAAGATCAAACAAAAATGATCAAAAAAGAGCAAATAATAAATGGTTTTTAAATCTTTTATATTTACAATTCATGTTATTCATGACCGATTAATTCACCGAATTGATTATTCAATTTTATAATAATAAAATGTTTTCAATATCTCTTTTTTAATCAGATTTTTGAGTTGTTTTAAAAAAATTTATTGTTTATTTATTTTTTGATATTTGTCCTATCAATGGATTAATTTGAATTTAAATTATAAATAAACAATTTATTGAATTTCTAATGCTATTTTCTCGCAAACTTACGCATTCTTTCAATCATTTTCTTCGTTCATTCAATTGAATAATATTGTTCTACTTCGACTACAATCTTTTCATGACGACGTAGTCCTAATTATATCTTATTTTCTTTTATATTTAAAATTTGAAAATATCTAAGGATTTTTATTTATGCATATTAAATTATGATTATTCTCAATATTCATCAAGTACATTTGAGCATTATATTCCACAGGCATTCCGAAAATCTGGCACATGTTAAGATAATCAAAAGACAAAAAATACCAAAATTTGTCTTTTATTTATTATCTTGGAACATTTATAAAATTGTGTCTTATCACTTATTCAATTTGATAAAATGGAAATAATTTTATTTTTGATTGAAAATAAATTAAATTTTTTATATTTAAATACATTTAACTTTGCATATTTGTCATTTTAATCAATTGTTTTTTGTTTTAGATGCTAAGTTTGTTATTAAAAATAATTAAATTTTTAAACAATAATAAATTGATTTTTTTAAATTAATTATTGTTTAAAAAATATTTGGGTTCGTTTTAATGTATTTATTTTTTCAAAAATTAAAAAAATTAAGTTCATATTAGGCCTTATATTTGATGAAATAGAATTCATTTAACAGTTTGTTTAGAAAATAATTTTTTATTTAATTAGTTTGTTGTTTAATAGAATTATAATTAAAAACTTATACAATTACCTTGTTTAGAAAGAAGTTCAATTATGATGACATATGCCACGAATATTATGATAAAAGTTTATTATCTTTTTTAAAATGAATATAATAAGATTAAAAATATGCAATCAAGAGTTATATAAGAACAATTAACGAAGTAAGACTATAAAAATACAGAGAGATTAAATTTTATTTTATATTAAATTACAATTAGATTCAAATTCTTATGAATTATAAAAAAAAATTAATATTTTTAGAACATTTAAACAAAATGTTTCAAACTAATATACAAAACTATAATCATGAAAATTAAAATAAATATCTTCTAAAAATAAAAATTTCTGATTTTGATAAAAATAGGTAAAAGTGTTAATATTTTATGATATTCAAAGTTTAACAAAAAGGGCGAATCAAAATTACGGTAACTAATAAAAAAATTTAATTTAAAAAATTGAAAAAAAATAGAATCATTATTACATTCATAAAGATAATTTATTCTTCTTTAAAGCGGGAAACTAAAGAAAATAGAAATGTGTGCGCATAAGCTGAAGATATACAGAAATTTTTTTTTATTAAATTCATACTAAAAATTACATGTACAAATAAAATATCTCTTTTTCCTGCCGAGATAATTTGTGTTAATATTTATAGAAAAAAATATATAATAGCAAAAGACTATTCAAAAAATAATAATTTAAAATTTGCAAAAACCCAAAATTTAACACTACTTTTAATTCATCGAAAAACACTAAGTAATATATGATTTTAATTGCGAAAATTTATAAATGTATTAAATAAAAATAATCATACCAGTACCAAAAATGTTATCCTTACAGCTGA
Organism: Heterodera schachtii; assembly: GCA_023374025.1. Classification (NCBI taxonomy): domain Eukaryota; kingdom Metazoa; phylum Nematoda; class Chromadorea; order Rhabditida; family Heteroderidae; genus Heterodera; species Heterodera schachtii. The sequence continues at coordinate 462,862 of SIJG01000096.1, read as the reverse complement.
TACTCAAGGCACACAATGTCAACCAATTCAGGAGAATAAAAAAATATTTCTACCAGAAAAAAGGCTTGATATTTAATTAAATTACATAATAAAAATAAATAATTCTTAATTCGTCATGAAATGAAAATCATAACCACAAAGGGTGCTAGGTCGTTTCGTAAAATCCGCCACCTTGGGCGTTTCGTAAAATCCGCCATTTTTGCAATTTTTTCGACAAAACATGGCATAACTTTGCTTAAAAAAAAAAAATCAACCAAATTTTACATTCTTGGTGTCATTCGGTAGCCAAGCTTTTCCTCTATTAGCCTGCAAAATTTAAAACAAAATTATCAAATTTAAACTAAGTTATGGCAAAAATAGTACTTATTTTCATACAACTTTAGAAAAAGTTGACCAAATTTTTTTTTAATTTGGTACGCTAATAGAGAAAAAGCTTGGCTATCGAATGGTACCAAGAATGTAAAAGTTCGTTGATTTTAAGCAAAGTTATGACATGTTTTGTCGAAAAAGTCGCTAAAATGGCGGATTTTACGAAACGCCCAAGGTGGCGGATTTTACGAAACGTCCCGGCACGCCACAAAGTATTAATGAAAGGAAGAAGAAGCAGATGTAAATGAAAGCGACCCCGACAAAACAGAAATGAATCTAAATATTTGAATGAATATGAACAAAAGATATTTTTATTTAAATTCTAAAAGAGTAAAAAATAATTTCTAAAAAATTAATAGCAATATGAAATAAAAAATAATAAATAAAAATGCAAAGTTATAATTCACAACGATTGCATATCGTTCATTTCAAAAGTATGATCAATCAATAGCTAATTTTGTTAGAAAAATAAAATTAATATTTTAAACTCTAATAATCACTCTAAGAATTCAAAAAATTCTATATATTTTAATTAATATATTGTTTTGAAATTTAAGTTAGTTAAGAAACTTTTAGCTGGTTTTGCTCAAAGCGCAAATGAGTTTTATTTTTTCCTTTGCTTTTTTTTTTTGTCTTTTCTTAATTTTTCAATTTTATTTAATAAAACAATTTTTGTTTGTTTCTTATTAATTTTAGAATTTATAATTTAATTGTCTTATTAAAATTTATGTCTTTGATAATTATTTTTCGTTTTTACACCATTTTTTATGGTGTTCATTTTTTAATCATTTTACGAACAAAATCTGTTAACAAATTGCAACCAAATTTTAGATTTTTCACCGGCGCCTACCGGCACCGCCGGGCTCCTAAAACTTATTCTTTTCATAAAATTGGCAAATTCGCAAAATTTGGCCATTTTTGTACGAAATCTGTGCACAAATTGCACTCAAATTTTTAAAAGTTTGGCGCCCCCGCTGGACACCCTATTCCAGAATTTTTTTTGGAAAACCCTACCACAAAAAAGACAGTGTAAAAACAAAAATTCGCCGACAGGGAAAAATTAAACAAAAAAAATTCACGGTCACGGTCACGAAAACCGGGAATTCACGGGTTTTTTGGATCACGGTCACGATTCACGGGGTTTTCCAGTCACGGCGCATCTTTATGTTTTCATTTTCTAAAAATGGAAAAACACTTACTTTTTTGTGATTACGAACAAAAGTTAGGGCTTTTTATTGTATATTTTTACATATTTCCAATTTTTCTACATATTTTAGACTTAGTCGCATTTTTTCGTACAAATTTAGAATTTTTGAGGAAAAAACTAGGAACAAAAACAACAAATAAAAAAAGGTAATAAAAAACAAAAAAAATGAACAAAAAAAGAATAGAATATTCAGAGAGAAAAATAAAATAAAAAAAATAAACTACTAAACTCAATGTTATAACCACTAACTAACTCCCTCTCTCCTTCTGTAAGATCTATATGAGAACTATTAGATTCTTAATGTAATTATGGCAACCACATGTATTTCTATTTACACGAAGCCTAATTACAGGCTAATATTTTGCCGTCCGCACAAGTCAGTCCTGTCCCACAAAAAGGGTTCAGTCGTAGAGAAATACAAGTCTTGTTGAGGATCCAATACTGAGAGATTTGGGGACTACAATGGCGAAGATCCATTTGAGGAAAACTTAGCTCAAATTCTGGCATTTATGCCCCAATTATAAATTTAGCCGTAATTTTTGCAATTCTTTGCGCCTTTTGTTGAATTATTAAAACAAATTCAAATCAAAGACCCAAGACGGAAAAGTACTCACTTTTTCTGGATAAAATGTCGTGATGAATTGTAAAAAATCAAAAATTTAAAGAGTTTTCCATAAAATGTTATGATTTTGTAATAGCCAACAATAAACAAGCAAAAATCTCTAATTAACGTCATCAAATTTATAGATTTAAATCATTTTAATAATATATTCAAATTAAACAAATTCTGTCAAATTAGGCAAATTTATTTGAAAAATTTATATTTTTTTGAAGGAATAAATATGAAATTGTGCCTATTATTCACTTTAATTTTATTTTGATCATCCTAACTGATCAAATCGGACCAGAAAATAAAAAATGGGAACAAAAATCATTTGACGAAATATTTGAAGAGAAATGGGAGAAAAAGGAAGAAAATCTGGAAGAAAAAAGAAATGAAGAACAGAAAAGAAGAGAAATAATTGGAAAATTTAATATGATAAATGAGAAAATAAAGCAAAAAGGAAGAAAATATTCAAAAATAGAATTGAATAAACAATTAACGATGAGCAAAAAATTCAAATTAAATTGGGAAAATATTGAAAATTTTTAAATCGAACATTTTAAGATGGAAGAAACAACTTGGAGAAGAAATTTTTGAAGAACAGCAGAAAAATGAGTGATCTTGGAGTTAATCAAGTTTGATATATAAAATGTTTGGGCATACCGTACTTCTTCGATTATATCAAGACATACCGTACTTCTTCGATTATATCAAGACATAACATACTTCTTCCATTATATCCTCCAACTCCCTCGATTTGAAGCCCCTCTCTCATAAAGCCAGCCTTCTGAGAGGGGTTGAACAATAGAGTCTCCCGGGGCTACATTCGAAGAAGTACGGTATTTCGAAATTTTTATTCGTAATTCGATAAATATTTTTTTGCACAGCTTAATTAAGGCGAGTCACCGGAGAAGCATCATAATTTCCAAACCTTACCAACTTTTAGCATTAGAATCATCAGGGCTTCCTTTTTTATGCAAGAAAAATCGCGAAATATGTAAATAAAATATGTATAAAAAATGCTAAAATATGTATGAAATATGCACAATAAACCCAGAAATATGTACGACAAATTTTAAATGAAAATTCCTCGTAAAGGGTGCAATAGGCAAAAAATGCCATAAAAATGTCCTAAATAGGCTTAGAAATCATCTTTTAGTATATTTAAGAATTAATTTTTGGCTGGACACAATAATGATTAGAGCCCGAATTTTTATGTTTTTATATATTATTTCTGCGGCTTAGTTATTACAAGAGAAGCCCAAAAATAGCATTTTCTCCCGGAACCGCTCAGTTGGGCCCCGGCACGTTTGGGCCCCAGGGTTTTTGGTCTTATTTCTTTGTCAAAAAATTCAAAATTGGTTGTATCATTCGAAAGCCCTAAGTGTCCTCTATTAGCCTGCCAAATTCCGAAAAATCTCGTTAAGATGTCAAAAAAATCCGATTTTTCAACTTTTTTGGCCAAAATTTGTTCAAATTGACAAAAAATTATAGAATTTAACAGGTTTTTAGAGAATCTGAAGAGCTCTCGAATGATACCAAGATTGCAAGATATGGTTAACAAAGAAAAAAAGTTATAGTCCAATAAAACTGAGGTAAACAGGTAATTTGGCATATATTTTTGCATTTTTGAGCAAAATTTGTTATAAAAACACAGGAATTCAAAATTGAGTCATTGGATTTCGAAGTTTTCTACTGGAAACCATTAATTTATAAAAATATTGATCAGAAAAAGACAATTTTACCACACACTTCGAAATTTATTTATTTGCGGATGTCCGGGCGAAAAAGATAAAGAATAAGTTTTTCTGGGATTTTATGCAAAACATACTTGGTTTTTACAATTTTAACACATATTTTACATTTTTGAAGTTTTTAGCACATATTTTATTATATATTTCATGATTTTTGGCACATAAAAATCCGGGCTCTAATAATGATTAGAGACCGCATTTTGAGTGCCTTTTTTGGCATTTTGCCGTTTTGGTGCCTTTTTTGGCGTTTTTTCCGTAAATTCCATTAAAAAAGAAATAAAATCGAGAAAATACACCCCTATTAAATGACTTGAAAAAATTTCGAAAATGCATCCCTTAAAAAATGAAAAAATTTCAGAAATATACGCCTAAGAAGTGAAAATTTCTCTCAAAAATTGATCGCCAAAATTGCATTTTTTTTTCTTGATAAAAATTTTAGGTTTTAAAAATTTTCTTTATTCGAAAAATATTATAAAATATTTAATATCATTTAAATAACAAAAATTAAGTTTATGGTTAAGTTTTACGTGTTTTCTATCTAAAAAAAACTTAGAAAAAATTTTTAAAATGCCTTTTTCATGCCTTTTTCGGGATTTTTGTGCCTTTTCATGCCTTTTTTAAAATTTTTTGGTGCCTATTTTATTGCGTTTTTCGCGAATGACCTTTTTTTATTTAGAACAAATCTTTCCAAAAGTTAGATCGACTCACAAAAAATATCCATTTTCCATAAATATCTTGCTTTTTCATAAACAAAAAGTAGCTTTTAAATAATTTTATATATAAAACAATCGCTTCAAAATGTTTTCTTTTTTTTTAAATTTTATCCAAAATTGTCGCGGATTCAAAAATTCCGCGGATCGCGGATTTAAAATCCCGCAGTCGCGGATCGCGCATCGCGGATCACGGTCACGCTCTACCCCTGGTTTAGCCCCCTCACCCCTCCCCTCCCCCCCCCCCCCTGCTACGCCCTTGCAGAGAACGGCGCTGGGGAGGATTGGATGGATGAGGTTTTCCAAAAGTATGGTTGGGCTGGGTTTTGCTGGTTGGCTGTGATAGACTATGGATTGAGCCATGTTAAAACATTTGCGGTCAATTTAATAAGGGCCACTTTCGGACATTTGCGGCCAACGGAAGCCAAATTAGCACTTTTTTAATTCCAAAAACGATATTTGCTACCCGACTTTTTCGACCCTAGGGTTCATTTCATTTATCGAAAATCCTTTTTTCTCTTAAAATTAACGCCAAACTTTATTCAATCTAATAATTCTTTTTCAAAAATTGGGCTTATCAAAAACCCAATAGAGCTTGAAAGTCGCTACTCAGTCTACCAACTCTTGCGTGCCCTCTCTTTGCTAATGATAATTTCGGGGGCGGGAAAAACTAATTGATTAAGGCACTAATTATTTTTGTTTTAATTTAATTAAATTGTTCGGCACCATTTGTCGTGGTCACCTCTCTCATGCAAATTACGGTCATATGAAACACAACGGTGCCACACATGCCAAAGGTTAAGCACAGTGTGCGCAAGGCCAACATCACAAAGCGTAAGCAACGGAAATTACGACAGTAATTAATGCCAATATTGCATCAGGCATTTGGGCTGCAAAATTTGAGTGAATGAAAATTATACTTTATTAGGGTAATAAAAATGGTCTCTCCCATCAATTAGCACTAACTGTAACGAACAAATTAATTTAAATACCGATTTTCTTATCTGATTAAGTGCCAAGCTTCTAAACGGTGGAGTGTTAAGGCGCCCTTATCAAATGATCAAGGGGTATATGGTAAAATTTCAAAGTGCCGGATGGGTGTCGGATGTATAAATTTGAATAAGCAGCGGTGAAATTCGCCAAAACTTTTCTTGGAAAAATCTCCGTTTATTTCATAGCCTCGCTGAACTTTTGTAGTCTTTTGAATTCGTTGTTTGTGCTTTTTGTTTTAAAATACTAGCCTAAATTCCCAAAGGCCAAAATGAAAAATTTAAAATTTTTAATAATTTGTAGATTTCATAACAAAAATGCAATGAATATGTAAAAATAATGCCTAGGATCGATCTTTATGGGAATTTAAAAAATATACCCTTGAAAATTCGAAAATTTTCAATTTTTAAGCATTTTTAAAAAAATTGTTGATATAAGAAAATTAATTTTATTTTTAGCATATGAAAAAAATTTAAAAAATTCGAAATTGCAGACGTAAATTTTCAAAATCAAAAATTCTTGTCAAAAAAAATAAATTATTTTGTAGATGAATTTTTGAAAAAATTTTTTAATTACTTAAGGGTGTATTTATAAAATTTTCAGGTCGATTCATATGAGGCATTTTTGGTGGCCGAACGTTTCGTCAATGAAATAAAATTTTAAAAAATTCAACAATATGCCATTACTTTATAATTTTAAGTTATGGCAGTAATAATACTTATTTTCATACAACTTTTTCTAAAGTTGACCAAATTTTTTAATATTGGCAAGCTAGTAGAGAAAAAGCTTGTACGCCCGCAAATTATACTAAAGGTCGACTTTTGGGCCTTTCTTTAAATTTCTCCTCATTCTAAGAAGGATAATGTGAATTACAAAAATTCTCAAAAAACATTTTCAAACGTACAGTAGATATAAATCCCACAAAAACTTTTCGTATAATTATTTGCATCACAAATATTTTTAATGTGAATTTGTTCAGTCATTGTCCGTCCGTCCGTCCGCCGTTCGTTCACTTTTCTATAATGATGATGATGATAAACAATTTTTGCAACAAAATAAACAAATGTTGAACGAAATGAGAATTGCTGGAATGAAATGCTTCATTTGCATTTGCTTCTCACTTTCATTTTCTCTCATTATTAGGGCCGCAATTTTTAGTGATTTAACTATATTTTTTTTGCTAAATTGTTTTTGTGAAAAAAGCCGAAAAAACACATTAATTCATTGAAAATTAATTTTCGATTCTGGTGACACTATGCGTCACTAAAAATTAGAGACCGGAAATTTCAAATTTGCGGATCTTGCTGCGGTACAAAATCTGGAAAATACACCCCATACGAAATGACATGAAAAATTTCAGATAATACACCACCAGCAGAATTTTCTCAAAAATTTATCGCCAAAATTTTATTTTTTCTTGAAAAATTTTAAGATTTAAAACTTTGATTAACTTAAAAAATTATAAAATTTTTATTTAATAATGCTAAGAATTAAGTTTTTGGTTAATTTTTTACATGTTTTGTTCACGAAAAAAAAATTTATTATAAATTTATTTAAAATTTGGCATTCGGTCCTTTAAAATTCATAAAGATCAATGAAATCCCACTGAATCCCGCACAAAATGTTAATTTTTCGGATCCCGCTGGAGGATTTGAACTAAAATTTTGCAGGACGAGATCCAGCAAATCCCGCCTCCCGCAAAATCTCGCACGGGTTCCCGTCCCGCGAGCTTCAAACCAAGTGAAAATGCGCTTTTTACTGAGCATGGCATTTTATATTACGCAAGAAAACAAATTTAGAAATTTCATTCTTTTCGATGCCGATCATAAATTTTGATCGGCTGCCCGCCGCAATGCGTCCACAGCGTCGTCGTCTGCGGCCACTCCAACTCTTTCAATTGGTCCTTTTGTCTCTGTATGGCATTTTGCTTTTCGCAAAACTCATTTATATGGTAACATCAGTTCGAAAATAAAAATTAAATTGAATTAAATTAAATTAATGATAATTTCAGTCGTTCTCGCAGCAAAAAGTTCCTGATGGCTCCTTCTTTTTCGTTCCTTTTTTGTACATCATAATCATTCTTTGTATTCGCGAAGTTTACAAAGGCATACAATAATTTTCAATTAATAATAGAACTGGCAATTTAAGTCTCAAATAATATGCAAAAAGTTGACTAAAATGATCATAAAATAAAGTGTAGAACACTTTTTAAGTCATTTTAAGGCCATTTAGAGTCATCAAAAAAATAAAATTATCATATTCATATAATACAGTGAAGAAGTTAATGGCTTTTTATTTGACAATGCCAATTTTAAGGTTCGCATGGCCAAAAATGGCACTTCCATGGCATTTGTGGCTTCGTTATGGTGTTCTTGTTTTTTTGCGCGTGGTCCGTTTTATGAAAAACAAGAACCAAAAAGAAACTAATTATTATTCTTTTAGGTATGATGGCAGATTTAAGCGCAAATTTGCCATACCGGCAATTTGGGCGGGAATTATGTGCGAGTTTTTTGCATACATTGCATTAAACAAAATGTGAGATAAAAACTTGAATTATTTGCGAAAAAATATTATTTTAATATAATTACATAATTTTTTTACTTTTTCTTCAGTTTATCCGTTGTTGAAGGGCAACAAAGTGACGGATTGGTGAATGAGGCAAACAAATCCGTGCTCGCTGTGGACGATCAAATCTGAACCAATTTAAGGAAGTGCTCGGAAGAATGCTTATTTCTTATACTTAATTTGTGTGTCCGAATCTTCGATTTTTAAATGGGTTTATTTCTAAGATTGTGCTTATGTTAATTCTTAAAGAAATTTTTGGAAAATTTTTCATCGTTCAACAAATTGTTTCAATAATATTCAAATTTCCCGGCGGGATTCCTTCATAATCGAGTAAATATGGTTATTAATTATTTCGTTTTTTCTTTTCGTTTGACCGATTTTCATTCAAAAATCATAATAATTTCAAAAAAAAAAAAATTTTTATTTGTACCAACCCAAATTCAACGAATGGATAATTCCTCTCGGCATGTAAAGCGTGAATCCGAAAGAATCTTTGGACAAAAAAGAAATTGACAAAAGCTATGGGTCCTCAAAAGCGTTAACTTGTTTTCAAAAAAGTTCATTCATAAAAATGGTAAAAAATCAAGTTTAAAAGATTGAGTTTGATTATTGCGCTTATCAATGTGGGCAAAGTTACCAAAAGTATCAATGATTGAAATATTTAAATTTAATTATTATTTAAATCTATTTGCTAAATAATACGCAATATAATTTTTCAAAATTTAGCTGAATAATAGTGAAATCTTTGGCCTATCTTTTCATATCAAGATCAATGTGATTAATTGAATGTTTGAACAATTTTCATGCATTTTAACGACCTTACATTTGTTGGATGACCATAAAAAATAAAACTATTAATTCGTTCATAACCTTTTTCAGAAACAACCAATTTTAATTTATTTATAGAATTGATAGCCCAAATATTTCTCTATTATTCAGCAAAATTTTGAAAAATTATATTGAATTTCAAAAAAGTTAGGGTCAAGATTGTTGAGTCTAAATTTTGCGCCAAAATGGACGGTTCCTGTTTTTACGGTGGCCGATCATGTCACTGAGAAATTTTTTTTAAAAGTTTGGCACATTGCCCTAAAAACAACAAAAATTCTTTAATAAACAAAATTGTTAGCAAAGAAGAAATAAAAAAATTTGATAAAAGTTTAGTTGCATTTATTGTGAGATTTCTTAGCTTTTCATTTTAATTTTAACTTCGAAAAGTGTTTATTTTCACGAGACTCGAAACCGAGGCTTCACCCCGACCGAAAAACCGGAAATTTTTCTCGAGTCGTGACTCTAGACCGAGACTCGACCAACACTACCCCGCACCGTGGTGCGACATTTGAGGGCTTGACATTTGAGGACCCGATATTTGAGGACCCGATTTGAGGACCCGACATTTGAGGATTTGACATTTGAGGACCCGACATTTGCGGATATTCCCGACATTTGAGGACCCGACTTTTGAGGATATACATCATTTCAGAAAAAAATAAATGAAAATTTTATTTATATCATTATGAAAAAGAGAAAAAGCCTTGTCCGAGGGCCAGGGAAGCAAATTATAAATTGTACCAAATGCTGGTAAGCCCTTATCAATCTTTGATTATTTTGGAAAGTTTTATAATTCAAAACAATTTAAGATTAACTACTTAATTAAATAGAACTTGTGTTTTGGTAATTCATGAAGGTCCCCTTTTTTCTATTAACATGTGGAATCATTGTTAGGACCACAAGTCAAAACAAGAATGAATTTATAATACTTTTTAATATCAGAGTCATTAATTATTGTTCTGAAGAAAGGAGAGCGGATTGAATGAGTTTAACCAACTCAGGAATAGTATTCGAGAAAGGAAAAAAGACAAGACTTGTTTATAGAACAGAGCCCGGAATTATAAATTTTCTATGCGTTAGTTATGGCGAGAGAAGCCCAAAATATTTTTGCAGAACATTTTGATTTAGGGCTACTTATAAAAAAATAAAAACCGCCCGACCCTAAAAATGCATATTTTCTTGAAAAAATTGCTAAAAATCTGTTAACAAATCGCATTAGAATAATTTCATGAAAATCAATGAATTATTAATTTATTATATTTTTATTTTTTCAAAAATTTTTGATTTATGACGACTTCCAGTTTCCAGCAGGGTTTGATTTCGCTTTCACCTTTTTGGAGTGAAAGATTTTCACATCACTAATGAATTGCATTTTTTTGTGGGGAAAGGCAAAAAAGTTCGTATATCTTTAAATACATTTTAATTTACAAACTTTTTGTGTTAAATGCGATCCAAAATGATCAAAGATTGACAGCGGCTTCCCAGCTGGTATAATTTATATCGTGTTCAATTGCTGTTAGTCTGAGCAAATTGAATATTACGATGACTTGTAAATCATTAAGAAAAAAAAAGGCTGTTAATCTCAAAATTAAATTTGAATTCATTATTTGTGCTGTCAAAATATTTAAATTATTCGGTTGTCCTTAATGCTTTTTGACACATTGCACCCTTGGCTCTTGGGAAAGGTTTTCTCTTTTTTATAAGGTTTAATTTCATTTATTTTTTTTGAAATTGTGTATATCCGCAAATGTCGGGTCCTCAAATGTCAAATCCTCAAATGTCGGGTCCTCAAAAGTCGGGTCCTCAAATGTCGGGTAGCCCCCCGCACATCGTCTCTTCGCGGCGCTGCTTTTTTAACAAATGTTTTCGGATTTTTGAAGCGATTTTTAACAAAAATTTTGCAAAAATAATATTTTGTAAGAAATTTTTCAGCAGGTCTTACGATGGATTTTGGGTAAAAACAACAATTTGGAAGGAGATAAAATTAAAAAAATTTTGCTACAATATTTGCAATTATTAAGAAATTATTATAATTTTATCTAATTAATTTCAACAAACCAATTTAAACATAATTGCAGACTGAAACATAATTTTTTGCATTTCTTCTATTCAAAGTCCTGCAAAATAAGTCAATTTTATACTTTTTTATAAATTTTTCTTCGAATTTGTTAATATATTTTGTAAGAAAAAAGGAACAATAATTCCTTTTTCGCTTTTTTAAAGAAAATTTTAAAATCTCAGACAAGTGCTATTTTCAGCCTAGTGCTTTCTATACAGTTTTATGGAGATGTACTGGGATATTTGCCCAAAACAAAAATTTAATTTCAATAAGATTATTATTTTAACTTTGACATGTCTTCTATGAAGTCGTCATTGTAGTTACAATTTATTGAAATTCTTTAATAATCTATTAAAAAATTAACCGAATTTGGTATATTTTTGATTCAATTTAATAAGAAGAATTAATTATTAAGATTTTCGAAAAAATTTATAAAATCTAATTAATTAAACAAAGTTAATTAAAGAATAGAAAGTCAAACAAATTCTGAATATTAAAAATTAAAACATAATGAAGGAATGTTAAAATAATATGCAATTTGTGTGGAATAAATAAAGATAAATGATCCATAATAACGCGAAATTTGCTTAAGAAAGCATTAAATAAAAACAATAAAGTAAAATCTGAAAAAAAGCTATTTAGCATAACATAATTTTTAATACCATAATAGTAAGTTATAAGACCTGATAATTAATAAATTATAAACTATTTTAGACAATCTAATATTTACACCTGAACTGTCATTTAAAAATAAATTAGAGCAAATATGTGATTGACCATGCAATTTCGCTCGCCAAGCAGCCCGATTATTGATATGACTCGGACATTTTAATTTGGTTAATCCATCGAAATTCCAAAAAAGGATCGTTTGCAGAAATTATTTTGCAATTTAATATATTAGCGAAAAATAAAATAATATAATTTAAAAATTTCAAAAAAAAATATATCAAATAATAATGTTTTGATTTTAAATAAAAAAGCTATAGTAAAAAAAAAGGACAAATGTACATCATGGAATTTTACATAAAAGAAAGTATAACAGCATTTTTGCACATTTGAAATAATAAAAGTTAACAGTTACGACAAGAGATCATCGAGACCAAAAAAAAAACAAATTTGGCCAACGCACAAGATAAAAAAAAAGGAAACTAACATAATATTTTAATATATCTAAAAAAAATAATTAAAATTAAAAATCTGAATTTCAACACGGTGTTATGTATCAACATTTGATTAAGATACTGCTAATATTTTTGAAAATCAATTTAAGATTATAATAAAGCTTCAATATTGATGTTTATGGTTAACAGATTATTCCTTAATTTATTTATTTGCAAAAGAAAATAATAATTAAAAATTATGTTTAATTTAAGTATACCAAATAATTATAAACAGATTAAGGATTTCAAAAAATTTCGACCAAACTCATGAAAAACTATTTATTTTTATAAAAATTACAATTAAATTTTAAAAGTTTACATGATAGAATTGTATAGATGATATAAATTGCCAATTAATTTTTTTAAAAAGATCTTTACAAATTTACAAACAAAAATTTATTAAATTGAGCATCAATCGTTAAATCAATAATGTGCATCTATTATTTTAAAAAGATAAATCATTTGTTTTTTATTTAAATTTTTAAGGCATGGTCATAACGCAAGACTAAAAAATAAAATAATAATGAAAAAAATTATAATATTTTGCATTAATCTTTGCAGATTAGTCAATGGGATACTAAAAAAACATAAATACAATTAAAAAATTTAAGGAAAAACCTGTTTTTTTCTCATCAAGTGGAATGGTCGGATCAGAACCATTTTTTAATTAAAAAAAGGAGAATTTAGAAAAAATGTTTAAAGTAATTTCAATTCTTTCGTTTAAAAAATAATTATCAATCTAACTTACGCAAGCTACATACACACATTTAAAATAAGGTTCAGCAAGTAAAAATGCGCCCTTAATATATATATAATCGGAACCTCTTCAGAAAAAAAAAAACTTTTTTTTTTTGAATTATTAGAAAATTTTTCAATTTGTAATAATTAATAATAAAAAAACTCAAAGCAAACAAATTTAAATTTAAACATTTATCAACATAGCATTTTAATAATAATATTAATAATAGTGCCCGTTGTCGATTGTCAAGAAGTAGTCGATAAATGATGTGTTGATTTGGCATTTTATTAAAATGATGTGATTTTAAAGTTGAGAAATATCACTTAAATTTAAAAAATATATGTATTTTTGATATTTTACTCGTAAAAAGCTTTATCAATAAAATTTGTTGCTTTAATTTTTTGTTTCTTCGTCGCAACTGCTGCATATAAAGCAGCCCGTGGCTTACTTGACCTACAAATAATAGCAAATAAATAAACAGAATAAATAATAAAAACGCTAAGCAAAATTAATTAACCTTTAAATTTTTATATAAATGCAGAATAAATCAATTAACATTAAACAAGAAAATAAAATTTTATTAAAAAAAATTGACAAAAAATATATATATATTTTTTAATATCATGTTAAAAACCGAGAAAAATTTTTTGCAAGAGTCAAATTTATTTCTTTTATTATGTGACTTAATTGTATATTTTCGCAAATTAACATGTTTATTTTGAAACATTACTCTTAAAGAAAATTTGCTTTTAAAAAAATTAAAATAAAAAACTCCAAAAATAAAAGTAATATCTTTAATTAATCAAATTCGAATTAAAAACACTCAATTTACCGATTTAAATCATTATTATTGAGGAAGTTGTTAATAAGAAACATTTAAAATTTGAATAATTATTATGGATTTAGGACAATGATTTGGTCACCGTGCAACGTTAAATAATTGCATTTTATACATTAACGACCATTTTACACATAAGACCGGCATTTAATCCATTGATACGTAACAAATAATAAATGCAAGTTAATATACTTTAAAGACTAAAAATGAATATAAAATCAAACTATATAATACAAATATAAAAAATAATAATTTTAATGCCAAATCGATATACAATCTAAAGATTTTTAAATGAACATGAATAAACATCGGTAGAAAGTAATTCATTCTAATGAAAAGCAAAAAATTACTTTAGACATAGTTAAATCGTTTTAAAAACATTAATTCAAATAGCAATCAATTATAATAATAAATAAATTTGAAAAAAGTATTTTAGCAAAAGTATTCAATGCGAGAAGAAACACTCTGCGATTGAAATGATTTAATTAATTAAAATATGTTTTTTTTTCTTCAAATAATGCTACATAAACAAAAGGAATATAAATAAGTATAGAGAGATTTCAACAAAAATATTTAAAGTTTAAATTTATAACAGATATAAAAATTAAGTTAGGAAATTTTAGAATAAATATAAAAAAATAATGTTTATAATTAATTTTGCCAAAAAGTAATTAATTTTACGAAAAAAAGTTATAAAGAAGATTAAGAAGATTTTTAAATTAAAAATATAATTTTAAAAAATTTTAATAACGTAAGATAACTAATTTTAATGATAATTATGAATTTTTTTACAACATTCAAAACATAATTAAAAACAAAATAAC